>VWZE01015205.1:89091-176591 GCA_013396675.1 Eubucco bourcierii
CAGGTCCTGCTCCACGCAGCTGCTTTCTGCAGGTCAGCCTCTAACCTCTGCTGGTGCGTGGGCTTACTCCTCCGTAGGTGCGGGAACTCGCACTTGCCCTTACCGAATTTCACCACGTTCCTCCCCACCCAGCTCTCTAGCCTGTCCTGGGCTTGCTGAGAGGCAGCAGAGCCGCCTGCTGTGGCAGCCACTTCTCCTGGGTTTCACATCAGCTGATTCGCTGGTCGCTGGGGGGCTGGCCACAGTGATTGAACAGTGTGGAGCAGGTGGGTAGCACCATTTCCCTGTACAAACCTGGAAAGGTTGCACCTGAAATCTTACCTTTTCTGCCTTTTTATCAAAATGAAGCAGACAATGTGGAGAGAATTCAGAGAGCAACACAGAGTGATTTAAGGGCTGGAGGGAGAAAGCCTGGGCATGTAAGCAAGGCATGAAAACTAAATGTGTGTAGTTTATGTAAGCAGTCTTTAAAGAGAGGGCATGGTGACACGAAGTATAAATATCAGGGAGGGAGGGAAATTATTTGAGATGGGAGAGGGATTACAGCTACAAAAGAAGATGTGAAAGTGAAAAAAGGAAGAGGTACATGGCCTTATGTGGAAACATTTTCAGCAAGTGAGAGCTACAGGACCATGGAGCAGTACTGTAAATGAATTGGTTGAAGCTCCATCTCTGGAGGCATTTAAATCTGGACTATACAGAGCATTAGAAAATATAAAAATATACTGTAGGGAAAAATCCTGCACTGTCAGGGTATGGACTAGATGACTTAATGCATCTTTTCAATTTCTAATTTCAATGATTCTATGGCTCATTAATTGCATATCACACAAATGCAGTAAAATTTGATGGGAACTAAAAGAAAAAAAAAAAAAAGAGCCTGTACTGTGGGAAGGCTGCCAGGCTAAGTACAGGCATAGTCCTTAAAACGTTGGAGACATCTACATCTCTCCTTAGGGCTCTTATTACCATTCTTGAAGTCATTCTATCCACATCTGCTTTAGGCTGTTCGTGCTGCACACAGCCAAGTGCAGGATAGGTGCTGCTTTCCTGTGAGCACATCTTGTGAATTGGTGTTCTGTGCTGTTTCCTTAGCAGCAGAAGAATGCACTGGGATCTGCTGGGGCAAAATGAAGAGATCTGCCTTTGCAGAATCAATATTTTATAGGGTTCAATCTTTTTCTCTTGAAATACAGAGCAGAACTTTGACTGATTTTAGTTGTCTGGGACCTAAACACCGTATTGGTAGCAGCCTCTGAATCCAGACCCTGCTAAGAAATTCAGTAGCAATTTCATAGAATCATAGAGCTGTCGAGGTTGGCAAGAAACCTTTGAGATCATCATCCCAGCCTGTATTCAGCAGTGGTGGAGCCACAACTCAAGTGTTGTGGTCCCCTCACTACAGAGTCATGGAATAGGCTGGGTTGGAGGGGACCCCAGAAGGTCATCCAGCCCAGCCCCCTCTGCAGTAACAGGGACATCCTCCACTGGATCAGGCTGCACAGAGCCCTGCAAGCCTCATCCAGAGAAGGGCAGCAAGGCTCAGGAAGGGGCTGGAGCACATGGCCTGTGAGGAGTGTCTGGAGGAGCTGGGGGTGTTCAGTCTGGAGAGGAGGAGGCTGAAGGCAGACCTCATTGCTCCCTACAACTACCTGAAGGGAGGTTGGAGCAAGGAGGGGTCCAACAACTTCTCCTTGATGCCAAGTGACAGGACCAGAGGACTAGGGAGTATCAAACATTAGAATGGGCTGCCCAGGGCAGTGGTGGAATCAGCATCCCTGGAGGAGTTCAAGCAGCACATGGCCTGGTGCCTGGGGACATGGTTTAGTGTTTACCCTTCAGTGTTGAGTCAAAGGTTGACTGGATGATCTTTGTAGTCTCTTCCAAGCAGATACACTCTGTCACCATACTGTCCCACCACAGTTTGTCAGCGAGAGCAAGTTTTGGGAAGGTTTGGGATTATTTGCGGAAGGTCTTTAAGCAGATGCCAGTTCCTGATCCCGCTTCTTGCCTCCTCAAATGAAGCAATTAAGGAGTTGAAGCCAATTTTTTTCCCTTCCCAATAATGTCTGACACTTTGAGTGGGAGTCTCATGTTATAGACTACTTCTCCAACCTTTCCCACAGAAGCTGCATGCCATATTTTTATGCAAAATGACTCCTACTTCACATCAGGCACACCTGAGTAGCAGAGCACTGTGATCTTCCTCCTAGTGGTGACTGCCATGGTGATCATAGAATCATAGAATCAAGCAGGCTGGAAGAGACCTCCAAGCTCACCCAGCCCAACCTATCACCCAACCCTAGCCAGTCAACCAGACCATGGCACTAAGTTCCCCTTCCAGGCTTTGCTTCAACACCTCCAGGGATGGGGACTCCACCACCTCCCTGGGCAGCCCATTCCAATGCCAATCACTCTCTTTGAGCAGAGAAGAAACCATAGCATTGCACCTTGTCTGGAGACATACCAACACCTCTTGGCACATGGTGGACCTTGACATTGGCCGAAAAGTGGGAAATATACTCAAAAAGTCTCTCCCACCGTAGGGACTTTGGGAACACAAAAGCATGGCCAAGTTCTTGCCTCAGCAAGCCTTTGGTGATCAGAGTTTCACACTGGGCAGCTGTGGGTTGAGCTTATTTTACCTTCTTGTCTGGAATAATAATGTTTAAAGAGCAGCACAGTTGGGTGCATCTGGCCAGTAACTCAGCTTTATGGTATCTTAGCAGAAAATTGAGTGGTGTATTAGCACATACACATAATATATTTAATTTCACTAGCTGCTCACTGAACATAAACCACATCTTTTTCCTCCTGTCTAAACATGCTGCCCTCTTAATCTCTAACCTCAGACTACTAACTGACTCTATCCTGAGCTGTCTCTCTGACCATATAACCTGCAAAACATTGAGTAAATCAATCTGTCTTCATTTGAACTTGTTACAGATGTCTCTTTGTTTTTGAGAGTTGCACAAACTTCTTCAGCAGGTTAGCAACAAGGCCCCTGCTTCTCCAAAGAGCTCTGTAATAATTAGCTCACCCTGAGCTGCAGGGAAAGACTTTCCCTGTGAGTAGTGCACAGCTCCTGTGATGGTTTTGGCATTGATCAGTTCACACAGCAGTTGAGAACTTCTATATTGGACTTGCCTGTAGAAATCACCAAAGGAATGTGGAAACATACTCAGGAAAGTACTTCTCAATGCAAGACTGGGAAATAAAGGGGAAATGCATCCCCCTGTAACGTTCCTAGGCTTTTCTGGGTGAATGCTCTGGGAAAGAGGAATTCTCACCAACTTCAGTGGATGTAAAAGCTAGCCTCTAGGGTCAGTAAACTCTAGACCAGTGAGGCCACATCAGTGCACAGGAGTAAAAAGAGGTAAAACCTAGCTTAGCCATCCTCCAGCTTGGGTCTTCATTAAAGGGCAGGGATTTGGTTTCATTTAAAGGAAATAAAGGGCAAGAACAAAACAAGATGGGCTTTGCCCTCTGACACAAGGAGCAAGCAGAGCAGCGCTTGGCTGTGTTCTTTGTCTTGTTTCAGAGAGGGGGGGAACAGTGAGAGTTGTTGGAGGAAAGTTGGAGCAAGTGGCTCTGCTTCTTCTCCGCCATCCCAAGCTGTTCCTCTGGGAAAGTGAGAGCAGGCTACAAACTGCTTACCAATTTACATGCTTGCAGTGCCCCTGGGAGAAGGTCTGACTGGACCATGGCCATCTATTGTTGCTGTGTATAATTGGATTATCTCCTTGCAGCTTGTTAACAAGTGATTTAAAAAATGAAATCAGAAAACTTGATGTCACTCCCCCTTGCCTTAGGCTGCCTATTTGAAATGGTGCTCCCTTGATGTGAGGTGTCTGTTTGCCTGTGAAGCCTGACCTGGCACTGGTTCTTCAAATCCGAGCTGATGCAGCTCTCTCTGCTCACCTATGGCCTTACTCCCACAGCAGTCTCCTAAGAATTAACAGACTTCCTCCCGTGAGCAAGGTGGCAGCTATCAGGTTTGTGCTGAACACCAGCACGTTTCAGATTCATGTGGCCCAGGGACAGCAGTGCTCATGCTGAGTTCATCCAGCTCAGAAAGAGTCTTCTGCTTTTCTGAATCTTTTCCTGTCAAATGGAAACCAATCAATTCTCAGAGGGTGTTGAACTGAAACCAAGAAGCCAGTTTAAAATGTATCTTGCTGAAAATTGGCAAGCCTATCTACCTGCTTCACATCAGTGCCTTCCTGCTCCAGCACTGTCTTTACTTGGCAGCAGCACAAGATGGAATAAAACCAAGCAGTTCTTCCCAAATTCCTGCCTGCTTGAATTTACATACAAGATTGAATGATTTTTTTGTCTTGTTATTATACCCCCTGGGTTCTTGCATTACAGGCTCTTTTATGCATAAATCATCTGCAGCTGACACATTGCCTATAATTTTCTCCAGAAACTGGTAATTTCTCCGTGCAGTAAATTCACAGTGAATTATAGCAGAAAACACCTTGGAGTTCCCAAGCTAACATTCCTCACTTGTGGTCCGAAGCTGTCAGGCGTTGCTGCGCCGCTCTCTGCTACCAAGCGGCTGCTGCACCTCCTCCGAGCGCCTCCTGCCTGTCAGTTACAGGCAAAATCAGGCAAGGATCCAGAGAGACCCCAACGACTTGTTTGCCAAGTGCTGAGGGACCAGCCAGACTGAGAGAAGCTTACTTTTGCTTTTATTCTGGCATTGCATTCCATCGTGGGCCCAAAGAGACTTTGTCATCCCACAGCAGTTAACCTTTTCTATTTGTTGCAGTTTAACTCATTAATTAAAAGAAAAAAAAAAAGAGGACTAAGTTTTTCTGAAGAGATTAATAACCTTCTCTGCCACACGTGGTCAAGCCCTGTTTGCTTCCAGCCATATTTCAGAGTGCTCTGGGGCTTTTTGGGTGGTAGCTTGTCAAAAACAGCCACACAGCACCCTGATTTATCTGAGAGCTGCTCATGCCAAGCCTGGAGCTACTCAGCCATGCTTTGCTTGTGTCATTTGTCCAGTGAAATGGTAAGCTGAGAGCTCTTGCCTTGTAATACCAGGTGAGATGCATGTGTGCTGTGCAGCCTTTGTCCTCCTCTGCAGTGCAGGAAGCTGAGGGGGTGCATGTGCAGCTGCTGCACTACTTGTACAAAGACTGTTGCTCCACTGGAAGGGAAGGAGCAATTACATTCGTTTGTATATTTTGCAAGTGAAAACAATAAAATCACCGTGGACTAGGGTGTGGATTTGCATCTTATCTTCTGCTCAAAGATAAATTTCCTCCTGTGTGTCTGTAGCCCTCCTTGGTAAAAATCTCATCTGTGCCACCCAACAGAGTTGAGTGGTGCTCTGTGCAAGGGTGGGAATGGGGAAAGTCATAGAGTCATAGAATCACAGAATTCCAGGGGCTGGAAGGGACCTTCAAAGCTCATCTGATCCAACCCCCCTGCCAGAGCAGCATCACCCAGAGCAGATGACGCTGGAATGCATCCAGATGGTTCTTGAATATCTCCAGAGAGGGAGACTCCACAACCCCCCTGGGCAGACTGTGCCAGTGCTCTGTCACCCTCACAAGGAAAAAATTCCTCCTCAGGTTCACATGGAACTTCCTCTGCCTCAACTTCCACCCAGTACCCCTTGTCCTGTCACTGGGCATCACTGAGAAGAGGCTGGCTCCAGCCTCCTGGCACTCACCCTGCACATATTTATAGACATGAATCAGGTCACCCCTTAGCCTTCTCCTCTCCCAGCAGTACAGCAACAGCTCCCTCAGGCTCTCCTCATAAGGAAGATGTTCAGCTTCCTTAATACTCAATCATATTTTGGCTCTGTGCTGGAAAGTCCCCCACAACAGCTAATGCAGGGTAAACCTCTTCCCTAGCATCCCTCCTGGTGCCATTTTTGTCTGTTTTACCCAAGGACAGCTGCAGATGATGAAGGCAATCATCAAAGATATCTTCTCTTCGTAGTCCTGGGGGGCACAGGAGTATGCCCTCATTTTCTCTCTGATCAGCAGAGGGTGGTGGGGCCAGAGGATGTCCTCTGGGGGTGGCCCAGCACAGTGGAACTTGTTTAGTCTGGGAAGAGATAGAATCGCTCTCTAAATATATTGGAGGAGAACAGCAGACAGCAGAGACTTTAAAAATTATTATTATTATTATTATTCAGTTTTAGGACCATACTGGAACAAGAACAAATGGTTATAAACTGGCCACAAATAAATTTGTGCTGGAAATTATAAGAAAGTCCTAATCATCAGAGCAGGGAGGTCCTGGAATGGCTTTCTGATCAGAGCATCGCCAGGCAAAGCCAAGCTGCTGTTGGGGTGGTGGGGGATGACCACATGAAAGGTTTTGTTTGTTATGCTTACACTAAGAAGACTCTATCTAGAAAATGTGGGAGGTCCCTCCCTGTCTTTCTAGCTCTGCAGTGCATCTCAGTGCCTCCTTATGTTCCCCAGGGAGGGACTGGACTCTCCTAAGCCATCTCTTCTCTGAGAGTCCAGAGACATCAGTGTCTCCAATTCAGGGGCAAGGCACATCCTCTTCCTCAGGCTGCCTGAGCTGAGGTCAACCTAACTGCAATAGGAGACCAGTGGCTCAGAGATGCTAGCAAGGTCTAGGTTTTGAGAAACTGCTGCTCAGAGAAACTTCCAAGATGCTGTCAAGCCCCACTTGTTCCTGCCAGTGTCAGCAGCCCAAGTTTTCATCGTTTACCTATTTCTGAATCCCAGCTATTTAGTTTTGGAAACACAGGCCCAGGTTTGGACCTACAGACTCTTCCTTGGAAAAGCAATGTATGTAAGCAGTTGTGAGCCTTTTGGGTTTTTTGTCTTTCCATTAGCAGTTCTTTTCTTCACATGCAGAAATGATGTTAGGAACATAGAGCTTCTAAAGATGACTAATGTGTTTTGGTCAGTTTTTCAGCTATAGTTGGGCCAACCATATTGGCATGGAAAATAAGAGCAAAAGCAAGAGCAAAAGAGAAAGGCAGAGAAAACCCAAAGATCCAAAGAAAAGGTCACAAACTATTAGCAGCAAAATTCCCTGGATCACAACTCTTGGTATTTTAAACAATATGACTTCTACTTTGCAGTTAGGACTGCTCAAAGAAATGGAATAGCATTTAACCAAATATTTAATGCTGGTTAGTTTAGGTGGCCAAGCAAGTTTTGTTTCTGCCTTTACAGGGCTGCAGACACACAAAGCAGAAATGAGAAGTCAGGTAAGGTTTATACTCTGAAATGTACCTAATGAACACAGCAAAGTGCTCTGATATTGGTAAATGTGTAGACAGCAACATGGGGATCCTGCTTGACAGGTGACTGAAAATGAGCCAGCAGTGTGCCCAGGTGGGCAAGAATGCCAATGGCATCCTGGAATGCCAATGGCCTGCCCTGGGACGTGGTGGAGTGCCCATCCCTGGAGGTGTTGAAGCAAAGCCTGGATGGGGCACTTAGTGCCATGGGTCAGCAAGACTCTGGCATTGGTCACACAACCCGTTGGCCTCTCCCGTGAGCCAGCAAGACTCTGGCATTGCCTGTCCCACTCCTGAAACACAGAGGCAGGAGAGAGCCCAAAACCTTCACTGCCATCACTGCCATAGCCAGCAACAAAGTGCCAGGGACCTTGTCTTGGCTTCCCACATGACTCTTGGTGTCTGACTTGGCAGCTCTTGGTGTTTCCAGTGTGATTTGGCTGTTTCCCACACAGCCCACCACAAGCCCACCCTTCACAGTATCAATGTCACAAACTAAAGTAAGCTGAACACGGTGGCCACAGGATGTGTGAGTGCCCATTCAGCCGTGGCCAAAGCACATCCTTGGTCAGGCAGACTCTTGCCAGTTGAAGGCAAATACTGGTTATGGCAAGGACAACTTTTCACAAGGCCTTTCCAGATCAGGCATTTTTCTCAGGTCTGTTCCTGGAACATGTTTTTTAAAAACCTTCTGCACTCACCCATTTGGAAAATATTTCACAGCGCAGTGTTAGAGCTCAGGTCACTACACACTCCCCAGTCCTCTCTAGGGCCCTGCAATAAATGTCACAAGGAAAAAGACAAGGAGGGAGAGGCTTTGGCTGGGGCTGTTTAATTTTCAGTTGTTTACTGTAGCTTATATAAATTAAACTCTGAACATCCTCTCCTCCTCTGTTCCTTTCAACAAATCCCATGCCAAAACCTTTCCAGGTACGTGGGTGTAAACCTGGAGGAATTCCCCTGGGTTGGGACCGAACTGCTGCAGACCTGAATTTCTAAATAACAGCAGTGTGCTGCTGAGGTGCTTACAGGGTTGGCAGCAGCCTAGACTTTATTTTTTTGTTTCCAGTGTTGCAAAACTGTGGTCTCAACACAGTTTGTACTGGACAGTTTCCATTCCTCCCAGAATCCGACAAGTAAAGATATTTGTGAAGAGTGTGTCAGAGATCTCCAAAAAACTTAGGGATACAGCTTTAGGCTGTCACTCTGCTCTTTGGCACTGCCAGGGAGTGGAGAAATTTCAGATGTGCCTGCATTACTTCACATAGTTATGCACATGGAGATTCCCACCTCACACAGAATTTCTACAGCTCGACTTCAAGTTCTCACTGCTGAAAATCCTCCCCTGCAGGAGGATGTGTGTTTGTCTCCATGGTGCATCGGCCACTGGAGACATCCTGGGTACCTCTAAAACCTGATGGTGTAGCAGTGGTACTCTTCTTTAAGTACCAATGCACGGAGCTCTCTTTTCCCCCCAGTGCTGTCAAATCCCAGCAGAGGCAGAGTGGTCTGGATGGTGTCTCAACGAGAGGGACAGTTCTCCCTTGAACTGGCACACACATCTGGCTGCTGGGCTTCTGAATTGCCCTGTCATCTAGGCAAGCCCGGTAAGGTAGCTCTAATTTTGGCTTTGCAGACCACTCCTGTGATTTCTGAAGTGTGACCTTGTTCCTCCAGGCCCCCAGACCAACCAGAGCTTAATTGGCCAAGACTTCCAACACCAAGTATGTTTTTTTTCCTGTCCTGATCTCTTGTCTCTGCCTTCATCCTCATTTAGGATAGAAACAGACACAGGTTCTTGCAGGCATAGACCCAGACCTTGCAAACACTTTAATTCATCAGGGAAATGTCAACTGCTTGGTATCAGCATCTTCCCTCTGTGAGCTTCATTACTGAAGGGTTGGAAGAAGAGTTCAGGACTGTGAGTACTGTCTCTATACGTGTCCAGAGCACCCAAAGGCCATTGGGGAAGCCCCAATCTGAAGAACCACAGAGGAGATCCTGATAAATCTGAGCTCTATCTGTACAACTTTGACACAAATTGCTCACCAGTGCAGAGCTTGCTGTGAGCTGGTAGAGCATGAACTTACCCCACTGCTGGCAGAGAGCCAGGAGGATGTACTGCCTCACAGCACCTGCCGTGGTGTACCCGGAGGGAGGGTGTGATA
The DNA here is from genome assembly GCA_013396675.1 of Eubucco bourcierii. NCBI lineage: Eukaryota > Metazoa > Chordata > Aves > Piciformes > Ramphastidae > Eubucco > Eubucco bourcierii. The sequence goes on from VWZE01015205.1 coordinate 98,509, forward strand.
GCAGAGTGACACTGAGGTCAGACCAAGATGTGCACACAGGTTTTTTGGAAACTGCAGAATGGCCAGGAACTGAGAATGGTTGCTAAATGATGGTCTCAGGATGGGGACTTCCTCCCTACTCCATCATGTCACTTTTCGCTACATTTTTGTGTCCATATCTGTGCTGCTCCAGCATGAGCTGCCTGTGCCAGGAAGCCCATGGTGGCAAACCAGGCAGGTGTAGCATCACTTTCACTGCTTTATGCACATCTCAATTTCAGGAGGTTTAATTTGAGGTCATTAATGTAACTCAGAGTATCCCACTCTCTAATGCTAAAAAGCATCATGCTTCACTGTCAGAGAGAAGCAGCTCACTCTAATGAAAATTCTAGTGTTTTGTTTTTTTTTTTTTTTCAGTTCCCAGTGTTTTCTTCTGAAAACTTTGTAGTCACAACAAAAGGTTTTTGAAGAAGCTCTTGTGTGCCTGAGCACTTGTAGAGACTGCCTGAGAGAGTTTGATGGTATCTATTGGAATCTCAAGTATGGCAAATAGGGGAAATATCAATCATTCCCCTTTTAAACACCAACAGCCTGTTCTGTGCTCTGCTGTGCAGAATCCAGAGCACAGGCAGTGCTTGTACTGAAGACCTCGCATGTCCAAACAAGATTTTCACAGGCCAGACAGGCTGCAGTCAGCGATCTAGGGGTACAAAAGCTTTTGTGCTGGTATACATTAGATGATTATGTGTGAATTGCAGTCGTTACAGCCAGCTGACTGTAAAAGGACCATGCTAGCATGCTGCTATGACAAGTATCATTGCTTTATTTGCAGTAAGTCACCAGATGCACAGAGCTATTTATTTATCTCTTCCATGTGTTGTTGTGATTTTGTTCCAAAACTTAAAAACTGCCACGGCCTTCCTGGAAGGGCGAATGTGAGCCTTTAATGAGGTCATTGATGTTGTCCTGCTGTCCACACTGTGTTCATCACATAGCCTTCTCCTCTCCATTTAGAGCCCTGAGGCAGTCTGTGGGGGATTCCTGCTGAACATAGTCTGAAATCTGGAAAGAAGGAAAGAAAGAGCTGTTCTGCTGGTTTGGGGTGTGGCAACCAGTCCAGGGCATTGATATGCAGCTGGACATTTTACCCAATCCAATTTTCTTTCTGCACAGCTGAATGCCAATTACTCAGTTGAATACATCTTTCCCTGATACCTGGTTTGTGTGCCCTTGAGATGAAAGTGATAGCTCATGAATAAGAGAATGTGTCAAACTAGCTTGGCAAAACCAGACAATTGAACACTTTTTAAAGACATTAAAACTTTTTCTCCATGGCTAGAAGGCCCTAATACACGTCTGTTCCCCTGACCAAATACAGCAACCCCATCAAATACAGCAGCCCACATCAATCACCAAGTTCTCAACAGGTTTCATGTGTTCAGTGCTGGTTAGAAGGCAGAGTGACCACACAGCAGTCTGCTACAGTATGGACCCCAGGAATTAATATTTCTTGTGAACAAATGTTTTTCTGTTTTGAAGGATCCTATTGTTTAAGTCCTTCCCCGAGAAATTTGTCAAGAGCAGAGTATGAAGCCCAAGGACAGGAAGGGAGCTCAAAGAGCAAGACATATCTGTAGGGAAAGGGCATGTTTTATTTAGACAGCAGTGGGTTGGAGGGCATAGAATCATAGAAGAGTAGGTTGGAAGGGACCTCAAGGATCATCTAGTTCCAACCCCCTGCCATAGGCGTGTCACCAAACAGCAGAGCTGTTGTCTTATCCTAGGCTATGAAATAACCTGTCTCGAGCGCTGACCTCCAGGCCTGGGTTGGATTGAAAAGTTCCCTCTGAAATCTATAGTACATTGTTGCTTTCCACATAACATTGGTTGAATATCACGAAGCAATGGTCCTCAAAAGAGAAGCAACTCACAGGGAACAGTTGCAAGCTTGCTAACGGATCAGGAAGCAGGAGACAGTGCAGGTGTGCACTTGCTGTTGAGACAGAGTTTCCTTGATGTGACTGGAGAGTCCTGTCTGTACTGACTGGAGACTTGGTACCACAGGACACTGATAAAATTGATGCTGGCACTGCCTAAGAGGCTGGAAAAGGAAAGAAGCAGTGATAAGTAGAACACAGTGTAGGGAAAGAAACCAGACACAGGCTTTCAATTAGTTCTACATTCAGTGTGTGGGGAGTTGCTCTTTTTTCATGTAAGACCAAGGATTTTGAAAAGAGCACTCAAGGTGTTACTATTGTGAGGTAGGACAGGATTTTCTTCAGACACCTACTGAAAAACTGATCACTTCTACCTTTTAAACGATGGGATAGTTTTGGACATAGTGGGATAGGGGTTAAGGTTTACTTTGGCTTGTGAAGAGTTTAAGTGAAAAGATGATTTTCACAGATCAAATACCTACTTCTAATCACAGAATGGTCTGAGTTGGAAGGGACCTCCAAAGGCCATTGAATGCAACCCCCACCTGAATCCATCTGAATGAATTCAGTGTCTCAGGCACCTGCCAACGTGCCGGTAACACACCTTGCTGCAGACTTTTTTGTAGAGGCATAGAAGCATTTAAGGAGCTTTTTGAGCAACTGTTGGTAAAGCAGGGTCAAGAGAGAGCAAGTGAACTGTGGCCAGCCCCAAGAATTCAGCCATGCACAGCTGAAGAGCAACCAGGAGGAAGTCATGGACCCGGTGTAGGGGCTTGAGAGCAGGGTGTGTGTGTAATTGCAGAGGGACCTCAAAGCCTCTATGTGAGGTGAGGACAGTTGGGGTAGCATCAGTAATTTCAAAGGAGAGCTGTGGAGAGGACACCACTTTTGTCTCTTGGCATTCTTGCTACCATTAAATGTTAGAGGAAGTGCTGCTGAATCCTGAGGGTCCCTCAGTAACATCAGAGGTCATTTTCAGGTAAGAGGGGTGGGTTGGTGAGGGAAGTAAGGACAGAGGTTGTCACTGTGTTATGTACTATTGAGTCTGTAGGCAGGAAAAAGTCTGCTCCTGACCCCACTTTGTCTTCAGAAGGCATATTTCAGTGACAGCTCTCCATACTTTGGCCTGTAGGCACAGGTAAGAGGTGTGCCATGGGGATGTCAGAAGGAAGCGAGGAGCTCAAAACAGCTACACTGTCTATTCCGGTTATTTTTTCACAAATATGTGTTGTCTTGAAATAGAAATGTTAAGGGTTTAGTTTACCCAGCAGCAGAGAGGATTGGTGAGGGAAGCTCTTACCTTTCACCTGCGCGAGATGAATTCTTGCACAAAGGCAAACGGATTTGCTGATCTCTGTTCAGCCTCCGTTAAATCCCAATTCGTGCCACAAAGTCACCAAACATATCTCAGCATGGCATTACTGTGGGTCTGATTCATTCCAGAGATGCCAAAGGCTGTGCTTGCCTGGATGTGGAGTGAGTCAGCGTGACCTGCACAGCCTGAATGAATTTTATGACTGAATAAGAACCTCTTGTCATGTAGCTCAGTAACAGGTGCTGCAGCAACCAGGCACCCAGCTGCACTCACAGTGCTGCCCCTGGAAGGGTGAGGAATGGGCCCCCTGAAGGCATACCACATACTTCTGCCTTTGTAATTGATGGGCTATGGAGGAATACTGAGGGTTCCTTTGGGCTTCACTGCTAGCAGCCTGTGTGAGAGTGGCCAGCAGCTCCCAGTAGTAAATGGGATGATCCAATCCCTCTGTTTTTTTGGTAATTCTAGACTAAGAATATTAGCTCTTTCTATGGAAAAGCCAAGAAACTCATTCCCTGCAGCACAGCACAGCACAGGTAAGCTGTGCGTGCTCTGTGGTTTGTGAAATCTGATTGTAGATAACTGCTTTCGCTTAAAAGATGGCCCTATCTGTGCTCAGTATCTTTTTATTTGACCTCTTAGAATCAAGATTTTACTTGCAGAACTGGGAAACAAGAGCATTTAGGTTAAATATTGCAGATTTTTCTGCTGGCCTCAGCAGAGCAGCTTCTTTAGTTGAACAGAACAGCAGTTACTTAAAAAAACCCACCTCTATTCCAACCTCAGTGTTGGCTTCCCTGTTGCGTTAATTAATCTCCAAGGATTGGAGACTAAGTGAATTTGGAAAGTGAGCAGAATTTGGTTCTCGGAGAGCTGCATGCATTTGCCATTTGTGGTTAGGAGTAGAACCCAGAGACTGTTTATTCCATGGTAGGAAAAACAGTTTTTACTTTTCTTAAACACAGCCAGCTAGTTTATGGCTTCTGGCAGGCACACAGTAACTTTGAGCAACTAGTTTGTTTGTTCCAGCTAATTTATAGAGGGAGGTATTCATTCTCCTTTTCCCTGAAAGGGCTTCTGTTGTACAGCTCAGGCCCCCAGTGAGACAGTGCTGAGACCTGATAGAAATCAGGCATTGAGAGTTCTGCAGAATCCAAATAGCCAGACAAGACTGTGCTAAATCCATCACGCCACCAGCAAGGCATTAAAGGCAACAGCTCCTGCTGCGTGCTGCAGTTCCGCAGGTCTGCAGTGCAAGAAGGCCTTTGGCAGACAATGGAGGGGAAGGGAGGGGTGGTGTGGGGTGAGTTAATTAGCAATCTCGTTCAGAGGAATGGGCTGACATCATCAAAGGGAGCTCAAAGCAAAGCAGGGCAGCAGCTGTCGGGTGTCTTGAGCAAGGAAGGAGCAGAAGGGTGAGACACCACCGTGCTAAAGCTGAACCAAAGCTCTCCTGAGTGGCTACAGCAGTTTGCTCCCAGTTCTGGTCCATGCCATGAACCCACCATGGGCTTTGTAAGGACCTCCTTTCCAGCTGATGTGTCTGAAGCAGGGGCATGTGAGCAGCAGGTGGTGTAAGTGTGGTTAAGCTCCTGCCAGCTGCTGGGTTTCCTCTCTCAGCTGGGTAGAGGTGACAGTAGGGGCAGCTGAGGCTCAGAAGGCTTTGCAGGGCTTTCCTTTCCATACCTTCTGCTTCTGTCTCAAGAGCTGACTTCAAACAGTGCTGAAGACAGTTGCCAGCTCATTTCCTACTTCAGCTACCCCAGGATTAGGAAGCCCTTTAAAGGAGTACTCTGAAGGCTCAGGCATGGAGTAGCATCTCGGGGAGGGCTGGGAGACTTCTCTTTGCCCAGTAACTGAGGGCATTAAAAGTCCTGTTGTGGCCACTAGCAAAGTCTGTCCTCTGCTCTCTGTTGTGGCAGGGGCCATGCACGTCCTGAAGAGAGGTGGCTCAATGCTCTGTGGGCAGCCCCAGGGAAAGGCTCAGGAGTGACTCACCCAGTGTGTTTTACAGAACCTCACACCATGAGATGATGTCTAAGGCAAGCAAGCCAGGGCACTATGCTGTCTGGTCACTCTCTAATTTGAGTAGATAATCTTTAGCTCTACTATGTAATGTGGAGCCTACTATGGAAAATGGGGACTGACTACGGCAAGGCAGAGTTCACTCCTAGTGCACAGTGACAGAAAACACAGAAGGAAAGCATTAGAATAAAATCAGGGTAAATGCAACTGACAGAATTTCTAAGTTACATTTGCTCCTTTGCATGAAAGGACTCGGTCCACGGGTGCCTGAGCCACAGCCTTACAACAGATGCTCTCTCACTCTGGGACTGTGAAGAGCCATGTACTTCCAGTGTGGGAGTTCTTAAAACCTGAGCCCACTGAATCTTGCAGTCAAGCTTTGCTGGGTGTTAGGTTACCTGGGAACCCCAAAGCCAAGCAGGAAAACTACTCAGACAAAGGACTCCTGCATCTATCCTTGTTCTGCTTTTGCACTCTTCTCTGACTTACAGGTTAAAACCAGATTGTTGTGTGTTGCCTGCTCTGCTATAATCACACAGAAGTGTGGATTTCAATGCCAGTATACATAATTGTAAAGCTTAGATTAGACATTTATGTCTGCACTTCGTTTGGGAGACAAAAAGCCATAAAGGGGAACGAAGGCCTTTGTAAGGTTTGAGGAAGCTTCACAGAAAACCACAAAGGTAAGCAAGGGGAAAGGGGAAATCTCCTGAAAGAACTTTTTCTCTGAGGAATTTGCTTTGGCTCCTTTGTAAGAGCTGGGATCAGTTGAACTCCCTGTCAAGCTCCTGGACCCATTTATTTTCCTGAGTATTTAGGGAGAGGCTGCTTTGAAGGCTGAGGAGATAGCTGTGGGATGAAAGGCACTGGTGGTTGGAAGGGGCCCGCTTGATAAGTGTATCTTTTTATTGAGGATTTATTTTGTTCTGCGATAGTGTGCAGGTTTTAAGTGCTGTACAAAGTACCCACAGCAAAGCAGAGACATTTACAACAATTACATCTAAATTAATTAATATAATGAATGACCGATAGGAAGATCAAATCATTGTCGTTATCTTTTAGTGATAAATGGAGGGTGGAGGGGGAGCCAAGGAAGAAGTGCTGGCGTAGCTGGCTCCAGCCTAACACATGTTTATTTAAGTGACTCTATACAAACATAACCCTGCACGTCAGTTAAATCAGCAAATGTCAGTCTGCACTTCTGGTTACAAACTGTTTCAGAGTCATTCATCATTCAGCACTCTAACAGCCATTTACCCTCAGCCCACCAACCGATCCAGCCGAGCAGAGATCGGAGCAGGAAAGAAGCACTAACAATTGTCCTTGGTTTCCTTTCAACTTCTGCTGCAACAATTCAATGCATCCTGTGTGATGGGATAGTGGAGAGGTTTTGCTGAACTAAACAGAGCTTCCTTCACCAGGTCACTAGAAGTGGGAAAGGGAGGGAGAAAGGGAAAAAAAAAAAAAAAAAAAGGAAGAAAAGAGCACAAAGTTAACCCTTGCTCTACCAGGTTTTCTCTGACAGGCACCATCACTTTAGATGTATCTTTCACACACAATAATACGATTCCTAATTATTTTGTACTGGCTGCAAAGGCAATGCAGGGCCCCAGTACACTGGGGAAGATCTCATCTAGATCCTCATGGCTCAGAGGTGCACTGCCCACCTTAAATTCAACATAAACCTTCCAGGTTTGGGCTGCTAAGAGAGGGAGCTACTGGGACTTGAGAGACCACAGAATCTTCCCTTCCTCCAAGCCATTCCTTTCTGCCCTGTGTTCCTTTTCCTCCAGGTAAAGAAAGAATCTCAGATACCTGAGGATGTCATGACCAGGAAATGGGAATTCCAAGGGGAGAGAATCATGGCTGGAAGGTCTTTTCAGTCTTGAGAGGTCCCTCCTCTAATCCAGTAAATCCCACTACTTTCTTCCCATTTGTGCTGACGTATGGCTCGATCCTCCACACCTTAACTCTCATGAGTGGTTCCATTAAGATAAATGAGACCTCTCTCACGTGACTGAGAGTGGGCAGGTCTCTAAATAAAATAGTCAGCAGAATCAATCAGTCCTCCCTTGTCTCTGTAGCAGAAGTCCTTCCGTTGCAAGTGCACTACCACGCGAAACATGGGAGTATTACTGGGTGATAATGTGTAAAACAGCCCCATCCAGTCACTGACTGACTGGTCTTATGGTCTTATTCTAGTTCTGTCTGTGCTCTGTCTGATTCAAACCCTCCCCTTATGTTTATTATTAGTTAACTATTTCTTAATGGACCTCTTCATTTATGACTAAAACTCAGCAGCAATTACAGCCCCAGTGGAGACCAGTGCACTACCCATCTGCTCTGTCACTCGCTCCTGGCATCAGCACTCTGCACAAGTCCCAGCCCCTCTCATCGTAACAAGCTAGGATCAATTTTCCAGTGGCAGCTTGGAAATAATAGTACAAAATGTATATTAATACAGAAATATATTGTGAAACTGTCCTTATACAAACAAATGAGCCACTTTAAAATATTACCCCTATAAATGACCATGACAGTAGCACAGCACATATAATAAAACATAACTGCTGAAGAGAAGCTGCTGAATTACTATAGTAATAAACCAGATGTGATTATTATCATTTAACACAGTCATTGAATACCATGAATCCCTGAAGCCATTAAAATATTTATGATTAAACATTTGCTATTCCTTATAACAGAACATATAGTCGGGTGCTAAAAACCCCTCAAAGTGTTCTTTTGGCTCATACGTGCTAGGTGCCATGATAAAGGTCAGCTAGCAGTGCCTCAGCTGTCTGGAAAGAACACCTAACAGCTGTCCTCCTTCTTTATTTTTAATAACCTCTCTAAGGTTATACCTCTGTAGCCCATTTTAATGTTCAATAGAGATGAACACCCACACTTTCCTGCACACATCTATATAAAGGAACTCACACAAATATCTGGCTTTATTGTGGAGGAAGGGATGCTTTCTGTCTTCTAGGAATTAAAACGAAATATTTAACATACTTAGGAAAAATATACTTGAGACTGAGCAATAAGCATATGCAAAAATGAAGTCTAATTACCTCCAGGAATTTTAGCATGCAGGCACTGTATTACCCACTGAGCATCTTTCATCTTGTGGGCACCAAATGATTTTTTCACTGTTGGGAGTGCTCCTCTGCCTGTCTCTGCAAGGTCTGCAGCAGCCTTGTTGGCTGCTATTAGAGGAATCTCAGCTGCTGTGAACTGCCAGAGGTGCCTGCTGGTGGTGTGAAGTGCGAGTGAAAATGCTGCAGCTGCAAGTGCTTGGCCCTCTTGTGAGGTGCGACCTGGCTATGAGGGTAGGGCTAATTTGTAAGTGGGGTGCAGAAGGTTGCTGCAGTCTCCCTGGCCCACAGTGGGAAATGTACCCTGGACAGGTATGCATTGCTGCTCTCTGCAAGTTCATTTTGCTGTGAGCTGATAAGGATTCTCCCTCACACTCCTGTACTTCCTTACCCTACTATCACACAAAACCAACTACTCTATCTGGCCGCTATTAAACAAAAGGAAGACAAAACTAAATCTCGACGTGACAGGGGCAGTGGTATGGGAAATTCTGACTTTTCACAGAATCATTGAATCAGTCAGGGTTGGAAAGGACCACAAGGATCATCCAGTTCCAACCCCCTGCCATGAGCAGAGACTTTTCTTTAACAGGATTTCACTGTCACAACGTAGAAGGCAGCCTGTAGGTCCTGTGGCGTCCGAGACAGCCACTGTGAGCTGTAAGTACTCACGGGGAAGGACAAAGAGCTTTACACACACGAGGACTGTCTGAGACACAGAAACTCAGCTCTAAATAGAATCCTTGGACAATCTAAGTCCAGTGGGCACTTGCAGGGGAAATGAACTCTCTAACAGTTCTGGGGTCCACAGAACATTGTGGGGAGAAAAGAGATAACTGCCTATTTTTATATATGTGGCAGGCAGAACACTTACCCAGGGAGCAAGGAATATGCATTCAGCTCTTTCCTCTAGTCAGAGGAGATTCAAACTCACATATCTGTGGCATGGAAGTAGCCAGCAAAACACAGGCTGGTCCTGGTGGTGTGTTAGTCTTGTCTGAAGATTGCTCTCTGGGAGCTAATGTGGAAGTTTATCTGATTTCCCCATCCCAATAGGTCAAGGTGAAATAGAGAAGCATAACTCTGTGTGAAAGTGAAATAGGGAGGCAGCACTGCTGGGTTTAGGCAAAGCAGAAGCTGTGAGGAGGTTTCCAGCATTGCACTGTCGGAATCAAGCAAGTCGTTTTCACAGAAGATCCACTTCAGAAGCCCTGTGCCCTCTTCCTGGGAGCCCACATGGGGGGAGTTTGGCTGCCTGCAGCACACACAGCTGAGCTTTAGATGGTGAATGTCCCTTAACCCTTTAAGGTTGTCCAAAGGCAGTGTTTGAAGCTCCAGTGCACTTAATTGAGTCGCTGTGTGGGGGATAGAAGGAGCAGGCAGTGGCTGCCAGTCGGAAGTGTCCCTTTGCAGTTCCTCCCGTGGATCTGAGGGCCTCTTCCCCTAGCTCATGGCCAGCAGCCCCTCCCAGAGAACCACCTGGCTCCAGTTTCAAAGGCCATTTTGCCATGGCTGCTTCAGGCAGCCGTCACAGCCTGCGTACTTGGGTTGGGTTTTTTCCTGTGCCACAGCAAGAGTCACTGAAGCAGTATTGGGAGATTGCAGCATCAGCCTTGGTGCCATCAAATGATTTTATTCTCCAGATGATCAGGAAGGACTCCAAAGACCACTAGTGGTCTATGAAGATGACTATCTGAAAATCCTCCTTCTAGACTTAGGTGTTTCCTATTCATTATGTCTGTAGATATGCTACTTCATTCCCCAAGTAAACTCCATACATCTTCCTCTTGTGTCCTCATCACCATCACCACCAGATGCTACCTGCTGTGAGTGGAGCAGGTGCATTGTAACAAATGCAATAGGTTGGAGTGGATGATCTTGGAGGTCTCTTCCAACCTGGTTGATTCTATGATTCTATGAAATTAGACAGCACTGCAAACAGAAGTAATTGCTCTTAACTGAGAGTTGTTCTGATGAGCCTCACCTTCCATTCTCAACCAGCTGAAATAAAGGTTGTTTTAGCTTCTCCCTAAGGTATTTGCTGGAGTTCCAGGCTTTGTGCCTGGTATCAAACCAGGGATGGAGATGGAGTTTCCTTGGGTGGTATTGGTATACCACAGCCATTTTCACAGAGCTTAAAAACGTCAGACAGTGCAAGGCTTTACCCGGGCTTGGGAGTTTCCTACTGCCTGGATTTGCCAAAATCAATTTTATAAGAGAATTTAGCTGCATCCAAAATGGAAAATGAGGGCATTGCAGCAGTCAGTGCAGCACCCATCTGCTCCAGGTCAGAGGTACTAATCCAGTCTGCTCACTCTCCTTCTCCTGAAATTTGAGGAAGGTTAAAGTTAATTCGTGCTTGCATTTACGAAACAAGGAACTGAAGAAACTGTTGCTATAAGTGGAAGCTTCACCAATTAAGCACAGTCTTTAATAGGATGCAAGATTTCTGTGAGCCTTCCATTACTCTGATTTATTAGTTCTCAAGGCTATGTGGAAAATGAACAGAAAGCATACTTGAAAAAAGAAATTAAATTACAGGAGCTTTCACTATCCCAAGGCATATTTGGGCTCCTGCATTCGCAGTTCATAAGGCGCCACTGGCCTGTGTTGTTTCAACAGATTCCAGGATTCCTTTTGGACACATGTTTTAGGGAACAAAAAACATGGGAAAAGATAATGCCTGCCTTTTCTTTTTGATGAAATACTGCAGCGTTTTCCAATAGCACAGGTCCAGGCAAAGCAATATCCAGGAAAGGAAGACATGAGAGAAAGCACCTAGAATTACCCAGATAATCAAGAGGAATGGTTGATTAGTATTGCAAGAAGATATTTAGCTGGAACACATCCTCACTGGTTTCATCCAGATGAGAACTGACACCGGTGCTAAACACCACAAGGGGAGACCATCAGTGCAAACACTGCTCCTTGTACTCTGTGGAGTGTCTGCACACAGCTCAGCTTGGATCAGTGATTCTGTAGCAGTTCCAGCTGCATTTTGTGAGTTTAACAGAGATTCATTCAGGGCCAGGCCTTGGGAAAAAGCAAATAGCTCTGACAGTGCATTTGAAACCAAAAAACCTGCTGCCCTCCTGGCATAGCTCTGTGGGGAAGAGAACTCAGCATGTAGATTTGTAGGAAAACGTTGTTAGTGTTGTTCATACTGCCTGAAAAAAGAGTCCTCTTAAAACCCTTTTAAATCTTGTTAAATTCCTCTCCCCTTTCCCCTTCCCTCACAAAACACTGATCTTCTCTTTTGCAGATACTTTTCTCTGTGAATTGCTATACTTGCACAATGCAGAATGTTAACCAAAGTTAAATGTTTTGTGTAGGTTTCTCTTTTATTTCTCTCTCCTCCAAAAAGAATGAAAACAAATGTCAAATCTAGAGATGATCTGAAATGGAATTTCTGTTCTCCATGTAGATAAATGGTGGCTGGGATGACAGACAGTGAATTTGAGAGCAAACATGCTCAGGGTGTGCTGGGATGGCTTTAGCACCGTGAGTCAGTGGTATGAAGAGAGGGATGTTGATTAGCACCACTTGGGTTTCTCCTCTGGCTGACATTTAACTCTATTTCACTGTATTTCTACAGTTTCACCAGCACAAAAAACAAACAAACAAACAAACAAACAAAACAAAAAAAACCAAACCCCCCAAACAAACAAAGAAATCCAAACAACCAAACCAACCAACAAACCAGGAGGGCAACAGCACAAAAGAATCAGTATAGGCAGCCAATTACTGCCCAGTGCTTTATTTCCTACATAATATTTTCAGAGTGTTTTAAGGAGTAATTGCAAACACTCAAATCAGAGTCCACTGAGAATTGATTTTTGTGACCTCACATATTGTAACAGAAAATTATAACAGGAAATAAACCATTAAGTGATAAACAAGGAAACATGGATACAATTACTTTCAGAACACAATTTTACCCGCTCTAGTTTTGGAAATTAAGAGATAGTACTGACTGGAACACCTCAATTCTGAATGCAAACTGTACAATCTATTATATTAAACAAAGTCAAAAGCAATGTGAAGGATCTTGAATCTATTCAAGGCATGCACCTCATTACAGACTTAGCAAATTAAAACACAAATAGGATTAGAAAAGAATAATGTAACAATCTCCCACTACGGTCCCTGGAGCATTAAGTCATAAATTGGGTTTGCATTAAATTGTGCCTGCAGTATTGAATTCGGGGAAGGAGCTATAGGCTGAAGATAAACCTTGCCAGGCTATCCAACTTTGGTAAGCTGTGTGTTTCCATAAACATACAATGAATTTGTTGGAATCTGAGGAGGCACAGTCAAAAGCACACATTTCATATCTTAATTAGAAAATGCAGATAGGGAGTAGCCATCCTTGGCTGCACCAAAGCCAAGGGGCCGTGGGTGTTTGAAAGTGTCGCTGCACCTGAAGATGCTTAAGTATGGAAGCTAAAGCAGTCTTCAGCAAATAAACTGCTGCGGTCAGCTATGCACCTGTGGAGGTTGGCACAGACCTCCAGCAGGCTGCAAGCTTTGTTTAGGTGCAGAAAAGCACCTGACCCCAAAGGACCGGAGAGAAGCCCTGTTTCATACTGCAAATGTGCTCTGTTGTTATGGGAACTGAAGTGGTGAGCAATGAGAGAACTCTCAGCTAACAAAGAGCAGCTTGATGATATTGTGGCAGCAGTTACCCGAGGTGCAAGGAGACTTGCAGGAGCTAAGCAGGGCTTCTTTTCCTTGAGGAGATGCAGGCTCCTGAAAAGTCTTGACTCTGAAGAAAGGCAGATTCAACCTTTGTGTGGCCACAGATAAATTAATGAGTAACTAAATCCCTGGATTTGTCCTTAATAAAGGCTTTATCCCTTAGAGGTGTGCTGTTACTGTCATCATCCTCCTAACTGTCATTTCAGGGGTTGCTGATAGCAGCTGCTCTGGATGAGGTGCTCCTGGTCACAAAGCACCCTCCGTATGGTATGTGTGGGGTTCGTACCTTCTCTTTTAGTGGTTCTCCTGGCTCCATCTGTAGCAGATAGGCAGTTTGTCAGGCTGAAAGCTCTTCGAGCCAAGGCTTTGCCTTTTCTTTGTCAGTGCACCTTTTCTCAACCTTTGCTGGTTATCATCCTGCTCATAGCATCTCCTAACATCTGCCTTTTCCCTGCCCTGCTTCCCTCCCCTACAGCACAGAACTGTTCTAGTGGAATGCTAAAATTATAACACAACCCATTAGCATCTTCAGTCTGGTGTCACAGCCACTGCTAAAAAGAACCCCCACTGCCTGGGGAACACTTGGGTTTTGATAGGGCATCTGGGTAGAAAAAGTGAACCTTGTGCAGTGCCTTTGTGCAGGAAATGGTGCAAACTGGAGGGACTGCAGAGTCTGTGTCTGTGGGATCCAGGGACACCAACACATCCACATCTGAATTTGTATTACAGCACCAGTTGGATGACATGTTGGGCTAAGGGAAGGCTGTTCTTAGCCTCCTCCCTGCAGGGTTTTCCAGGTATTCCCTGACAGAGGACTGGGAGTCCAGCTCCACAGACTGGCTGCACCAGCAGCACCTGACTGAGACTCATTTCTTGTCATATATGAATTGTGAGAAGGTAAGCAGTGAAAAGGTTGGACCTGATTTCCTAGGCATGGGGTACATGGGTGCTCAAGGTCAGGCCACTTGCATAGAGTCCAGTCCTGTCCAAAGAGGGTGCTGCAGGTTTCAGCAGCACAGGTGACCAGCTATGGGGAAGAGGATGTGTGGAGCATCATGGGTGCATATCAAACCTCAGGCTTCTGAGATTTCTTCTCCCACCCCAGGTCCTAGGGCTTGGCAAGAAGGAACCTGAGGCTTGTGTGCATGCTGCTGCACTATGTACAATCCAGGTGGGGTTCCAGGCTGCTGCACTGTGCACAGTCCAGCTGGGGTTCCAGGCTGCTGCACTGTGCACAGCCCAGCTGGGGTTCCAGGCTGCTGCACTCTGCACAGTCCAGCTGGGGTTCCAGGCTACTGCACTGTGCACAGTCCAGCTGGGGTTCCAGGCTGCTGCACTATGCACAGCCCAGCTGGGGTTCCAGGCTGCAGTCAAGTGATAAGGCTTTTGGGGGTCACATCAGAGTTTCCAGCCCCTCATTTTAGATTCAGGAAGGTTTTACCCTGGGCTGGGCATGGGAGGGGTCCTCTCTCCTTCCTCACTTTGCCAGTGGAGAATTTGTCGGCTGAACAAGGCTGTCTCCTCCTCCTGGCTGACAACTCCCTTCTGGAGCGACCTTTTAACATTTTTCTTGATTTTCCTAAACAGCAAACATTAGACACATTAAGAACAGCAACAACAAAATCATTAAGCACTATAACATTCTCCAAGGAGCCAGACATATCCTTTAATCAAGTTATGGAAAATTCATTCCTCTTCTAGCCATTTATCTTCTTTGTTTATGCACATACCGAGTGACCCACTTCTGAGCATCAAAAAATAACAACAAAGAGATGACCAAAGATGCTTCATTATTAATGGATTTATGTACCAGTTATTTTCCCTTATTGGAAACAAAATAATCAAGTTCATTCATCCCAATTAAAGACAGCACGCACTAATTGTCTATCATTTCTATCAGCTAATCCATTCCTCTCACTTCAAAGACATTACTTGACCTCAGTGAGGAAAGGATCAGCACCAAGCTTCCTTTTGCAGACTGCAATGGAAGGATGCTTTTCTCCCTGTGCTTTTCTCCCTGCATTAGCTTACACTTCCAGACCCCCATACAGGCACACCTTATCAGTTCCTGAGTACTGCAGACTGCAGCACGTTCAATTTGTCCCCAAATTTGGGTGATTTATAAGAAGTTTAATTTATCTGTTGTCACTTATTGAGTTGGCACAGATCATAGAATCATAGAATGTGAGAATCATAGAATGGCCCAGGCTGGAAAGGACCTCTAGAGCTCATCTAGTCAGCCCCCTGCAGCCAGCAGGGACATCCCCACCAGCCCAGGTCACCCAGGGCCCCATCAAGCCTCACCTTCAATGTCTCCAGGGATGAGCCTCAACCAACTCCCTGGGCAACCTGTTCCAATGCTCCACCACCCTCATAGTAAAGAACTTGTTCCTAACATCCAATCTAAATCTGCTCTTCTCAAGCCTGAACCCAGGGCCCCTCATCCTGTCACTGCAGACCCTTGTCAACAGCTTCTCTCCATCCTTCCTGTAGCCCCTTCAGGCACCTCCAGGCTGCTATTAGGTCCCTCTGGAGCTTCCTCCTCTCCATACTGAACAATCCCAGCCCCCTCAGCCTGTCCTCCCAGGAGAGCTGCTCCATTTTTGTGGCCCTCCTCTGTACCTGCTCCATCAGGTCCATGTCCCTCCTATACTGAGGGCTCCAGAACTGGAGGAAGTACTCCAGGGGAGGTCACAGAGCAGAGCAGTGCAGCAGAACCCCCTCCCTGGTGCTGCTGGCCACACTACTTTGGATGCAACCCAGGACATGCTTTGCCTCCTGGGCTGCAAGTGCACACTGTCTGCTCATGTCTAGATCTCTAATGAAAAGTCTGTTAATTAAGATAATAAACATTATGTGTATGTTTACAATCAAAATGGCTTATTAAAAGTGCTAAGGCCTTGATCTCAACTTGGCCTAAACCCACTGAATTAGGCAGGTAGACCTGGCAGAAATCGGTGGCCAAAAACCTCCTTGATACACAAGTTGTGTGGTGCTGTGATTCGTATTTTGGCAGCTAAACCAAACCTCTCCCAAACCCCAGGACTTCAGAAGAAATAGTTTCACCATTGCACTGAGGTTTCGTATCAGGTAACTTCTGCTGCTCTCAACAAGACTATTCAAAATGAAACTTGGTGAGAGAAGCACAAGAAGGGAAAGTAGGAGCAGATGCCACAAAAAGTACTGTAGAAAGTTAGTTCATAAAGCAAAGTCGTTCATTAGTAGGTAAGGATCCTTCTGGTTTTAAATAGACTTTATTGTGCTTTAACAGCCAATTAGTTGCTCAAAACTGATGTGTATTAGGAATTGTAAGGCAAAGCATGATTGAAATAACAGAGCATTAAAAAACGTCATTACCAGGATGGAAAAATAAACAACCAACAATGTAACCTGCTTCTCTAGACTGAAAAACACATTTTATTGCACTCCACATTGATCTTTTCTTCCCCTGCTAACACATAGTTTAAAAAGAGACTGAAGTCCAAGGTTGTTTTAATAACACAAAGCTGGCTTAATACAAAATACAGCTTGGAAACTGTTTAGGGGGCACGGTATGGTACTTAGAGAAGCTGGAAGCAAAAGTCAGAAGAGAATGTCAGGAGGAAGGGCACCAGAACCAGCATCCCCTCCCCTCATACCACCCCCACCCCAAAAAAAAGGAGGCGGGGTGAGGGGGGAAGGAAAAAATAGGAGAAAAAAAAATGAAAGGGAAAAAAGGGGAAGGGGAAAAAAAAGTAAATGCTACAAACCTAAGAAGTGTTTGTGACTGTGGTGTGACCCTGCTGAGCAGCCACTGGTAGGCTTTCATGCCACGTCAGTGACCTTAACACCGTGGGTGAGTTCCTCCTGTGCTTTCTGACACATCCCCACAACCAGGAGCCCTTCTGAGATGCCAGGGAAGATGGCAAAGCCTTTGCCCGCGAGGAGTAGACTGGCAGGAAACCAATCAGTCTCTTCTCCACGGCAGGCATTTGTCATTTGGGGGTCCAAAGGCCGTTCGAGTGGGCATATTTTCTACTTTTGTTCCCTGAGTTATTATGGGATATGAATGTCAATAATAGATAAGCACATCGCAGAAAGACTCAGCAAATTCTCCTCCTCTGCCCCTGGGGAGCCACCACTCAGGCAATAGCTCAGTGCTAGGGTGACAGTTCTTCCTGGAGGGGGGCACGAGACAAATCCCCTCCACTCTACAAGCCCCCTGGCCTGAACCAACTGATGAATTTATGGTCTCCAATACAGTTAGGTGTGTATAATTCAATGTATTGCTGAAGAGCAGTTACTGTATTTTATAGCTGACATTACAGGGGATATTTTTTTTCTACAAAATAAAACAATATTTGTTTCCTGAAAGGGAAATGTGCTGTCTGTAGCTATCAGCAGCCAACAGTTGCTGCTGGCTAGAGCTGAAGGAGAAAAAGGAGATGGATTTTACCTTAGCTGTACTGGGATGAATGATTTATCACTCAGAGTGCTTTTTCAGGAGCAGAGGACCCATTGCAAGTCACTGCAGGACGACCTATTTACTGTATTGCATTAGAAATAAGGGTTAGGGAAAGCATCCTGGCATGCTGAGCGCTGCTGCTGGATCCTGATACCTTCTCTGTAGTGACTCTGTGCAGGAGTGTGGGCAGAAGGTGTGGGCTTTGAGGTGCCTGCTACTTGGAGAGTCTGCAGCTCTTTGCCATCAGCATTTGATTCTGCCATTTCCAATCTCTTTACAAGAATTCATGAGCCCGCTCATGCAGGATGCCTGTGGGCTAGGAAAGTGGAGGTGGGTTTGGGGGCTTTGGGGTTGCCTTTGCTTTTGGCTGCTTCAAAGCTCAGGAAAGCTCTGGTGAGTGATCACTTGGCTTGTTTCCTGGAAGACAGCAACCAAAGGCAAAAACTGCATTCTGAAGAGTACTCAGTTTCAGTCCAAAGCAGATCAGTACAATGAACACTCAGCGGCATCGGCCCCAAGAGGCCTCCACTGTACTTGCCTGGGACTGCAGGAGGACTTAACCTCCCCAGAGACATCGCAGATCAGCTTCTCCTGTCTTGCAGATCCCTTGCTTGGAACATCTGTTCTGAACTGGTACACTGAATGCTGGGTTTGAGACCTTCCATTGTTCACGTATTTTGCTAGGAAAGAAATGCCACAGAGGAGTTCAAGCTGTTAATTAGCAGGCAGAAACATCCAAAGCCTGCCCTGGCAGATGATCCTACAGCTTCTATGAGAACATTTAAAAGGCCTATGAATGATCAGGGAATGAGTGAGTGGCTTGTAAAAATACAGAGACCCTGTACATGCTCTGCATGGAAGAAGCAGTCACTGATTGCATTCTGCAGCAGGACAGGGCAGTTCCTTGGCCTTCCTACCATGGTGAGCCTGTGTCTGTGCCTCCAAGTCAGCAACCTGCAGTCCTTTGGCAGACACGAGGCAACAAGCAGCTGCTGGGAGAACTCAGAAATGGGCTTTGGAAGCAGCAGAGAGTTAAGTGGAGCACATTTGGACCATGTGAGAGCCCAGGTCTGGCTCCCCGCAGTGTGTGTGGAGCAGCAGGGCCTCGGGCGCTGAGCACAGCTCATCTCCAGGAAGCCCAAGCAAAGTTGTGTCTGGAGGTGCAGAAGCAGCATGGCTGAGCAAAGAGCCTGCTGTAGGAGGAGGCCTCAGCACTGGGGCAGGCCATCAGCCTCCCCTCGTGTGCCCGTGTCCCTGGCTGCCCGCAGCCTGTGGCTGCCATGAAGGCAGCATGCTCTACAACTTTGTGACAGTTCCATCTATTTCAAGTCTTCCCACCTAAACCTGAGCAGCGAGCAGCAGTCGCTTCCTCTGCAGCTTGATAAATGTCAGTATTAATTAAAATTGTTCAGAGTGGGGTTGGGTTTTTTCCCTCTCTCTGCACCAGGCTGGCAGGGAGGAGAAGCCTGACAGGCAGGCGCAGCTGCTGAGCTGCTGACTGGAAATGTCGTCACTGGGAAGGAGGCGAAGGAGCAGTGGCTGCTCCCTGACAAAGTGGGTTTGGAATAGTGGAAGCATTTTGTCACCTGCACGGCGCTGCCATGGCACAGTGTGGGGGGAGGATGTCTGGATATGGGTCTTGAACTTAATCCTTTGCTCCCCTGGCTGGGAAGTCTGCACAGACAGCTGCTCAGCCCATATGGAGGGGAGAGGGCTCCCCCAGCACTGCTATCCAATGATGGTCTCCTGGCTGACACTCCAGAGAGAGCCCTTGCTTCAGGAGGGAAAGGCAGCACAACACAGTGTCTTTTAGGGTGCAGGGGGCTAAAGAGAGGCACCCTATCTCAGTAAAGCCCCCAGTGCACTGCCTCCTGCCACAGACCCCACCGAGACATTGCTAAACCCAGAACCTTCCACCAGCTGTGGGGCTGCTCGAGCTGCAATCACAGTTACGCTTGGGCGGTCACACCAGTGCCTGCTTCCCAGCGTGACAGGTCTGAACACAGCCAAGGTGCCACTCGCTGGCTGCAGTGCTGATGTCTTCATTTCTGTGACAGCTGTGAGCTCAGAGGAGGACAATGCTATAGCTGATTTTCATATGAGATTATGAAATAATTTTCTTTTCTCTTCCCAAACTTTGCTACCCACAGGGGAAAGAAGTTCAGACGAAGCCATGGGAAATGAGGGCAGGCATTCTCCTGGCGGACCGAAGCGTGTCCTCCACTGTCACTCAGGCACGTCTCAACCATCTCCCCAGTGTTTTCCTCATCAGGCCCTGCAAAACATCATCCAGGAAAAAAGGTAAATGATTTTACAGGCACTTTTCCTACACATCTGCCTTGTTCTCCAAGAAACTGAAGCAGAAAGAGAGAAAGAAGATTAGGGGAGGCCATAACATCTTGAGGTCACAGGATGGGTCCCAGTGAATAAGGAGTTGAGAAGGTTTTGGTCTTGCAAAATCAGATTTTGGTAAAAATCTTATTGGACAACCTTATTAGACAATACAAATCTTTATTAGACAAACAGAGACCTAGTTCTGATTTGCAGAAACACTTAGTGAAAAAAAGAAATACACTTCCCCTTGGCTTTCACAAAAAATCTCATCTACACACACAGGTGTGAAATGCAATTAAGTGGCTATCACTATGGTAAGTGATTACTTCATTTCATTTCTTTATTGAGCTCTCCTCTGTTTCTTTTTCAGGTTTCTGGTAGCCCAGACTGGTTCTTCTAAATGCCATCTCCTGCAGCTACAGCTTGACTCAGGTACAAGCCCCAGTTCCCACAATATTGTTTGAACTGACTGCCATCCTTTGATGATTGCATTTGTTTGCACTGAGCACTGCATTTGTTTCCTGCTCTGTACCAAGTATGCATTTTTCTAGAAAGATATTGACTTCTAAAAGCCTGATTTCTGAGAAGACATCCATCACACCAAGTGCAGTAGCCTAAAAAAATTCCTTATTAGAAGTGCCTTTCAGCAGCACAAAAAATAACAACCAAGAGCCTCCCATCTGTCCTCCTGATCTAATCTTACAATGGGTTGAGATTTCTGTCTTCATACTCAAAATAAAAAAAACAAACCAAAACTCAAACCACCTGGTCTCTGTAAATTTCTTTTCATTAAAAATTTGTTACCTATGATAAATAGATATTGCCTAGGTCAAATGAATCTGATTGTGAAAACATATTAAGCAAAAGCATTGGTAGGATTTGATTTAATTTCTTTTAAAAAAACAACAAAAAAAAACAAACAACCACCACCAAAAAACCCAAACTGTAGCTATTGAACGCTGGTTTGAATTAAATCCTATTTGTTTTAATAAAAGTGTAGTGGTCTGAGTGTACATATATTTATTTTAGTAGCAGTGCATTGGATCCAATAAAACTATATTGGCTTCACAGCTTATGTCTCCTTTTCAGAGAAAATTGATTGAATGGAAAAATGAAACAGGCATGAATGAGGCAGCCCTGAGGTCTCTGCTCAACTCTGGCATCCAAATAAACTGGTGAAAAAACCCACCAAACTGTATTACTAAACATTGCTTTTAGATTTAAATGTGTTTTAATGTCAAGGCTGCACAGGAAGGGTTTAATTGCCCCTGTAAAAGAGAGCTGTTTGGAGAGCCAGACTTGGCTGTGGCGGGTCAGTGCATCTGCTCCAAGCTGCAGGAGTGGAAACCTAAGCTGGCCTCAGGGCTCGGTTCCGCCGGTGCGTGTCAGGCAGCAGAGGTGCGCAGCTGCTGGCCACATAGCTGGGAGCCTGCAGATCAGTGTCAGCCGCCTCAGCCAGGGCACCTCTGCCCAGACACGCAGGCACACGCAGCACCTGTGTCAATCCTGTCAGCACTGGGTGCTAGCTGCCAGGAGCTGGCATTCCTGTGGTGGCCTGGCTGCCGCGAGGGGTTTACACAGGCTCCCCCAGGGTCAGACACTTCTGTCGCCTGGAAGGAAGGCTGCACTCAGCTGCTTCTGCACCAGACCTCACAGATGTCCATATCTGTTCTGCAGTGCTGTTGCCTGTAGATGTTACTGCAGGGGAGCCACCAGAGGCCAAAGAGAGCCAGGTTTAGAGCGTGTGCACGGTGGCTTTTCAGATAATATGCCATCATAGAACCATAGAGTGCTCTAGGTTGGAGGGGACCTCAAAGCTCACCCAGTTCCAAACACCTGCCATAGGCAGGGACACCTCCCACCAGAGCAGGTCGCTCAAGGTCTCAGGAATGGGAGGATGGAAATCAAGGAACTTCTGAGCAAAGGAGCTGTGCCAGCCAAGTAAGGCACTTCAGTGCAAGCCTGTATCTTACACACAGCTATAGCTACAGCTTCTGCTACATAGGAGTGAGGACAGGGAACAGGGAGTTGTGGGCTGAAGTGTGCTTTATCCATTTGTTTTACATCTACAAACCACATTGCCTCCAGCTTTCAATGAGACCTGGAGAAAGCAGCTCTGTGCAGCATGCTGAACATCTGAGCTCAGATCACCACACTCTCACAGGCACTCCTGTGTCAAAGCTCCTCAGAATATCACCAAGTGCCCTTTCTAAATCCCCTAAATTGAATTAGCAGCTCTCCCAGTGCCACTTTTGCCGTCAGTGCAAATGGAGGAGAATTCCACACCTTTAAGGTTAGAAAGGGCACTTCATTCCCAGCATGGCAGGCACCATTTGGATAGTTGCTAAGGGATGAAATCAATGCTGTTGGCTCTCCTGTCTTCTTACGTGCCTTAAAGCACTTGGGGCTGGCAACTCATCTTTGCTTCATGCTCTGCTTTCTCTTAGGAGAACTGAAACCAGGCTGTGTGAGTCCAAATCTGCTTATTCCTTTACAAAAAAACCCATCACCTACATCAACTCATTTGCAGGCTTTGCTGAACTGGGTGCCCCCTGGGCTGTGGAAGCCGAGCTAAGGAGAACTCTGCTGCAGCAGCAGTTTAGCTGTGCCAGAGGAGAGAGCCACAGGCTTCCCCAGCCCTGGCTCCTCAGAAAGCTGTGAGCAGAGAAACAATCCACAGGAAATAATCCATAGAAAAGCAAAAATTACTCTTAGCAAAGCAGCATTGGTGAAAGTTCCATCTGAGGAGATGGTTTGAGAGTCCTGCACTGAGGACCACCTACGAGATGCCCATGGCCTTCCCAAAGTGGGCTGTAAGTTATACACACTGCAGACAGTTCATGTGCTCCAGAAACCAGCTCTCTCCTGAGCCCAGGCTGCCCAAACCAGGTTTCTGTCACCACTGTCCCCACGATGGGGTCTGCTCCCAGGCACCCAGCAACAGAACAAGGGGACACAGCTTCAAGATGTGCCAGGGCAGGTTCAGGCTGGATATTAGGAGGAAGTTCTTGCCAGAGAGAGTGATTGGCATTGGAATGGGCTGCCCAGGGAGGTGGTGGAGTTGCCGTCCCTGGAGGTGTTGAAGCAAAGCCTGGATGGGACCATGGTCTGGTTGGTTGGCTAGGGCTGGGTGCTAGGTTGGGCTGGGTGCTAGGTTGGGCTGGGTGAGCTTGGAGCTCTCTTCCAACCTGCTTGATTCTATGATTCTATGATCTAAACATTGACTTTGAGAGCACTAAGGAAGATTTGTGGGTACCAGTAAATAAAAAGGCTTCAGACTCCATGGTGATGTTCTGTGAGGTGCTTCCTGCAGAGGGCTGTGGAGAAATGCAGATACCTGTGAGGTTTGGGGTTTTTTTTAAAGAACTTGGGAAATTCCTGTAGGAATTGAATTGTGAGAGATGGGCTCTACTGAAATTAAAACATGATCAAGTAGGTGGCACTTAGAGTGTAAAGAGTTAACAGAGAGCTTTTAACTGGAAGTTGGCATAAATCTGGGTGCAGAGGAGTACACAGCCTGAGATGACACAGCTCCAGGGGCTGAAAGTATAAATTCTCTATCAGAAAGGGATTGGATAAATGAAGGGAGGATTTGTCTAAGGCCATTAAATGCTATGGTTCGGTTCCCCCCAGCTGCTGGCAGCTGGAGGTGTGGGCAGGGGATTTATTTGGGGCACCAGGTGGTGTGGCAGAGATGGATCTTCACAGCCTTTCCTTGATTCATGCTCCCCGCATCAGCCAGTGTGAGGAAGGTGGTGATGGAGAGATCTTTAAATGTCCTCCCCATCACAAGGCCACGCACCTGGACCCCATCTCCCTCACAGACAGTCTCTGCCCCTTCTGCACTGCCACCCTGGCTCCTTCACAGCCCACCCAGCACTGGCCAAGGTGCAGTGCCAGCTCCACAGCCCAGCCCTCTGCTGGCCAATGTTCTGTTTGTGATGGGCACCTACCAACAGCTCTTCTTCCAATCTAGGGATGCTGCAGCCACCAGAACAGCCCATGCAGGGATCTTCTGCTGTTTTTGTCTGCTGTCCAGGCATGTGGGAGATGCCTTGCTGGAGTTCTAAATATCTTCCACTTACACCTGGATGGTGTGCTAAACTGCAGATGTCCTTGATAGGTCTCTCCTCACACTGCTGGAATTACCATAACCAGTTGCTCTAACTGGCTCTTTTATAAGTAAGATCAACACAAAAAATCTCAGCATGTTTTCCTTTCATGAGCTACAGTTTCTGTGCAACCTTCCCTACACTTTCTTCAGTGTCTCTGCAATGGATGCCACATGTTTTCACCTCCTCCTGGTGGCTGTGCTACTTCACCCCTGAGCTAACAAGCTGGCTTTGGTACCCTCAGCTGGGCTTTGTCCAGGCTGCACCAATCTGGTAAACACTACGGTGGTGATGCTGAGTTATGCCAGCATGGACCACAAGAGCATTCACCTGCTTGAACCCTCTGCCAGGAGTAAAGTTTTCAGGAAGCCTCCAGGAGAGAGGTGACTTTGTCAGCTGAGCTGAGGGAGGGGATGCTTCTGGGTCACACTGCCCAGCTGCTGTGGTTACTACAGGGAATGGTTAACATCACCTACATCTTGTGTCCACTTGAGGAGATCAGGGTTGAAAGTGATGACAAAAGGGATCGATGCTCACATTCTAAGGCAGAAAGTTGGTGCTTGGGCTGATAACTCATAGAAGTGAGTACAGAGGAGCAGTGAAGTAGAAAAGGTTTTGCCTATGTGGCACCAGGGTTTGAGGGACAGCTGTGGAGGGCTTTGTCCATCATTGCTGCTGGCAGAAGGCACTAACACAGCCAGGCAGTGCCTCTGCTCCAGCCTGCAATCACCACGCTGCTGCCCAGCTCCAGCAGTCTGCACCTCTACCCCTGGTCCCTCAGCCCTTGAGTGCTGCTGCGGGAGAGCCAGCACAGAGGCAGGGAGCAGAGTCCAGCAGCCCTCAGTCAATTACCCCCGGTAATATCCCATGGGTGAAATCCCAGTCTGAGTGCTTGCAGCAGATGGACCAACACCTGTCACTTACCTGGTGCTGTGCAAGAGGCAGATTTATCTGCAGAGTTTGCCACTCTCATTTCTCCCAGCTGAAGCTTCAAGGCAGGATGTGCACCTGTGAGCCTTTTTTTTCCCCCAGGCTCAGCTATGTTGCAGTGAGACCTGGCACCAAAAGCAATGGGATTCTGGGCATGTTTTGGTGAGGAAGGAGAGTGAAAAGTGTCTCTGATTTCCATAGCACTGTAAGCTGCTTGAATTCACACAGGGACGAACTGAATTTACAAATCTCAGCCACAGCCTGCATGCACTTGCAGTTGGTTCACCAGCAAAGGACTGCACAGCCCCATAGAGAAGGCTGAAAAGCATTGGGTGTCTGCACTGAGGCAATGTTAATGTGCACTTTAAAACTAAAGGACACCAAGAATGGCCACCTTGGAGCTGGCCAAGGGTCCACTCAGTAGTGGCTGTTGGCAGCTCTGGCCGTTTTGAGAGAGGTGCTCTGGTTTCCTGGGTAAGGCTGACTCAAGCCCTGAAAGCAATGCACAGGTGACAGAAGCAACTGCTCCTACAAACCCAGCATTGTCTGCATGTGGCCAACACTTCTCCAGCAACACATTAGTGCAACACGAGGACTAGCAGGCAGGGTCTGACAGGCACCGAAACATGCTCTGAAGTGTGATCTTTACTGCCATCAGTAAAGCAACAGCTGCAAGAACCTTGCTTACTAACCTCTCACCAAGGCTCTTTTACTTCTCAAAAATATCCTTCTTGTAGGAAATGTGGAAAACGTGTACCATGTGCCTTCACACATGACAGACATCAATGCTCTGCTAAAGCGTTATCTCCTTTTCAAAAAGGCACTGTGAGACTTCAGACTTTATCAAGTCTGGGGGTTTTTTGGTTTTTTTTACAACTGAGTAATATTTATTGGAAACCAGCCCTGAACTCACTTTTAGCTCCTTCATCATCAAAGCTGCCCATGGAGGAGCATTGTTCTGCCTGGACGATATTATTGGTAGCAAGAGCAGTGGAAAGTACAGGTTGAAAAGATACCAATTTTCTGAACAGTTTTCTCTGTTTACTGCTTGTTGATGGGATCCACCTCAGAATAACAGAAATAATTGCATTTGGAGCAGGTCAAATATTTCAAGGTGCCATTTTCCCCTCCCTTCCCCCTTCCTCAAAAAGATAACATGAGCAAAAACACACGGGAAAAGGGAGGGGAAAAATAATCAGGCACTGTGCTTATTGCAAGGAAATCAGTTTATGCATGACTTGAAATCAGAGCAGAGCTTCACTTCATTCTGTCTTGTGTTGTTGTGTTTCATATTTCATGCTTTGGTTAACACTTATTTAGTCTGTTCCTAAAGGCTGTGACAGGTTGTCCTGAAAGTTTTCAGACTTGCTGAGCATATACTCTGCACAGAGCATGTCAGAGTGAAAGGTACAAAGAATTCATTCATTCTTAGGAGAAAAAAAAAAATTTAATATTTTAAAGACTCGTTGTAACATGAAACATGAAAGTCATCAGCACATAAGTTATCAACAGCTTTGAAGAAAACAGAATAATTTTGCATGCAATTTCTTTCCTGTAAGTCAAAGAAGTGCAAGTGGAAGATTTGGTTCTTTTGAATTCAGATGGAATAAAAAATGAGTGTTGTTTTTTCCCTCAAATTCCCCTTTTCTGCCAAGTCTAATTTTAGTTGGTTTCAGGGGATTTATAAAGGCTTTTTCCTTTTCCTAGCCTGCAGGGGAGGGACCAACACATGCAGGTCAGACCTGTGCTTGTCAGGTTATGCTTTGGCTTCACCTTACCCTCACCAGGTCCAATCGTACTGAGAACATTCTAAGAGCACAGTAACAGCTTTGGCACACCCAGTGCAGAACATCCTTCAGCAAAACAAAGTGATGGGTGGAGGTGACCACACTTAGCCAGGACTGTGAAATGCTGCCTGTATTTTCTCCTGTGTTCCCAAGCCAGGCACTCTGACCCTTGCCACAAGAAAACAATCTCCCAGATTGGAGTGAGCATCTCACTTCCCAGCTTAGGCACAGCAGAGGACACTACATTTCTGTTGGTGCAAAGGACTCAACTTCTCCCAGACTCGGTGCTGCAGTGGTCAGTGCCATTCTGGGAGCTGCATGAGCTGGAGTGGGTTTAGTGCACCATTTGTACCCGTATGATACCCCCACTATCAGGTTCTGACAGCTGGGCACCAGCTGGGCTAACTTGGACCCGGATTGTGTTGCTGCTGCCTGCTAAAAGCAGGCCAGAGAGAATCACCAGGAGCTCCCCAAGGTTCCTGGCTCTCTGCCGTTTGGAGATGTTCAGCCTCCCAAGCCTAAGAAGTGGTCCCGGTGCTGGGCACACCCCTGCTGCTTCCCAATCGATTCATAAATCTGCCACTAACGTGCACAACAAGGAGGTCCTTGAAAAGCCAGGAGAGAGTGTCTGCAGCAGTCGTTGGAGCTCTAGGCTAGTTGCAGGTTTGCACAGAGACACACACCCCTGCTAAGCAGCTGGGCAGGCAGAGTAGCATTGCATTTCCATTACTATTTCTGCCCCCTACCCTATACCTGTTTGATGCCCCAGGAAAGGCAATTACCCAGTTCAATTTCCTAGGAAAAGGAAAACCCACAGGTCAGGAAACACTTCACCAGACAGGCAGTGCCTGATGCCTAGTGACATCCTCAGTCTTGCTTTATAGGCATAGCTGTGATCAGAATCATTTTTTTTCCCAGATCTCTGCATTCACTGGATTTTGGGTGTAGCTCCTGCTTCTATTCAGTCACCTTGTGAGCAATGTGGGCTTTGTAGTTAAGCACCAGGAGCAGAAGGAGCAGGGTGGAGGCTGGCGTTGTCACGCCAGGCAGCACCACTGCTCCCTCCAGCTGCCACTGAGAGCTCATCCCTGGTCTCTCCTGCTCGCCTTTCCTGTTGAGGAAATCCAATCCACTCCCATGTCATCGTTGTGGTAATCTCCAGCTCCTGGACACCAGTTCAAGCAGGACAGTCACACAAAACCAGTGTCACATTCAGCTCAGGCAGGCTGTGCTCCACAAGTACATCTTCATTCCCTGTGGCTGCCATGCTGGCTTCAGTCATCCTTCCCCTTTGCAGCAGTTTGGGAGCGGCGCGAGGAAGACAACCAGGCCATGGCACTGCTTCCTGTTTCAGCTCTCCTGGACCTGACTTTTCTTCCTTTCTCCTCCAGAGCAAAAAATCCTCAGTTGTGCTGGTGGCTGCAGCTTCCTTCTGTGCTCTGATCTTAGCCATGCACAAAGTGTGAGGTCCTTTTCAAATGTCCCCATAGTCCACCTGCATCTCCCTGGAAGCTGCTGCCTCCCTTCCAACAGGTGAGGGTTTGGAGAGATTTCTGCTCTCATTTACAGGTTCTTTGTAGCTTTGCTCTTTGCTTTTTAACTGCTCTGATCCTTCCAAGACAGGCAGCATTTCCACAGTCCATTTTTTTAACAGAATGACTCTCACGCAATTTTCAGAGCCCTTTCCCATGCACAGCCTATCACTCCTGGATTCTCCACAGGGCTTTGGCTTCTTCCTGTCCCTTCTCAGCTTTTCCAAGGTTTGTTCTATCAGTGGTTCAGAAAGCCAGGTGTAACCAGGATAAATTACATTTATTTTAAAATGTAGCTCCATGCTGCGAGTTGTTGATTTTTTTTTCCTTTGCCTTTTTTATGTTGGCTGCATTGTTGGTTTATGAACTTTTCTAAATGGCACCTGTGTCTTTCTAGAAGCATCAAGAATAAGTCAGGGTAGTTCAGCCCAACATCACAGCTCTCCCTCCCAGCTGAGCTCTCCTCCAGCCAGTGCTGCCAAGAGGGAGGGATGCTCATTAAGCTGACTAGAAGCAGCCAGCCCTGCTTTGCTTTGGTCATAGAGGAGTTTCATCACTGAGGTTTCAAGGAGCACAGTTGGGACCCCATGGCCTGCTGAGTCTGGTGCATTGGCATGTGAATATTTCATGTCTGTGCTGCAACTGAGGCTGCAGTGCCCCAGAGTCTAACAGAACCGTGAGGTTGCTGGTTCAGCAACACCGTTGCACTTTGAGGTGTCCTGAGGTAGGGTTTCTGCTGAGGCTTTGCCCTGCATAGCTCTCTTGTGTTAATTCAGGGCTTGAATCTCAGCTAAGCTCAGGGCTGAGAAGCACAGAGGACAGTGAAAATGAAGAGCAAAAGGAGAGGAAAATATTCCTGTGGATTTCAGAAGCAACTGCCACAGGAGCAGCAAGCACTAAAATGAGCTCCTCTTTGGGGATTCCAGACAAAAGTGAGGCTGACTGACAGCTGTGCTGGCCACATGCAGCTTTCACCACTGCCTGCCCACATTGGGATGTGTTTGGCCCTCCAGAAGGTTATTTGTCAGCCTATGGGTCAGGGTTCAAAGGGAACACAGCTCTGTGTCCAGCATTGTAAACACAAAACCAAATCACACACACGTGCCTCACTCCTCATACACCTGCACCAGCAAAGAACAAAAACAATAACCAAACTTCCAGAGTTTTTCTTAATTCATGTTGGGTTTTGCAGTCAGGCAGTCACAGAAACACTGAGGTGGCCATCTCTCAAAAAGGGCATGGAGTGGGTGAAGCTCACCTGGACTGAGAAGTCCTACTCTACAAACCCATCCTCTGCTCAAATTCACGTGAGCACATTACTGTGTATGAGCACGGAAGATGTCAGCCAAAGGAAGGGAGGCAGGCAGCAGGGTGTACGGTAGCAGACACACACTAAGAGAGAATGTCCCACCAAGATCTGGTTAGATGATGCTGACTTGTTTCTGGGCTTGCTTATTTTAATCATCTCTCACATCCATGGACTGAAACAGGACTGTGGACTACTGCTGGTGGTGATCTCCAAACAGAGCTCCTCTGCCCAGGCTTCCCAGCCCCTTCCTGTTTGCTGTCTGCAGACACTAGAGCAGTGGAGCTTGGCTTACATGGACACCCACAGAAAGCCCAAGTGGAGTTTGCATGCTCCAATACTGTCATAAAGCAGAAGTGCTGGACTGAGCTGACAAAGCTCTACCAAAGCCTCAAGTGTAAGCTTGCCTAATGAGGGACAAAAAAATCTTTATCCACCACTGCTGTGACCATTTCTTCTCATTCTGTGCTCTGCAATTAGCACACTTAAAAAGGACACTGCTTAACACAGTGGGGGGCTCAGTTTCTTGGGAAATTTTTCAAGAGCCCAGGCACACAGGCAAGGGAATGAGGCTTTGACTGTGCCATTGGCACCTTGGCCTGGGGATTATTATATGAATATTTATTATATGAAATTTATTATATTATATGAATATTTATTATATGAAATAATAGCAGGTGCTATTATTTCAAGTGAGTGCAATAAAAATATCTCAGCTCTGCAACATTGACAGCAGAGACAGCAGCACAACCACATTACCAGGGCTGAAGCAGGATGAAATTTATATTATCAACCCAAACTTCTTCCCCAGTCACAAGATTTGCATTCTTGCAGGTGCAGAAAAAAAGAACCCAAACCAAAGCAGACCTGTGTGATGCCACTGATGATGAAGTCAGCTCCTTTCCAACAGGCAGATTGAAAGACTTGTAGCAGACCCTTCACAGTCTATCTGGCCCGTTAGGAGAGAAGAAAGATAATAAATTGGACAAGTACATTTGAATTACAAATGAATTGGAGGAAGATACAACCAAGGTACCAGCATTTGGTGAGGAGAGGGGAAAAAAAAAAGAAAAAGAGGTAAGCTTTTGTGTGGGTAAATTATCTACTGAGAATTCTTTACTCAGCTCTGCTGTGAAGAGCTCTCAGGATGGGACAGAGAAGCAGGCACTTTATTTACTGGTTCAGCCTTCTGCTCCTGAGGATCAATTTGCCCATTAGAAAACCACTGCTGTCTTTCCAAGTGCAATTTATCCAATAAGATTTTTCTCTTTTCTTTTCTCTTCAGGACGCTGCAGAGGTTCTTGATTTTCATTTGTCTTTGTCTGGAGAGGTGAAATATTTTTTCCATATTGTCCATTTCATGCTAATTTCTCGATATATTCATATATTCATTTTGGGTATGGGATTTGTGAAGGACTCTGCTGACTCTCAGGCACTGCTGTTAAAAATGGAGATAAACCTGCTGGAGATAATTCAACTCTATTTCAATCTAGCAGGTAATATTAAAACTAATGGCATATGAGAGGAGATGGATTTCTTCTCTCCTTGAGTGCTTTATGGTATTTGTGAAGAGCAGTGGTCCTTGGGCAGAGAGCAGGAACCCCTGCTCCTGCTCTACGCTGTGCTGCCAATGCACTCAGCCTCTGCTTGAGGTGTTGGGAGAGGACCTCCTGATTTGGGGCAAACTAAATGCCCTCAGCTCATCCTTTGCTTTCCCAGGAGAATCACATCCCATAAGGATCTTGTTTAACACACACAAGCAAACTGTTCTCCAGAGGCATGGGTGCCTCTCCATCCAACTCAGGCAGCAGCAATTCTCCTGATGAGGCATAAGGCACAACATAAAGCCTGGATCTGGAATAACAGCCCCATAAAAGCACTCCCTGGGACCCAGGCACAAACAGGGCAGTGTGGTTTGCACATTCTGTGTATTTATCTTCCAGCATCTATATGCTTTGGCTTGTCACTGGGTTATTTTTAGGTCGTTTCAGGAATATATATTTCTGCAAGAGATATTTCTGGGAGCTCTGCCAAATTGGAAACTGTAGTAGCCTATAAATCCCTCACCAGGATGTATACCGAGGAGCCACTGCCATTCTCTTCCCCACAGCTCCCAGGGAGAAGGCACACAGGTCTGCAGGAAAAAGGAGTGTAGGAGAAATGCCCCTGCAAGGCTCTGCAGGGGCCAGGTGGGCAGCAGAGCTTCAGGCTCCCATCCCTGCTGCAAGCAGCATGCATGCAGCATCACCCAGACAGCCTACTCCTGCCTGTACATCCATGCACCCAGCACAGTGGCACTGCTTTGGAGATGTGAGGGAGCCTGAGAGGGAGGATGTTGAGGTATGGCCCCCACTGTCCCCTCAGAGCTGTCCTGCTGTGTGTTCCATGTGGTGGAGAGGGAGAAAGTCGTGCACCGGATTGCACAAAGCTCTTGGATATGCAGAGCCTGCAAGGACTGCTGTAGCTCCAGATGATGCAGCTTGCAGGCTTGGGAAATTCCTTGTCCTAGAACTGTTGGTCTGGATTAGGAGGCCTGGAGTTTCATCTGGGAGCATCTTTCCATTCACCAAAAATGGTTTGATACTGGAAAACAATCCACAAATGGATCCCAGGCACTATTGGGGCCCTGGAAACAGAAATTAGACAAGCCTCTCACAGGTAATTTGCACTTTTTCAGGGCTTGGATTGTTCTGCACTGGGTGTAGTGGGGCACAGTTCTTTGAAATATGGGCAAAGCTAACAAGTGCAGTTACTTCTCTCTACTGATCACTGGAGATGCTCTAGAACTGACCAAATCCCTTTTTGCAGCACCATCTTCTCCCAACTTGGGTGTCAAGATTCTGCTGTGTGTACCTCAGTCATGTTTACAAGCCATGGTGCTGTCAGCATTTCGGGGAGAATTTCTGTTCTGTAACACTGCCTTCTCCCTTCACCACACAAGTATGGATCAGCTAAACTCAGCTGTACACAGGGGACCAACTTTCACAAAGGAAGTCAATGGGGAAAACGAATTGAAAAGCTAAATTAACACTCCAGCAAAAGCAATGTTTTAGCCTGATGCTTCCTCGACGTGCAGAACAAATTTTGCTAAGAGAGAGTTTTATAAGGAATCTGTGTCAGAGTAGATCTATTATCTGATAGATAAGTAATGGGCTCCATCAGTCATTGCTGCCCGTGGGAAGGGGGCAAAGGAGGGCAGAGGAAAGTGAGTCTGTTGGAAGGCTGTCCGTTGGAAGCACTACCAGACAGGGAGATTGCATGTCTGCATCAGAGCTGAAAAGACACAGATCATCAGATAGCAGCACATGCCTTTGGAAAGGGGTCAGAAACATTAGGGGGAAGGATACAAGGACAAAGGGAGCAGCAGAGCCTTACACTGCAGAGGTTATTTAAGTGTGTGTATGTGCGTGTGGCTGTGTGTGTCTGCATAAGCGATAAACAAGCAGGATAAAGAACTCAGATCTGTCAAACAACAATACTGAGTTAAAGCCTTGTTTATAACAGTATTGCTCAACACTCTCTTGCCTCCCCCCTCGAAGCTGAGCTGGCAGCTCTATCAAAATCCATTGTACAGCAACATCTAAAATGGCTGCAGGAGATGAGGAGGAAGGGAGCAACAGGAGCTGCACAGGATGGTGTGTCCTTCCACAGCAGTAGCTTGGCCCATTCCCGAGGGCTGGAAAGCAGCTATCTGCTTTGTGAGAGTGTCAGTGTGCTCCTGATCTGGGATAATGAACTCTCCCTCAGTCAGGCCCATGGTCTGGATCAGGTCAGGAGCCTGCTGAGGTCTGGCACCATAGGCACTTGGGTGCTGTATGTCTGCCTTAGAAAGTGTCTCAGCTGCTCCACGTGTCAGCATGCCAGCATGGCACATGTGAGGTGCTACCTTCCAAGGCAAGTGGCATGATCTGCACTCTGGTTGTCATCCTTGCACACATCACCACCAACTTCAAGGTAGAAGATGGTCTGACAAAACGTTCTCAGCAGTACACAGGTGTTTCTGGCTGCTGCTCCTTCCCCTGCTCATCTCACACTCCCCTGGAGAAGAGTTTAAGCCAGTGATGGCTTGGAAAGCACATCTTTAGGAAACAAAGTGAAACAGCTGGAACTGAGGGCATGGTGAAATGTAGAAGCAGCTTCTTTCTAGAAGCTTTTTGCATAAGAAAGCTTTACTCCTCTTCTGACTCGGGGACAGGAAATGTGAATCTGGTAAGAAACTAAGTGTTGATGTTGCAGAAAGACAGAAAATGAGACAGGCAAGCACCACATGAAAGCCTAATGCAATGTAACCAACCAGAACAAGATCCTGCTCAAAGCCCAGCAGAAGCGAAGGCAATTGGCAGCTTGACCTGGCTGAGAAGTGGGAGTACTCCTTAGCCTTTGTTCAGTGCTGTCTTTAGTAGCAATGCTACTGCTCCCCTCCAAAATATGTAAGCATCTGTCATGGCTGGAAGCTAAACAAGGTGCACTTAGTGTTCAGGCATCCTCTTCGTGGAGGGAAGAAGCAGTCCTGGGAGAGACCTCCCACATGCTCTGGGAATGTAGCCTTGAGCACCTAGCATCTTACAGGGGAAGTTACTTTATGGTTTGGACAGTGCCTGGAGCCCCTCAGGCACATGTACATGCAGATCCAAAATTTCCTGTGTACTCACCTCTGAGTAGACTGTGATGCTAACACTAACCCAGCAAACCCAGGTACACTGCAGGCTGAAAGCTCAGCCTCAATC
This sequence comes from Eubucco bourcierii, assembly GCA_013396675.1. NCBI lineage: Eukaryota > Metazoa > Chordata > Aves > Piciformes > Ramphastidae > Eubucco > Eubucco bourcierii. Next base: position 132,733 of record VWZE01015205.1, read on the forward strand.
ACTCATCCAGTTCTGAAGGGATGTCCCAATAACAGCACAACTCCTTCGTGGGGCAGTCTCTTCTCTCCAGTTGTGGCCTCTTCCTCTCCCATGCATCCATACAACAAAGTGCAGAAGATTTCCTGCAGCTCCTGGGGACTTCTGAGATGGACGATTCCTGAAAGCAAGAGAGGAAGGCTTTCTTTGTGGGAAAGGTAACACAATGAAACACCAGAAGGCAAAAATAGTTTTGTTTGTACTTTTGTTTTTCCCTTCTCTGTGAAGCCCTGAAGGTAGGCAGAGGCATTGGTCTCATGCAATGTGCAGCATATCCCAGCTGAGCAACACCTGCAGAGGGCACCCACTGAAAACATGGAAGGTGCTGGCAGCCAAGGAGGAGGACAGTTGGGGCGGTGAAGGGGTATGATGCCTGAGGCTGAAATGACACTCAGGGAGGACAGCAGCTCTGCCACAGCCTGCCCAGCCTTTGTGTGAATACAACAAAGCTTTCATGTCTCCTCCACTCTCAGGCCTTGCTGCTGTCATGCTGCCTGCAGTGCAGCCCCAAGGCAGCTACATGCTCTCATTTTCTGTAGTCGTTCCCCAGCTGCAAAGGGACACGACAGCAACTTCTGCCCAGCTGCAAAGGGACACGACAGCAACTTCTGCCCATGGCAGTCCAGGACAGCTGCAGTCCAGGCCCTCCATGGGGCAGCCACAGAGGCACTCTAGAGCTTCTCCTCACCCTTTGCCACATACATGGCAATCCTCAGAGGCAGCAGGGTGACTGTGAAGCTGCCACACAGGAGATCCAGGATTAATGAACACTTAAGGCACTGCAAGATGGACTTCAGCACCACGTTGAAAGCTGCTTTAACAGCAAGTGACAGAGGGTGGCTACAGAGCTATAAAGAGTATCAGACTATTATTTTTATTGCTGAGTAGAGTTGTCCTAGTTTCAAGAGGCAAGGCTGATGAAATTTATTGCAATATTAATAATCTTCATCGTATCCTCTTTTTTGCAGATCCCTCTTGCATGTTCCTTCAGAACCCATGAGCTCACCTGCTGCCTGGTGATGGGGAGCAGTTTATTCTGCAGGAGCGTGGACTGACAGATTTCTGTTCCCATGAACTGTGTGAGAAATTTAACAAACCAGATGGATCAATACAGGCTGCTCTTTATTTATCACCCCTTGTCTTCCTCACTTTATTTTTATGGCTATTAAAGATGCTGTCATTGATACTCCATTTTTGACTGTCTCGGTATAACGTATGCAATAGACAATGCTGCCATTGATATTCACACACAATGCTGGAGTATTGCATGACCTGGGGAAGCAGTGCAGCCTGCCTTTCATTTCCACAGCACCAGGTTTAGCTAGGGCTGGGCCTCTAGTGAGTGTCATTTCTCTTATGCTCCAGGAGGTAAGAGGGAAGTTTGATCTCTGCTCTATTTCTGCACTTGCAAACATGCTTGAGTTTTCCTTTAGGTGGGACTTCAGCTGGCAAGTCCTTGGGCTCTCTGCCGGCCCCAGCCCTGTGATGATGCAATATCAACTAAAACTCACTACTCACTACAGATGAAGGAGAGCCATGCTCCAAACTCTGACATCTTGTCACTGCTAAACAACTGATGGGAGCTGAGCGAGTCTGCAGACTGCCGTGGCTTACCCTTACCGGCACTGATTGGCAGCATCATGTCAGCTAACAGCACTGTCAGCAGGAGAAACAAACCTGCTTATGGAAGCATGGGTTGAAAGCATCTATGCCACAGCCCTGCTTGCAACTGCTGCACAACATAGTCACCTGCAAGGCAGTTTAAATGCTTCACCCTGAGTCTGGTAGCAGTCTGAAGGTGAGAAACCCACCTAGTCACTGCACTGCCTGGGCAGATCTACAGCCTGCTGCATTTCCACTTTAGGATCTGAAGTTGGACTGAACTTGGACATGAAAAGTTTGATTTTCCATGCGAGGTGACTCGGCTTCTGTTAAAGACAAAGCAAAGGAGAAAAGCAACCCTCTCCTTATCTAAAGCAACTTCAGCTGCACTCCTGCAGCTACACTTGCCTCAGATGTCAAAATGAGAGCATGATGCCCTTGCAGGTCTGTCACTGGGTGCCTAGTGCTGCATAGCTGGGAAATCTGCTCTGTCTGGGCAGCCCCTATTGATCGAGGCAATCCCTGCAGATTTAGTGAAAAGTAATCCCTTTGCTCAGCTACATCTGGGATAAACAGGTGGAGATTCAGGCCTAAAGTCTTACAGCAGAAGGAAATATTATTCTAGCCACTCAATTTGCTAAAAACAAATGGTGTGGCATTTAAATTGGGGCATCTATCTCGAGCAGCCCAGCCCCTCTCATCCGTCTCTCACCTTTACGTTGAATGCGGTGAAGGCAGAGGTACTGCATTTACAATTATAGCAGATGACTTCATCCCTCTGAAATGACTTTAAAAGATTAGGATTCATAGATTATTTATTAACTCTTGGTGAATGTATTTCCAGAGTGGGAACAACATATTGCATCAATGTCTGGTTTCACAGTTTCACTATTTTAATTAAGAGAGAGACGTATCCTGCGGTAAGGAACCCAGCTCACATACCCCTGGGCAAGGCTTCTTCCTTACTGTCTCCTTTTTAGTACAAAGCCTTTGCTCCTTTAAACTAATTTAATAGCAGTGATCATAACACTGGCATTTTCCTGTGATACCTCATAAATAACAGTTCTGTTCAGCCAAGCCATCCAAAACAGGCAACCCAACAGTTTCATTGCCCCATTTTGATCCTGAGCATCTGATTCGCAGGTTGGCAGAAGGTTTGTGACCCTGGCAGCGTAATCCAAACACTTCTGCTGCCTAGATAACAACAAAAACCCCAACCAAACCCCTTGTGCAAGTTCCTGACAGCAACTGCAACACATCCAGAATTGTTTTTTCTTCCATGGGTTTTACAGTAAGTCTCTCCCCTGTTAGAGCCTTTGCCTAGTCCCTGGGCAGGGGAGCAGCATGTCTGAAAGCAGTGAGAAAAGACGAGGCAGGCATAAACACTGTGCTGCAGACCTCCGAGCCCGGTGCCAGTCCAGATGAAATACAAAGCTGTGCACAGCTGAGTGGACAGGCTTTTCCAAGGAAGGCTGAGAGGAAACCAGCCCCCAGTGGTGCAGGGGCAATGCCAACTCCTCCCAACAAAGCTGGGGAGCAAGGAAGAGGCAAACGCAGCCCTGCGTAGCTGTGGCATCCTGGCAAGCGGCAGCCTGGGTCCCCTGCGGGAAGGGGTAGGGATCAGGGCCAGGAGGCAGAGTGAGCTGTACTCTGTTTACTTTGACAATATCTGGTCCCAGCTGAGAAGAGAAAAGGCAATTTAGGCACTGCCAAGACAGAATGTCACCCTCACAGAAACTGAGATCTAATTATCAAGAGATTGTTTGGGAGATCTGCTATGTAATAATCCCCTGACACGATGAGGAATTAGCCCCTTTCAGAGGCACATAAACATATTTTTCCTCTATCTCTGGTACTTGTGATTCTCAGCTCGATTAAATGAATCAAGCCTCATTGCTGAGTGTTTATAGACACACTGCACCATGCTTCCAGGCTCGGTGTGAATGACATCACATGCAAAGAGGCTAAGGACTGGTTCCACCTCAATGTTCCGATTCATTAAACAACTGCACTGCTGTGGAGCCACCCTTGAGTGACAAAGCACATCTGCAAAATGCAGCAAGAGGTTACAGGGTAACACCTCTGTCAGTAGTATAATTTGGAAGGCACAAGAAATAAGAACCAGAAAGAAGACTCAAGGAGTTCATGTCAGGATATTACATCAGGGCACCTTCCATCAAAGAACTGAGCTGCTGTTTAAAACTCATGTATGAATGTGGCCAGCAGGACCAGGGAGGTTATTCTGCCCCTGTGCTCAGCACTGCTCAGGCCACACCTTGAGTGCTGTGTCAACTTCTGGGCCACTCCATTTAAGAAAGATGTTGAGGTGCTGGAAGGTGTCCAGAAAAGGGCAGCAAGGCTGGGGAGGGGCCTGGAGCACAGCCCTGTGAGGAGAGGCTGAGGGAGCTGGGGGTGTGCAGCCTGCAGAAGAGGAGGCTCAGGGCAGAGCTCATTGCTCTCTGCAGCTACCTGAAGGGAGGTTGTAGCCAGCTGGGGTTGGGCTCTTCTGCCAGGCACCCAGGGACAGAACAAAGGGACACAGCCTCAAGCTGTGCCAGGGCAGGTTCAGTCTGGATGTTAAGAAGAAGTTCTTGACAGAGAGAATGTTTAGCATTGGAATGGGCTGCCCAGGGAGGTGGTGGAGTGCCCATCCCTGGAGGTGCTTAAAAGGAGGCTGCATGAGGCAATTGGTGCCATGGGTTAGTTAATTAGAAGGTGTTAGGTGATAAGTTGAACTCTGATCCTAGAGGTCTTTTCCAAGCTGCTTAATTCTGTGATTCTGTGATATGAGATGCAGGTTCCAAACCCACATTCTTCTTTTCATATCAAAAAGAAAAACCTTTTTGGAAAGATTCTTTCACAGTTCCCTGAAAATTTAAAAATGGAAGACCTTGCTCCAGAAATTTCCTCTTTTCCTCCTGGCCAAATGTTCTCTGCACATTTGGACAGTGGCAGGGCAGCCAAATCTGTGCACAGTCACTGAACAAGGTGCTAAACAGATAAACACCCGCGTGGCAGATTCTTTGCTGCTTGATACAGCAAAGCAACAATTGCAGTTAATTGCAGTTAAGGAAGGCAACTGCAGAGCCTGTCCCTGTTTGGTTTAAACCTTCATCTTTCCTCTGGGCCAAATCTCAAAACCCTTTTATGCAGTTATTTATTTCCTCCAATTTCCTTTATCTCCCAGCTTAAATTCAGTGTGTGCAAGGTAACGGCTGCAGAGATGGAGTTATGGCACATGCTGGGAAAGGAACTCTGAGCTAGCAGCAATTTGCATATTTAATTACCTACATAATCAGGACACTTGGGCAAGGCTTTTTCCCAAGGAAGCATTCTTCACCTGGGCCTGTGCCTTCATCTAATCCAGAAATGTCTTGTGAAGCATATGTGCCTCTGGAGCCCAGAGCAGAAACTGCTGCCCCAAAGAAGAGTTCTCCCACCAGAACTGCAGGCTCAAAAGACTTCTGCATCTGCATCTCTGGACCTCAGACAGGGTTCTGCTCACCATCACCTTGCAAGGTGAAGCCAAGCCTACCTGTCCCACCCTTGCCCAAATGGAAGCCATTGGTAATTTACTGGGAGAGCTTCTCTGGCTCAGTGATCATTATGTGAGCCTGCAGATAAAACGCTCAGTAAGGAGGCTCCAATCTGAACTGAGCACTTCAGGGGTGTGAATGCCAACCTCTCATGGTTCAGATGGCAGCACTGAGCTTTTGGCTATTAGTGCATGCTCTGGTTTGGAACATCATCCCCTCCTGACCAGGAGAAGGACAGGTTTTTCTGCGGAACAGTCCAGCTATGTCTGCAGGTCCTTCCTCGCTGCCACACTGGGAGCTAAAGCCCAGGCTGAAGCATTCTTATTCCTGCTAAGACACCAGCAGATTAAATGGGATGAACTGATTGGCTGTACTGCTTGTAAAGTTATCCCCAGAGATAAATGTACAACATTGTTATGGAGGCTGTGGTGGTGTCTGCAGTGTAACTAAGGCTGACAGACTGCTTGCATGTGGGTGGCTGTCTTCTTTCCAGCTGTGATCAGCTGAATTATATCACCTGTCCCACTTGATATATTAGGATATGCCCAAACTCAAGATGCATGTTGCTGCAATAGGGAAATTAATGTCCACCACTGGAGGCAATTAATAATGATTAGGAGCAAAACAGCAGGGTTAAATCTGTGCATTTAACAAAGTGTTCATACAGCTTTTTTATACTATACTTCAGCCCCTGGCTTCTCAAATTTCTGCTCCTTTTTTGGGGGGCTGGGACGACCTCATTGTAATTAATGTGGAAACTCAGCTGAAATGCCAAAGTTGTTTCAGTCAGACATGTTTATTCATTACCTAATTCCAGCTTCAACCTCGGCAGAAGAAAACATCAAACATGCCCATGTGAAGGAGCCAGTAGAGAAAAATGTTAATGTTCATTCCTGTGTCCACTTTCATTCAGATCAGCACAGCTCTGGGTATTTTTGTTTGAAGTTGCTGCATCTCTCTGATTTCTGCACTCCTCAGACAAGTGTACTAAAAGGTGGCAGTAAATTGGCACACAGAAAATTTGCGATGCTCAGTTTAGTGCAAGTCCTTAATCACCATAGGAAATGGTGAGTGATGGGTTGGCAGCTTCTCTTTGGTGGCCAAAATGTGATTTCAGATGTGAATATTGGGCATCTAATGGGAACAGGACGCTCTTGCGTGTTTTAAACCTGTGGGACACAGGAGGACTTGCGGTGGGCAGTGCTTGGTGAAGCTCTGTGAGGAAGCACACAGCATGACCAAGGCCAGACACTCCAAAACTGGTGACTGAGGTTTCTAAACTCCTAAGATGAAGTTTTAATGCTGGTGAACTCCCTTGATAGTCCTGAGGTTTACAGCATACATACACATTTGCACATTTTTTAATCTGCCTTTTGATTTTTGAAGCCCTTTTTGACATTTTCCCAACTTCTTTCGAAACTACAAGGACTGAAATCTTGGGGGATGGAGAAAGCTGCAAGCTGAGGAGGACTACAAGACTTTAAGAAGAACATGATGGTGGCAACAACCTAGAGACAGTCTGCAATGCATGACAGCAGGCAAAAGGCTTCATTAACTTCAAGATCTATCTCAAGCCAACTTTATGGGCAGGGGCACTCTGTGCTGGGGCAAGAACTGGCTGGACGGCTGAGTGATGAGTGCTTCACTGTATCTTCGACTGCAACCTCCTGGTTGGTAGGAAAGCTGCTCTCTGACCACGAGATGTCAGATCTGGGGGAAAGTTTTGCTTTGCTCATTCTCACGGTGGATCAGCAGGATGTTATTTCAGTTCTGAATACAGAATTATCGTTTTTTTAACTTCTCTTGCCGGGGAAAATGTCCTTCTCTGGTGTTTATGATGATGAGAAAAAGAAGCCATACCAAATGCATTTCACTGAAGGCAACATAATAGTCAAGAAGAGAGAACATGTTGGATTGCTTGAAATGTATCCATTTCTGGCACAGTAATACAGCCACTGAATCACCAAATCACAGAATTAATCAGCTTGGAAAAGACCTTTGAGATCATCCAGTCCATCCTATCACCCAACACTATCTAATCAACTAAACCACCGCACCAATTGCTGCATCCAGTCTCTTTTGGAACCCTTCCAGGGATGGTGAAATGAAAATGGAAAAGGAGACGGAGAGGCTGTGCTGACCCAGCCGGGCAGAGAGAGCAGCAGCGCTCAGCAGGCACAACACTGCTCTCGTCAGCCTGGCCCACGAGGGGCATTTGCTATGAGCTGTAGACTCCTGCATCAAACGTGGCAGCAACGATTACTCTGAACTAGCACCTTCTAGTGAAGAGGGAATGGTATTGACAGGATAAAGAGGGCTATAAATATTATTTCAAGACCAAGAAGAGAGACCTCAAAGGGCTGAGATGCTGAACCAATAAGCTTCCCCTCCCGTCAAGAAGAATTCTGCATTCAAATTGCCGCTGACTGCACAGAGAATCCATGGCCTTTGGTGGCTACAGCAGCATCAACTGGAAAAGAAATCTACTCTCTGCAGTCTGCTAGTTTTGAAGAAAGCAGCTGATGACAGACAGAAGCCCAAAATCTGCAACCTCCAGGAGCAGAAATACACCTGTCAGTGGTATAAAAAGAAACACTGAACCGCTTCAACTAACTACCTGTGCATCTGGGCTCCCTTGCTGAGGTACAGAGCAAAGCAGCCCAGAAAAGTTGGGTACATCTCAACACGGTTCCACGACAATAATAATGCCACTAATGAGAATAAAAATAATGAGTTTAAATCTTCTCAGGGCAGATTGATCTCGGGTAGAGCTGCTTGGTGTGGCAGCTGTCACCACGAGCCCAAGGGTTACCTGCTTGGTCCCAGGAATTGTATTCTTCATTGGTCTTTATGAACTGAGAGCATAGGCAGGTAGCTTTTCTATCTGAAAGTTAATTTTCCCTGCTATTATTGTTTTGACTTGGTTGGCTTTCAGGAATTATTTCTGCAGACCTATCTCTCTAACCTAATCAGTTCCACTGCATTTTTCTGCAGTGCTCACCTGGGGTGGCAGGAGCAAAGCTACCATTTCAAACACTGCCTTATTGAACAACAACAACAGGAAGCACATAGAGAATAGTTGCTTCATCTTCTGGTTAGTTTTAAGATATGGACTGTAGCAGGCTGGGCTGGACCAAGGAAGGGAGCAGACATCTGCTCACAGGTCCTCAGGCTACGTTTGCTTGGCCTTTCTTTGTCACAGTGCCTTGGTCTAAGAGCAAGGGCTGCTGCGTGCCGCTGGAAGCGCTGTGATGTTTCCCGCTTTGTTCATCCATCTGAGCACTGCTGTACACAGATCCAAAAGGTTCTGTTGTGTCTCACCAACCCCAGTGAAATCAGCTCTCATTTATTCTCTTATTTGCCTATTTATTGTTCCTTTTTTTTTGTTCCCCCCTTTGGGCCTGAACACGACACAAGTGTTCAGACCAGCATTTTTCAAACGCTGTGCCTCTGTGGCTGGGTAAATGAAGAGATGTTCAGCCAGGAGCCTGCTTTTAGATTATTGTTGTTCTAAAAATAAAGCTGCACCAGATGTTTATTTAGAAAGCTGGTAGAACAGACTGAGAGTAATGCCAGTTTCTGGGAGTGGCAATTGGAATTCATTATTACTGGGCACTAAATGTTCAGATGCTTTTCCGAGGTCCTTAAATCTATTTCGTTTCCGTGTTGACAGAGATATTAGACAGCTGCTGGAAAATCTGTCCCTTCTTTCAGTGCAGCTACAAGAAAGCTTCCATTTAACTGCCAGGGGTCAAGGAAGCTCTTTAATGCACTAATCAGTGTTGAGTGAAGTGTAAGAAAGCATAAGAAAATTCTTTCACTGTGATTTTTGGGTGAAGTTCTGTCAGCCCTTCCTGCTTACCTGTGTCACCCCTGGCTGCAGCCACAATGGACTGGAGGGCTGAACACATCTTCTGAGCAGCTGCCCCAAGGGCTGGTGTGCAGCAAGCCTCTTGGTGCCAGATTCAGCAGTCAGGCAGAGGTTTTGCTCTCTGCAGGCTTTCCAGGCTGGAGAAGGAAAGTCTCCTCACTCTGCCCAGGGGTAGATCAAATCTACTCGACCTTTCTCTCCCCAGCCACGCTTCAGGGGCACTGCCAGCTGTGGTGCAGAGGTTTTTCTCAAAGTGATTTGAGGTCTTGTGCCTTTCCATGGTGTGAGCAGCATCCTTGCAGAGATTGCCTCGTGGCCATCTCTTCTCTTGCTTGCAATCAAGCGACATCACTATGGAAACAGCTTGCATGGAAGAATAACATTAAGGCAGGCAGTCTGTGTTGTTAGCTCTCTTTAATGCAGTATGTGCCTTAGTCTTTCTTCCCAAATGTGGAATTAGTGCCTGGCTTTGCTCTTTATGGGAGCTCCCCCAGCCCAGTTGTTTTGCTTCCCTGCTTCCCCAGGCCATTCCTTCCTGACACCTGATTTTTCTTTCTCCTCATTCTGCTCACTGAGAGCTTGCATCCTTGTTCCCTCGATGTTTAACACTGCCAGCTCTGCTCTCCCTGGCTGCTTCTGCTGCTCTCCTGCTTGCAATCTGTGACAAGATCCAGGCACACTGATAGCTTTGCTCTTAAGAAAAGCAGTTCTCTTTCCCTTTTTTTCATCTTACGGCATATGAGAATGACCACCTGGGGTCCTCCACCTTCTTCCCAGTTGCTTCATCATGGTTTCAAGGTCTTCTTAAGAAAACAGTGTCCAGGTGACTACCAGAGTGGCAGTGCAGAAGGACTTGGCCTCTGATCTTTGAAGCCAGCTTTCATCAGGGGGTTCTGACCAGGAGGCATTGGCAGTTCCTGCCTCCCATATTTAGGAAGCTATTGCTGTAGGGAAGAATTACTGCAGGTGCACACCTGGATGTCAGAGGACATCAGTAAGATGTTTACTATGACACACAATTCTCATATGACAGTCAGCATGCCAGTACCTAAAAGGACAGGATTTTGTCACCCTTCATTTACCAGATGATGTTTAAATGGGGGGTTGGGTTTTTTTCACATTCCCCACATCAGAGTTTGCTGAAAGCAAAGCTTTTTACACTGCACTTCTCCAGATGAGAAAGTCTCATATGAGTCCTTTTTAAGTAATTAAGCAATAATCTAGAAAGGCACGGCTGAAAAAATACGTGATGGGGATGACTACTGAGGAGCAGAAGACTGACTCGGTGCTTTCCCAGCCTTCAGTCCTCAGCAGTGACACGACACAGATCCACCCCCCACAAAGTTGTGTGTTTACCAATTTGTAGAGCATATATCACAAACCTTTCTTAGGACAGGATTAAGAGAGTGCACAGCTGCCATCTCCGTGGATGCAGGGCTGCAGATGAGCACAAAGCATTATTATAACCAATAAATGCTACACACTGTTGGGTTTTTTGGCAGGTGATTGCTCCAGCTCACATTCTCAACCAAACTTAAAGGGATGTTTTATAGTAATTTTCCAGTGGGGTGCCTGGCCCTCGAAATCAGCAATCCAAAGCAGCGTGCAAGGAGAAAGGAGTCTTTATTGCTGGCGTGGGAGGTGGTCAGAGCAGCACTGACACCAGTCTGAAGGCTCTGCAGTCCTTTGCTATTCAAGTTTTTTAATGGCTTTAAATACTGGAGCAGAATCTGCTAATAGCTGGGCAATCGTTTTAGCTTTGAGAAGGTACTGTGAGTTCAGACCCATGGCTGTGCTAAAACCCTTCCCACTGGCATACCTCTCACACAGGTTACAAAGGGACTGTGTCACAGACGACAAAACCCCTTTTCTCCGGTGCCATTAAACACAGCGACAGTGACTCTGGCCCTGGCTTTGTAAAGGAAAAACAACAAGTTTATGGTTCCTCATTTCCCTTGGCAAACAGATTGCTGATTTTAATTTTGAGGATAAAGCGATGGAGGCGATGTGGGTCTGTAAATAAGAGTGTGCATCTCAATTTTCTGCAAATGCTTAAGTGGTTTACATCTGTTTCCTCCCAGTTGTATTTCTCAAACATGAATTTCCATTTTAAAAAGAGTCATAAAATCACTACTGTTTCTCTGTGGATCTATTAGCAATAAAATAGCCTACAGAGGTTTGCACAGCCATGGAAAATGTACAGTGATAATAGGCTGTCCTGCTGTTACATGGCTTATGCAAACTTTACATTTATCACTGCAGAACCATCTATCCGCGGGGCTGGAGCACAGCAAACAACCCAATGAGAGAGACCAAAAGGAGGGAGCTGGTACAGGAAGCTCTATATACACATCATTAATCAGACATGATGAATTCCCAAACTTGCAGATATGTTTTCTCAGAGCCGACCAAGGTGGGGGGAAAAAAATGCTGATCACAATCTGAAATGTAAAACTTTAGGTAAAATTAATCTCCTGCATACTGATACGGCACTGAACGACAGAGACACAAAGAGAAAGAGAGAGGCAGGAAAACCTATTCCAGATCTGTCTCTCAGCTTCCATTTATGGCTCCTGTATCCAAAGACCAACATCTGTGGGGGAAAAAAAAAATGCAGGGTGATACTGGGTCCACCCAGCGGCTAGTGCAAGTCCGAGTGGCAAGAGTGTGAGAAGGCAAGAGTTGAACCAGATCCAGGAGGGTCTCTAAGCCATCCCCCAGGACCAAAAACACCACTTCTGCTACCCAGCCAAGAAGCCAACCCCATTGCAGCTTGGCACCCCCAGCAGCAGAGGAGTCTGCAGCCAGTCTCAACAGGACAGGGATCTGGTCACCTGGGTTAAAAATCAAAGTTAGACTTGGTAAACCCAGGGTTATAGCTGGAGCTCTTCAGGGACTGACAATTTCTGCATGGGCTGGAGGGTTTCCCAAGGCAGGGAAGATGTCAGCCCCTAACATCCTGACCACATTGTCCATCTGCTAGCTAAGCCTGCTGCCAGTAGCTGCCAAAGAGGATGCCTGGAGAGGCACAAAGCTCACTCTACACCAATTTGAGACTGTTTAGTGTCTTCCACAGGAACAGTGGGCTGCAGCTCTTACAGAAGCAGCACACAGATTAATCTCTTACAAGAAAGTCTTATTGGGTTGCTTCTTGTTTGCCTCTGTCTAATATAAATGTTTATCAGGCTGAAAGCAATTGGCTGCTCTTTGTAGAAGGCAGAAGGTGACAGTAATAGCATTGGAAGCTTCTTAACTAAAGGGTAATTGGTATCACAGAAGGAAAAGGATCAGAGAGGACCAATGAAAGGGGAAGAAGTGTGACTTCTGGAAGGGCCAGGAAGACTGGTGAGAGGCAAAGCCTCTTCCCACGTGCATGGATTCCTGCCAGCATTTGAGCTTCACTGCAACAATGCACACTCCTGGCACACTGCAGTAACCTGGCTGCCTAAACAAAGTAAAAAGGTAAATGAAGAGGAAGGATTCCTCAACAAAAACACATACATAAGCTCAGAGAGAGCAATGAAGTTTGGTACATTATTTTGGAGTCAAAAGCAAATTGCCAAAAGTTTCTTTCTGAAGGTTCTATGTGGCAGCTTTCATCCAAGTGCATCATCTTTTTCTCCATCAGGGTTCTTGTGGGAAGCATGACAGCAGCCTTCATTGCTTGTAAAAGGCATTCTGAAAAGCATGGGACAGATTCATTGCTGGTGGACTGGTGGTTGTGTAAAAGTAGCTCTGTAGATGAGTTTGGTCCTGTGAGAAGCTTTGTATCTGGATGAGTTTGGTCCTGTGAGAGGCTTTGAATCTGGATAAGTGTGGTCCTGTGAGACCCTCTGAGCACATTGGTGCTTGGAGCTGAATATAGGCATGCTTGGAAATTTCACTTTTGTGAGCAGGAAGCTTGGCTACTGACTGGTTTAGGAGAGAGATGTCAGTGATGACAAAATACTTCTAAGATCAATGAAGCAATCTCAGTCAAAAAAGCCCTATCACCCAGGAAGAAGCTGCTTTTCTCAGTGTGCACTTGCAGCCCAGAGAGCAACCAGAGCCTGGGCTGCAGCAGGAGCAGTGTGGGCAGCAGGGTGAGGGAGGGGATCCTGCCCCTCTGCTCCCCACTGCTGAGACCCCACCCGGAGTACTGCATCCAGTGCTGGAACCCCTGGGAGAAGAAGGGTCTGGAGGTGCTGGAAGGTGGCCACGAGGATGAGCAGAGGGCTGGAGCTGCTCTACTGTGAAGAGAGACTGAGGGAGTTGAGGCTGTGCAGGGTGGAGAGGAGAAGGCTCCCAGGTGACCTTATTGTGGCCTTGCAGTATCTGAAGGGGACTACAGGAAAGCTGGGGAGAGACTTCTTAGGCTGTCAGGCAGGGATAGGACTGGGGGGAGTGGAACAAAGCTGGAAATGAGTAGACTCAGCCTGGATGTTAGGAAGAAGTTCTTCAGTATGAGGGTGGTGAGAGCCTGGAAGGGGTTGCCCAGGGAGGAGGTCAAAGCCTCATCCCTGGAGGTGTTTAAGACCAGGCTGAATGAGGCTCTGGACAGCCTGACCTAGTGTGAGGTGTCCCTGCCCACGGCAGGTTCTGACTTTCACTTTGTGGGCAGATGCCATGAAACCTGCAGAAAATTATTTCCCTATCTGTTGTTCTGAAGTTCAGAGACATTCCCCTTGTTTCAGTGAGCCAGGCAATATCAGCTCTGTGTGCAGCATGTGGGCAAGAGATTGTTGGTGTGAGGAGGCTCCGTGGAGCACTTCACTATGAAAGTGCTACAGCAGCCCTGACAGTGGTACCTGCTGGAGATCATCTTCCTGTGCCTGACTGGGAGCATGTTTTTGTTCTGGCAAAGAAGCTTTAGCACTTGACATTATCATAGGAGCACGTTATGGTCACCAAAAAAAACCCACAGAAAAGCAGTGAGTGACACCCTGAGTCAGGAGAAAAATGGTAATGTGCCATTTGCTAACATCAGGGGGTTTACAGGACAGTGCTGTTAGGTACTCAGTGCCTGGTGGTTTTATCTTGAAAAAAATGGAACTGTTAGTAAATATTCAGGGAGCATAGCACCGGTTTTCTGGTTTGATAAATAAATAAATAACCAAATAAATAAATAAATAAAGGGGGAAAAAAAAAAGAAAAGAAAGAAAGAAAGAAACCCAAACTACCAGGGTTATGATCTTGGACAACAGGAATTTTACCATTGGCTGTTCAGTTTCCATCCTGGGCTGCATTTAAGACTCCCACAACACTGGATTAGGCATGTGAGTACAATTGTTATGGTTAAATTCCAGCTCAAGTGCCAGTAACAACCTCTTTCCTTCTCTAAAATCCCCCTGCAAATTCAGCAGGGTGGAAGACTTCCCTCATCCCATTTCAGGCACCTCTGTGCATGGGCAGAAGATTTGGAAGCTCAGTCCAGAGGTGGCTGCAGTTCATGGGTGGGCAAAACGATTCACATGTGAGGGTTTGGTGGTCCCTCGGTGGGGAAGAGACCTTCTGGAGAAGGGAGCATGTGTGCCAGGCAGGAAGCAGAAAGAAGGGGCATGGAAACCCCAGTTCATGACAATTGGCTCAGTTTTCTTGGTAAGCAGCTGCGAAGCTGCCCCCATGCTCCAAAACCAAAGGAGAAAGGGCCAAGGCAGAAGGTAGCTACCTGCAATCTGTGGAGCAGCATGAAGTTCAGAAAGCAGAGGCCAGGAGCAACGACTGCAGAACTGCCCAGGTGAAGAGGAGCTTGCCCACAGGATGCTGGGTTTGGCTCCACTGGAGCTGTGCTGCCAACCTCAGTAACAGCCCTGCCAGGCCCTCACAGGGGCAGCTTCTCTTTTGGGCCCACCTCACTCGGTAGAAGGACCAGTCTGAGCTGTTAAGGGGGGTCTGGCTGCAGAAGGGCCTTGTGGAGGATCAACCTCCATCACAGGGGTGGGGAGGAGCTGAGTGCCCATAGCAGGTGGAGTTCCATCAGTCCCTGAGCAGCTGCACAAGAAGCACCCTGAAACCAGATGATACCCAAGTGACATTGGCTCGTGGAGAGAAGCTTGGAGCATGACTTAGTACTCAAGTCTCCTGCTTCATGAGGCCATCTCAAAGCAAGCCTTTGGGAGGCCTGCAGAACAGAGGCAAATTCTGGCTAAATCACCTTCTTAAGAATCATTTCAAACAGCAAAAATATCTTACTGCTGCTGAACCCAGTTAAAAACCCAAAACCCAATTAACTCCTGCAGCTCCTGCTGACAGCAGCTCCATAACTTCATCACTGATATGAACCTTAGGACGATGCTCTTTCTGCTGATGGCACTCCATAAATAATATTCCTACTCATTACTAAAACCTGAAAAAAATCCAAGGAGAGAAATGTCATGTGCCTGAATATAACAACATTACCCAGCTCAAAGCTAATGCTCCTATTTTTTCTTTTCCCTCACACTGCACAGTATATTGAGAGGAGCCAGAATATGCTATAAGTCAGGACCCTGTAATTTTTTCTTTTTCTTTTTTCTCCAGGAATCTGTGCACTTTCCAGGCTTATTGAACACCACAGAGGGAAGGTACAAGTTTTAAAAACAATTAGCAGGACATGTGGTGCTCACTTCTGGCGGAAGCCTCCCGCTCTCATCTGCCTGCAAATGCTCAGCAGTCATTCATGAAGAATGTTTTTGAACTAATGAGCTATATTTGCATTCCCCTTAGAACAGACTCAGAATTTTTCATCCACACTGCACCATGAAAAATGGATGTGTTTTTCACAGAGGTAATTTGAACATAAACCACCGCATCACTGGGAAGACAACCTCTGCAGAAACTTTTTCACTTAGCACATTCCATTTGTTTTCGCTGGGGAAGGTCAAACTGGTGTGAGAGATGTAAATTTCATGCACAAACCTAGATGCTGATGAGATTTGTTTTTTGCAGATAATCTGCAGCTGAGAAATTTTTCATAATGTCACCACAAAATAAATTAAAATGTTCATCTTCATCCGGCTGCTTCCATTGCATTAAAATAAATGTTGCAAGCTCATTTAATTAGTATAGTTAGGAATGTCTCGTCCCTGCTTCGCTGGCTCTCCAAATCACAAGTTAATTTGTCAAAATCAGACCATTGTTTTTCCTTCATTCTTCATTACAGAACAGACAGCCCCATTTAAATAAATGTTTATGCTACAGAGAGCAGAGCAGTGAGCAACCCCAAATATTTTTCTAAGCCCACATCGGGAAGGTTTGGAGTGCGAAGAGCTCCAGCGCCGTGGTGCTGTGCCTGTGCCTGTCTCTGTGTGTGTGGGTATTGGATATCTGACTAGCAGGAAAGGTACCACCCCGGCAGCCTGCTGCAAGTGATGATGCAGTGCACACCATCCCTCATGCCAGCAGCTACAGGCACTTGGAAGCAGTTTTCTTCTACATTTTCAAAGACAAATGATGACAAAAGATACAATCTCTATAAATTACCCTAATCAAATCATTCTCTTCAAGAACTCTTTGGTTAATCAATTAGTCAGTGTTCACAGTTCCTATGAACATCACTCCTGAGCCTCCCAGAGCGTTGTTGCCTTCCAACAGCAAATATTTAGAATGTTTTGTGAAAGGAAAAGGAACAGCAAAAGCAAATGACAAAAGCTCCTCAACAAATGAAAACAACAGTGTAGAGAATAGAGAGAGAACTTCGGTAACTAGGTGGAGCCCCTTAAAATGAGGTGGAGCCCCTTAACATGAGGTGGAGCCCCTTAACATAAGCCAAGCCCTGGGGACTTGCAGAGACTGCTGAGGTAGCAGTGACACAGGTTTTGTGTGTTTGAGTGGTTTCGTTGTTGTTCATACCATGGTCTTCTCAGAGGATAAACACCATGAATGAACGGAGAATCACAGAACCTTAGAGGTTGGAAGGGACCTCCAGAGACCATCGAGCCCAACCCCCTGCCAAGGCAGGATCCCCTGGAGTAGTCCACACAGGAATGCATCCAGGTGGGTTTGGAAAGTCTCCAGAGGAGACTCCACAACCTCTCTGGGCAGCCTGCTCCAGGGCTCTGTCACCCTCACTGTAAAGAAGTTTCTCCTCATGTTGAGGTGGACCCTTCTCTGTTCCAGTCTGTAGCCAAGAAGACCACTTGATGACTGAGCCCCATACTACTGTGTTAACTTTAGCAGGTGCTGACTGCTCCTGTGGCTTGTGCTGTGGTGCTACTCCTCAGCCTTCCCCAAGAGCTTTCTGACGTGCGTAGGAAGAGCTTTCACATCTCAGCACTGTCTTCCTTCTAACTGGGAGGGCCCAAAGCAAAGCAGTTAGAAGACTCCTGTGATTTTACCAGGAATTACTTTATTTTGTATTTGGGTTGGGTTTTTTCCCTGTTTTGGGGTGGAGGTTTTTTTGGCTATTTATCTGTCTTCCCGTTTTTTTCTGTGTGTGAGTTGTCTCAGAAAGAGGCAAATGAGGCCATGAGAGAGCATTTTACCCACAGGTTCCTGGGAATGGCAGTGTCTTAGCCATCCCAAATTTGTATATAATGTGAATTTTATCATCCTGTGAGGAAGACCCAACCCTGTTTCCAGGAGCTTCACAATGAACCTTCTTTCATTAATAACTCATGTCATTAACAAGGAAATTTAATTGCAGTGATACTTCATGAACTGACAGTAAAAGCATGCTCTATATATTAGCGGGTGGCATATTGACTCTCAGACACAGGAACTCCTGTGACCTGTGGAAAAGCAACACGTGCAGCTGTTAGGAAAATACCTTCAAGATCAGCAGAGTAGCTGGAGAGAGAGAGTGATACTGAGAAGAGTTGTTTAAAGCAAGCCACGACTTGACTGCATCTGCTAAGGACATTCCCAATGCTCTTTTCTGATGTGGCCTCTACTTCACCTTCCTATTAGCACTTCTAGTGGCTACAAGAATCCCAGAATAGGAAGAACAGCTGTCATGAGGAAGGTTTGGTTAGCCCAGGTTCTTTCAGGCCACAGGTCATGTCCCGGGACGGGATTAGCTGTGTGGCAGGGCAGTTTTGCTCTGTAACTGAGCGGAGAGAAGAGGGCTCTGCCAGGACCCAAGGCTGAGGCATCTTTCTTCCCATGATGGCCTCCTGTCTTTGGAGGCAGACTGGAGGTTTCACTAGAAGCAGACTGCTCTGTCTCTTTAACTGCTACTCTGGTCCTGGAGGCTTTTTCCCCACAGAAATGCCCACATGGATCTGACAATAGTAGAATCCCCTAGCACCTTGCATCCTCCCCAGGCTAGGGACTGTGAAGGAGGAAGAAAGAACAACACCACACTTGTGGGTGGGTTGGTGCCCATGAAGTTAGGCAGAGGAAAGCCAAAGCCCTACTTCATCAATCTCTTCTCTTCCCACACCTCCCTGGCATCCAAAGTAGCTGCCTTACATTTTCCCCAAGCCACAGAGGAAGCAGAAGCAGCCCCTGAGGCGGTTGAGTGACCAACAGGACACCAGATGTGCCTTGAAATTCTCCCACTCCACCATGAGTTGCACAAGGAGAACTTGCTAAGGAGTGTCCAGACAGAGCAAACATAAGCCTCTGTGCCTGCTGTGGACACGGTAAAGACCCTTACCACCTCCAGAACCTTCCACTAGAGAAAAGAGTTATGGAAGGATCTGAGTTTCCCTGCTCTCTTCTTCCACTGGGCGTTTGACACCAGTTCAGCTGCAGTATGAGAGTTTAGGAAAATTAACACTTTTTTATTGTTTTACTGTGGATTATTTTGTATAAGAAATGTTCTGACAAGTACCAAGCAGACTTGGGCTCACAGAGCCTAGCTCTCCTCAGCAAGTCAGCTACAGTGAGCTGCTGGTGTCAGCAGGCTTCAACTTGCATACAAATTGTCAGTCGCAGAGCCACGCAGGTCTGCACACTCAAGCAGCTATCCTACAGCTCACACTGCTTCTGAGCTACCAAACAACATTCTGTCTCAGAAAGAAAGGCAAGGCTGCACAAATACATCTGAGTGAACTGCTTCATCAAGAAAAGCTGAGCGAAGCTGCCAGTAATAAATGTATTTATTGGGTAGACAGTAAAAAGTACTGACGAGTTTAAAATAAATTCCCAGTTATTTAAACTTAATTTATGGCCAGGAAAATAAACCCTCTCTTCTAGCATTAATGTTTTTTATCTGGGCCATCAAATGTCACACCCTACTGATTTTGGATGTAAGGTCATTGGAAACAACCTATCAGTGGTGTCAGCAATACAAATCAACTGAAATTCCTCTAAAAATAAAAATGTCAAGGATAAAATAATAGGCAATAGTTATTTCATGGTGTAAGAGACTTGTCATAGATCAAGAACTCACCTTTTTCTACCTTTGCCATGCATCACTTTGAACATTAAGCATACCTCCATCTCCTGTATTTTAAATATGGGTAATGTATCTAGCTGAAGCAACAATCACAGAGCAAAGTGAGATGGTTGTTTGGGTTTGCACTCCCTCTGTGCAGTGCCCTCTGATTCATGTCGAATGAGAAGCAATTGCCCTGCCTGCAAAGGGCAGCGCGGAGCACCAGCCGAGGGCTCTGCAGGACACACTTCTGTGTTATGGAATATGGGGATACAAAATTTAGATGGGCTAATGACTTCAGCAAGAAAACAAAGGGGTGGCCCTTTCCTCAGGCTGACCCTTTGTGCGGCCCAAGCTAGACCAAGCATTGCAGGAAGTGGTAACGAATGCTGCTGGGGAGGCAGCAAGCAGCACATACCTGTGAACAGGCTTCCTCTGAGTCCCTGCACAGGTGAACACATCTGTGTCTGCTAAATGGTCTGCAGTACCAGTCCAAGCATTGCAGACACTGGATTTAATTCAAGGACACAGGAAAAGAAAACATACATCTAAAAGGTCACTTTGCTGACCAACCTCTATTTATCCACAGACTTCTTTTTTTAATTATTATTAAAGGAATTAATCTGACAGTGTTCCCATGTGCACCACATTAATTATTCACACACCTGATACAAAATGACTTCATACAAAGATTGAGATTGAGTCTTAAATTGCTGGCATGGAGCAGAGAGATTTAGTCTTGCGATGAGCCTCATCCAGATCCACATAAGCCAAATCTCAGTTTCAAAATGCAGTTTAAATGAGTGCTGAGATTGGTGTCACACACAGCCAGGCCAGCTTGCACCCAACGTGTGCTGGGCAAGCCAAATGCACAACTATCTCTTGTTGTGAGGAGGTCACAAAACTGTGGCTCTCGTGCACATGTATCAGAGAGTCTCTGCTGAGGCAGGCTTAGCCCAGCGCCCTGCGTTCCGACATCAGGCAGGGATACAGCAACCTTATCCACTCTCTGGAAGCTTCAGGGCAGCAGTCAGCCTTAAGGCACTGCATTTCAGTCAGAACTAATTCCTAACGTTGCTTCATCCTATTACTTGTAAATTCAATATAATTAGAGGCATATTCAGTTCATTACCAATTTGAACCCTTGCCCATTTTTTTTTTCAGTCTGTTGCTCTTTCAAAACACTTTATTAAAAACTTGTTTTGCTGTCACACGTTTTAAAGGGAAATATTATCTCACAACTAATCGTTTGTTAAGATAATGCAACCACACAAGGCAGGAAAACAACAACTTAAGCTTGCTGGAAACAGATGGGGAGTGAGAAATAAACCTTTGCTTGGTTGCACATTAATATTTTGACCTTACACTCGAAACATGTATTAGCTGCATTTTCATCCCAGGAGTGATAAATACAACATCAGATTGGAAAACAATTATTTCCCTTGCTTTTGGGCACAGAGTACATTATTACCTAGATCCACTTGTTTCAAACAACACCTTCTGAATTTTCATGTGGCTTTCACTCCTTATAAAGGCCTGCAATGAGGGACAGGAAATCGCAGCAAAAACCTGAAAATTATTTCACTGCATTAATGTTATTTTGTTATTTCTGCTGCTTCATTAGTCCAATTGTCAAAAACCACATGGCAGAGAGCAAAGGTTTCAATTTTCAGTGATGGATGGTGGGCAAGAGTAATCTTTTACAACTACAGACAGTGTCTGCACTGTACAGCACCCTTTGATGTTGCAGGGAGGTTCTACATGGATCAGCGATAAAAGAAACGTTTCAGTATTGGTGACAGGGTCCCACAAAGCTCACGTGAGGAACCAGGCGTGCCCAACTCACTGCCATCACCAAATACAGGGCAACTACTCCATTTGGCCTCAGCCAGCTGATAGCAGTGGTCCTGGGGAACTACTTCATCTGGTCTCAGGCAACTGATAGCAATGGTCCTGTGTTTGTCCTGTTTGCAGACGGCGCTGCTGCTGCTGCTGTGGCTCCAAGCAAGGGTACAAAAACTGTTTCTCCAGCCACTCTTCAAAGCTCTACCAAGAAGCTTGAGATCTCTGTTTCCTGTGTCATAAGGACACCATTTCAGCAGCACACCTTAGCTGAAGCTGTATTTGCTTCATCCTAGGTTAATAAGCTGGTTATAGTGAGTTAGCTGCTGGAATGGCAGTGAAGGAACCTTGCTCACTGGCCCAGCAGTGCCTGACCAGCGTCAGCCTTGCTGAAAGATGAGTGGGAAGTGCTAATAATTCCCCAACAGCAATGCTAAAAAAAAGTCATCCCTACTCATGTTTACTCCTAGGGATCAGTTTGAAATGAAAAGAAATCCCCCAAAAGAGTTAAGTATGGGCAGAATGGTCCCTAAAAGTAATAGCTGGACCTGGGGCGCAAGATTTGTGTGGAAACAGGACTGGCACTGGATCTGTGCAAGCACAGGTGCAACATCTGTGCAAGAGAAAAACCTCTCAGAGCTGCTCTCTAGTATAGGTTATGCACTCTCAACAGCATAGCAGCACCTGAGAAAACTTATCCTTGGAGCACTCCTGCAGGTCCCCAGAGGCTTCCCAGTTTCTCAAGCTTGCTCACTGCCTGGAGAGGTTTGTGAGCCCTGAAGTGCAAATCAGCAGGTGCAAAGATGGGTCTTCCAGTAAGCAGCCTTAGAGGCAACGTCTCTGAAGTACAATCTCTGAAACAGACAAGCTCCCAGACCAGTTTTAACAGTATTAAATGATTTTATAGTTATTATTTATTCATTTCCTTCTTCTTACAGGCAGCATTCCTCAAGAAGAAGGATTCCTCTATCTGTGTATGAGAGTTTTTTGTCCTTTTTGTTTTTCTTGTCCTTGTCCTTTGCTTCATTTTCTTTGCTATCTTTTTTCTTCCCCTCTCTTCTTTCTGTTGTTGTTGTTGATTCAGGTTTTTTTACTCTGCATTATTTCTTCATATTTTAGCTTACCTCCTTCTCTTGGATTCATTCCTATCCTTGCCTGCCATTAAAATGCCTGGTAACTGAAGAGTTAATGTTGACAGACACAACCACCATAAGGCTTCTAGGTTAATATCCTGATAGTACTGAAAAGTCTGGGGGAAACTGAGCCCCTAAGAGTTAATAATTAGGACTACTTGCAGATTCAGAAAAACACCACTAAATTGGTTCCACTTCTTTCAAAGTACATTGCAGCCATTGGGCCAGACATTTGATGGGGGTTTTGCTTTTAAACAACCCAGCAATAACAACAGTAAGTTGTTGAAAGTAGGAATGTGTGGTTTAGGACAGATCAAACGTATAGGCTGGGCTGAACCCAGGCTAGTGCCATCCTCCTGCTGTGATGGGAATGGCATAATGAAGGGATGGAAACATAAAGCCTTAAGCAGCCTAGGGTTTGCCAGGGGCACTCCTGTAAGACAGGATTTTGTGGCCCCTGTGCACCTAAGGGCTGGGCAGGATGGCACAAGGATGCAGACCCTCAGCCTGCTCTCAGTGTACATTTCAGACAAGCAGTAACAGAGGACTCACAGCTCGGCAGCAGCTCTAAGGCTGCAGGGGCTTCAGATGTCTTTTCTTGCCCAGAGCTCACTGATTTTGGCTACTGGTTTTGCTATTTAATATTCTATAGGCAAGAAAATACCCCAGCAGACACTCACTCACATGACTTTCAGTCCAAAACATGGATCTCAAGCAAGCCCTTGGTGACCCCTGGCTGCATTGTGCTGGTTTGGAGGGGGGATCAGTGTCTGCAGCCCCTGGGGGTTAACAGCTCCATACTGGTTCCACGTTGTTGACCAGAGATCTCATCTGGCCTCTGCGACTCTGGGAAAAGGCTTCCATGCAGCAGCAAACCATAACGGCCTGAGGTGGCAATCTGCAGTCCTGTTGCTCCCATAGGGTTCTCCCAGCCAGGCTGGGCTAGGGTCCGTGGGTCAGTCAGGTGCTTTGCAGGGACACAGACACCTCCCTGGAAGGACTGAAGCACTTAGCAGGACAGAGCTGAAGGCACTTTGGCAGGAGTGGTCACTGCTTGGATCTTTTGGAAACCACAATGTACAGGTAAATCAGTCACAGACTAACCAGGGCTGGCTGCAGCTACTTTCACACCTGGTAAGTGGAGGTGAAGTGTCCTCTGGTTTGGTAATTCAGTTGTTTAGTCCCAGGATCAGTTTGCCAGTTTGAATCAGAGGAGATCTCTGTAACTCAGCACCTCACAGCTAGGCTGAAACAACTGCTCCAGGCTTCCTTGAGCTGTTGAGTATTGTGACCTTCAGAACTTGTACCATGAATTTTTCAATTAACTAGCTCATAATTAAATCAACTGATTAAATAAAGAACTTTTAGTTGATAAAGTACCGCTCTGCATTCAGGTGGCACAGGAGTTTTAATGGTATGTAGATTGTCTCTAAGAACAGCTCAGAAACTTCCTCCTTCTACACAGCTTCCCAAGGCTCTCCCTGCCCTGCAGCCCCCTCGCTGCCCTGGCAGCCCACCCAAACCAGGCACAGCGGCCCTGGAGACAAGAATTAAGGACATTGCCTCTGCTCTCGGCTCCAGGGTGTGCTGCTAGTCCGTAGCTCTGTCTTGCTCTCCAAACTGAAGCTGTAATGCCAGCTCTGCTGTGGGGTGCCCCGAGAGGAGCATGGTCTGACCCATCCTGGAGACTCAGGCTCGAGGCACAAAGGTACATTCAAGCAGTGGCTCTGGAGTTAGGAAAGGAGGGCTGGTCACCAAGTGTTTATTGGTGAGGCGTGTGTGTGAGAAAGGCTGGAGAAAAACAAGAGACAAAGGGAAAACTGGAAATTGCTCAAGCAAGTCTTGGGAGATTTGGCATTAATAAAAGCAGAGCTTTTGGGGCTGAAAGATGGCTGAAGCAAGCTTGCAGTTGAGAGTTAATCATAAGATCATTTACAAAAGATACTCTTAACATCATGGAGTCCAACCATAAACCTAACACTGCAAGTCCACTATGGAACTCTCTCCCCAAGTGCCACTTCTACATGGTTTTTAAACACCTTCAGAGGTGGTGATTCAGCCACTTCCATGGGCATCATCTTCCAATGCCTGGCAATCATTTCTATGAATAATTTCTTCCTAGTATCCAAACTAAACTTCTCCTGGCACTAACTGAGGCCATCTCCTTTTATCCTGTCACTTGTTACCTGGAAAATAGGGCAGCACGCACTTTTCTACAACCTCCTTTTAGGTAGTTGCAGGAGCAATCAGGTTTCCCTTGAATCTCCTTTCCTCCAGGATACACAACCCCAGGCCCCAGGGAGCTGCAGACCCTTCCCCAGCTTTGCTGTCTTCCTCTGGATATGCTCCAGTACCTCAGTGGCCTTCTCATCATAAGGGGTCGAAAACTGAGCACAGTGTTCATGGTGTGGCCTCACCTGTGTCAAGTACAGGAGGACAACCACTTGCTGAGTTCTGCTGGCCACACTGTTACACAGGCCAGGATGCTGTTGGCCTTCTTGCCAGCATGGCACCTTGCTGGCTGATACTCAGCTTGCTGTCATTCATAACCCCCAGCTCCTTCTCTGCCAAGCATATTCCCAGTCACCCTCCCCTGCACCTGCAGCATTGCCTGGGGTTGTTGTGACCCAAATGCAAGACCTGGCACTCCCGTGCCCTATTCTGCTGTTTGACTCAGCTTTTGACCAAGATGTTGGTTTCTGTGTAAATAGATGGCTTGCCCAAATTAACAGTTCTCATTAATTCAACCTGCTCTGGGTGACCCTGCTGCAGCAGCAGGGTTGGATTAGATGATCTTCAGGGGTCTCTTCCAAACCCTAACATTCTGTGGCTCTGTGATTCTGCAGTTCTCAGTCTTTGCTCACCACTGGGCAGAAGCATCAAGACTGGAGGCATCTTAAGCCTAAAGCACTCTCTGTTCTTGAGCAAAGAGACCTTGTCATTGTGTATGAACTTCACCTGACTTTGGATCATTACCAGACTGCACCAGAAAGAGCTGCTTGGCTTTGGTGTCCTTTGGCATGTCCTTTGCTCTCCCTCAAAGGAGAGCACCACAACAAAAGGCAGCAAAACCTGCATTTTCTAGGGGACAGAAACAAAATGCCCAGAGTTTTTCCAAGAGCTCTACAGGGCAGTTCCTCAATGCAAACCTTCCTTCCATACACTCCATGAAGCCATACCTCCGTAGGGAGGCTAAATTTAGACTCCTTTTGGAAGGGAAACTATGCCAGGAGAAAAATGTTGAACAATGGTCTTTATTTAATTTGACATCTCCCCCTTTAGCAAAATCCTTTTGTGTTCTTTCAAGCAGGACACATCATTTCCTTGAATTACATGAAGTATGGTGAAAAGTGGGGGTTACCCATTTGAAAACACACATGTGCACAAGCAGAAAGAGAAAACAGGTCTCAACCGACCGAGGTACTTAATGTTGCAATCAGCAAGTTGTGAGGAGCAGGGAAGAAGAAGGAGGAAAGAAAAAAACAAGCTAGAAAGACAAAAGGAAAGGAAAGGAAAAAAAACATTAAAGAAAATGTGCAATGTTTTGTTGATTCTGCCCAGGCTAGGTTGCAGGTGACATTTATCACACTTACTTATCACAGTGTCAATATTTTGACACTGTCACTGAAACAGGTATTTCTCACTCTTGAAACAACCTGAAAGGTGATAGAGCCACATTATCATTGTTGTTGTTGTTGTAATTGTTGCTATAATATTCCATTCATCATTTCTCTTGCATGCATGCCTTCTGTCAGCACTACTGTGTTCAGCTTCCCTGCCATGGAAGCACAGGAGCAGAGTTAACTGCCGCTCCTAGCATGTGTCAGGCACCAGACCCAAGTCCTGTACAATGGGCTGGGGGATGAGAGGAATCAAAACTAAGCTTCAGAGAACAAAGCAGATGTATTTAATAACAGAGAGGGACCTAAATCCATAAAATAACTCACACTCTGAAACAGCACTAAGTGGGATGGTTTTTAAAACATTTCCAAGATTCATTACTGGATTTTTAATTCCTGAACTGTGCATACAGCACATTCGTTTGATTTAGTGTCTAAAATAAACTCTTACTACTCTTTATTCCTGCTGGCACTGAAATAACTAACCCAGCGAAGGGAGAGGGTATGAGACTCCCCCCACCCCCCCAGCACACCTCCTAAGTGCACTCCCAACTGTGTGGTCCAGCTTTGCACCTAGCTTCGTGTCTGCAGCCCCACTGGTAGAGGTCTTCTGGTCATTGGTAAGGGGATGCAGTTTTGGTCTGTGCTAGGAGCAAGAGAATGCAAATCTGATTTCCCAGAACTCAAGTAGGTAGATGCTGTGGTGTGTGGAAGTAGGTAGATCTCAGAAGGGTATTTAAACAAGGGATGGAGACAAGAGATGCCAGGCTCCAGATAGTTTCTGAGCAAGGTACATTAGAGGATGGTGCACGTGGAGGGTGCAACCATGGAATAAGAAACAGTGAAGAAAATCAGCTAATAGAGAAGCAAAAAAAGGCACAGGTTTGCCTCACTGGAACAAAGGGGCACGAAGAGACAAATGATGAGAG
The DNA here is from genome assembly GCA_013396675.1 of Eubucco bourcierii. Lineage (NCBI taxonomy): Eukaryota > Metazoa > Chordata > Aves > Piciformes > Ramphastidae > Eubucco > Eubucco bourcierii. The sequence goes on from VWZE01015205.1 coordinate 159,581, forward strand.
GAGAAGGAAGAGATTTAAACCCACAGAGGAGAGAAAGAGGCAGCAGTCAAAGAAAGTATGCGCCGCAGGACATCACATGAAGAGGAAAGCCAGGGGACTCTGCAGGCATTTTTGCTCACATTAAGGAAAAGAAAGTCTTTATGAACAGTGATTTTTATTATGAGTAACTGGGGAGGCTGTTGTCAAAGTCAGGTCTAGACAAGACAATGGGTGCTGGCAGCTATGAGCAAGGATCTGCGGCAGAGCTGGAAAAGAGCCTGACTTGAAAGACAGAAATTCCACTGGCTGTCCTTCACTGTGGGCCAGCTGGCACTGCCATGGGCACATCAGAGGGGACCAGGGATGGCCACCAGGTGAAAATGCAGGAATGAATGAAGTTACAGGTGCCCTTTAGTAGGCAAAGAGCAAAGGTAGGACACACTGAAGGCTCGTGGGGCAGTGCCATGAAAAACATTTTGGGATTTGTGGCCCCCAAAAAGGGTTTCACAGGGTGAGGACTGCTCTCGGGAGTGGACTCTGTGTGGACAACTCCTAAGAGTGTGGTTGCATGGCTGCTAAGAGTTTTAAGCTAGGAACAGAAGGGAGAGGGTTGGGAGACTCACTTAATCTCCATGTCTGATTCTAACGCAAGGGAAACAGGAAAATCAGATAAATGAGATTATTGCAATGGGTAATAGGACACAGAAGGGGAGAGGAATGGGCAGCAAGAGAATACAGGAATAATACTGAGGAAAGGAATAAATGTTTGTGTGATACATTTAATGAAATTTGCTATTTAAAACCAGATTAAAAACAGAGAAAATCAAGAGAAATGTAGTGCATGGAGACCAGATACATATAGGAAGTAGAATCTCTGGTGCAGAACAAAAGAAAAGGATATTAGGAGAACAATAAAAACACATTGGAATAGTCATCTTCTCTCAAACACAGGCACTGAAAGAGATGCATTACTTAAAGAAGAAGAAAAGGTAAAAAGCAGTGAGGTAGCAATTCTCATTAACTGATGAAGCAGACTGAAAAGAAATAAGAATTGATTGCTTCACTAAAAGCCAGAAACAGGCTAAGTCAAAAATCACTTTTGGAAGGCCTGAATAGAGGATCTATGGGAATTAAAATAGGGTCTGCAACTCTCTTTGATGGCTGAATTTTGTTATGCCTGGGGATGCCAATCTTATCAGAGAGACTAAGGGAGCGCATCACTAGGCGAGGCTCAAACTCAGCCTGCAGAAGCAATGCTTCTGAATACAGAAGGGCAATCTGCCTGTGGATCAGAGTCCTGTCTGCAGCTCTGGGACCCCAGCTCAAGAGGGACACAGAACTGCTGGAGACAGTACAGCACAGAGCCAAAAGATGATGAAGGGAATGGAACAGCTCTGTTAGGAGGAGAGCCTGAGGGAGCTGGGGCTGTGCTGCTGGGAGAGGAGACTGAGGTGACCTCAGCAATGGTTATCAACATGTAAAGGTGAGTGCCAGGAGCTGAATCCAGGCTCTGCTGGGTGATGCCCAGTGACAGGACAAGGGGCAATGGTGGAAAGCAAACTGTACAGGTAGTAGTGTCCTGGACCGCTCATGCAAGGCATGGGGTTCTTCTGCAGTCCTTCACTAATACTTTGCTCTCCAGTGCTACATTCCAGTGTCATTGGGGTTTTCCCAGTCCAGCACTGCTTCCCACCACTGCTACACATGAGCTGGAAACAGCTACCTGCTGTGTCACTCCAGTGCTGCAGCAGTGACTAAGCATCCCTGTAATGTCATAGAGTCATAAAGCCATAGAGTCATAGAATCATAGAATATGTCATAGAGTCAGAGAGCCATAGAGTCTTAGAGTCATAGTGCCATAGAGCCAACCAGGTTGGAAGAGAGCTCCAAGCTCACCCAGCCCAACCTAGCACCCAGCCCTAGCCAATCAACCAGACCATGGCACTAAGTGCCCCAGCCAGGCTTGTCTTGAACACCTCCAGGGATGGGCACTCCACCACCTCCCTGGGCAGCCCATTCCAGTGCCAATCACTCTCTCTGCCAACAACTTCCTCCTAACATCCAGCCTAGACCTGCCCTGGCACAGCTTGAGGCTGTGTCCCCTTGTTCTGTTGCTGGGTGCCTGGCAGCAGAGCCCAACCCCAGCTGGCTACAACCTCCCTTCAGGTAACTGCAGAGAGCAATGAGCTCTGCCCTGAGCCTCCTCTTGTGCAGGCTGCACACCCCCAGCTCCCTCAGCCTCTCCTCACAGGGCTGTGCTCCAGGCCCCTCCCCAGCCTTGCTGCCCTTCTCTGGGCACCTTCCAGCACCTCAACATCTCTCTTGAGTTGAGGGGCCCAGAACTGGACACAGCACTCAAGGTGTGGCCTGAGCAGTGCTGAGCACAGGGGCAGAATAACCTCCCTGGTCCTGCTGGCCACACTGCTCCTGATCCAGGCCAGGAATATCTCCCTAAAGAATCCAGAATTACTTGTTTAGGGTTACAGAATCTTCCAAAAGCATTAAATCTCAGATGGGATATATGCACCCACCAGTGTGAAAATAATGTGTGTGGCTCTGCTCCTCCAGGCAACTTCTTCTTTGTGCATCAGGTAAATGATGAATTACCCTGTCAGTCAGAGCTCTTCCTTTCAGGGAGATAAAAAGCATGTGCCTGAACAGAAGGTACTACTTGGGTTTAGCTGCCACACAGCCTCGTGGATGGCTGTGACAAGTTGCTTCTGTAGCATCCAGTACTGGGAGCTGCCCCACAGATTCAGCATGGGATTTTGTGAAGTGCTCCAAAAACTAAAGTTTGAGCTTCTGGGATCTCTCAGCTACACAATGCACTACAAAGGCTGCAGGGAGAGGACAGCATGGAGCTGCTTCCAGATCTCAGCTGGGCAGCTGACACACACAGTCCCTACTATGGGCTGTGGTGCAGCTTTGCCCCAGGCAGGGCTCTGGGTTTGTGCTTGGCAGAGCAGCCTGGGCTGGGAGCTGCTGGACTGAGCCAACAAACAGCTGCAGCAACCAAGCCAGGACATAAAAAAGTGACATGAGGAAGGACGTCACTAGAGAAAACTGACAGGTTGAGGAGCAGCCCTGCCCTCTGCTTGTGTTCATGGAACCTGTTTTTGCACTTCTCACAATCAAGGAAAATGTGGTTCTTGATGGACAATCAGCCCAAGATCTTTACTGGACTTACCTCCATCCTCATGGCACTACCTTGCTATCCCTATAGATGTTTTTCCCTAGAGTGATGAAAGCAGCTGGTGCAGAGCTCTACTCAGACACACTGTGAAGGGAGCAGAGTTACTCTTTCTGGAGTCTTTCCACTGAGGGATCTTCCAGAAAGACTTTAAGCTTCTCATCATCATGCTATGATAGCTGTGACAGCAGTGAGCTTTCTACAACTGGGTTGGTCCAGTGCCAGCAAGTCTGAGATTTACTTACAGCATGTGGGCACCTGTATGGAACTGTTTGGAGCAGAAAGAAAACCTGCACAAGTGCTACTTTACTTTTTACTGTACTGCCTAATAGATGCTCTGTCAAGTTATACATATCTTGCTGTGACAAATTATTCTTCTTCTCCTGACAGGACCTCCAGCTGAGGCTGCTGTGCTCAATTAGGAGAAAATGCATATTTTAGTCTGCCCCATGGAGCAGTAACATTTCTCGCGGTGGCCCTGGCAAAGGCTCCATTTAGCTGCTTCTGCAGCGGTTCCACACACAGCACATTATTCTAATGTCAGCAGCATCTCCCTCTGTTCTAGTTTCCTTGGCAGTACTCCCCTAGGCATTGGGATGTGGACAATTAAAGCCCACTTTATCATTTTGGATCAAATGATTTACTTCCCCCGATACAGTTCATGGCTATGCAGCAGCTGCTCCTAACCATCACCAACCACTTTTGCTCCTTCAGGGCCCTTCAGTCCCAGAGCAAGCTGTCATCAACACCTTCCACTGGTGGGCTCCTGAAGCAACACATCAGGTCTCTCTCCTCCTCGGCAGACCATCTCCAGACCTCCTCTCATCTATGGCAATGAAGAGATCATCTCGAACCCACAGAGCCTGTATTACATGGAACAAGGCTACCTCTTTCCAATCAGGACCTCTGTGAAATGTCTTCTAGTACTGTAGTGGCACTTGGAAATTACCCTGGAGTGACTCAGCAGCCATGGAGATGATGAGATGGGAATCCACATGGCACTACTTTTATGGTGCAATATGGCTCCCTTCACTGTTTGCAGGGAAAACAAACAATTAAGGGTTTTTGGGGGGGGGGGGGAAACCAGAAGGGGTTTTTGGGGGGGGGGGTAAACCAGTCCAAGGATTAAACTGCACTAAAAAAGAAAAGATAAGTGGAAGATCCTTCGCAGGTAAGCAGATGTCTGTGGAAATACTCAGTTGTGCTGGTACATTCAGAATGGGGTCTACCCAGAAGGATGGCACTGCTCTCTTTGACTGCCTCCAGGCTATTTTTGGCCCACAGAGTCTCAGAAATGCTTCTTTAATTTCAAGCCCAAACTTTTAGATTTTTATGCAGTATCTCCTCACATGCTATTTTGCCTACCTGTAGTCAGAGGTTTGATCCTTCAAAAATCAAAACGCATTAGGGACCTTAAAGTTTGTTTGCCCAGAACAAACTCACAGTCCCTAATGTATGCAATGACCTGAAAATCTCATTATTTATGTGAATTAATCCAATGTCTTGTACTTGGGTAACAAAGGGTTTACTGCATTTCTGTTTCCTCTATGTGAAGTGCTCTCTGGTACTACTTACCCTATTAAAAATATATCTTACCTTTTAATCAGCACGAGCAAACCAAAGATAAGTCTGCTGAAAAGGGCTTTGAAAAGCAGTTAAAGTAGCAGAGGAATTATGTGCAAGTCTGTAGAGTATATTTATGGTTATAAAACATCATATAAAAATTTAATTGGTATCCATGAAAGGCACCAGCAACTGGGTTGAGAGGGCTCTCCGTGGAATAGTTCAGCAAGGCAGCAGCAGAACAAATATTTGCCTTTTCAGTGCACCAAAGCCTGCACTCAGTACCACTCTGAGTGGCCAAACCTTCTTAGTGCTTAGCTCTTCTAAGGTGGCCAGAAAGGTCAGCCAGGGAAAGGAATCAGTGTGATCAAAAGCCTCAAGTTAAAGGCTCAAGACTTTGTGTTGGCCAAGGCAGTCAAAGCAAACAAATCAAATTGTCTTGAGCTCAGGAGGACTGCTGCAGCTATGATAAGATTTTAAGAAAGAGTCACCACTGGCACTGCACTGCAGTACATCTGCAAGCCAACAGACTCACCCACCACAGCTCTGGTGGGGCTGGTATCTATAAGGCATCTGGTCTGTTAAAACCATTTAGGCAATCCCAGGACTCCTGAGGAAAATCCAGTGGCAATTAGAGGGCTCTGGGACATGTCAGCTCCCTGGCTGGCAAAAGGGTCTGATGGCTCCCTTAGATGTGAAAGCAGAGAGATGCAAATAATAACATAGGCTGTCACTCATAGCCCCTTATTTCCATGGGTGACCATCGAGCTCACACTTCTCATGGTCAGAGCTGCTCACAAAACACCTCTAATCACCCTGGCACAGCACTGTCATCTGGTGAGTGTGGGCTGCACAGCTTCTGCTACTGGAAGCTAGCTCAAACATTAACTCCTTTGAGCTAGTTATTACTGGGTTTTATTGTAGATCCGTGCTGGATCTGAGACAGTGCCTTAGCAATGAAAACCTCCCCAGGAGATGTGAGAATATCTCATTAGCAAAATTACTTTTTTCCAAGAGTGGTTTTTGTATAAACATAAAGCCCTTCATTTTCAACGAGAGCATTTCAGCAGCCATCTCTCCTTCCTGCTTTAATATAGTCTGCCAGGAACATGCATTCTTCCCTTGTATTCATGTGGGAAGGAGCAAGGTCCTCCAGGAGCTGGCTGATGCAGTGCATGTCTCAGGCAATGCTAAGAACGAACACAAATGTGGTCTGGGTGTGGCTTTTTGTTCCTTCACTCTCCTATTGCTTGGCTGCTTCATCTTTTTCAGCAAGATTAACTCCAGCCCTGTTGCAGCAGGGTCCTACTGAATTGTGTCATCACATGTGGCTTACATCACATAAAAGAAGTGGAAGAGACATTGCACAGACTTCTTTGGAGCAGGTACAATGTCCATCACTGTCCAGATAGCCTCAGAGCAGCTGGGAGCTGCCAGCCAGTGAGCAGCAGATGAAGAGTGTGGTCACCTAGCCATGGGGTCTGCAAGAGTCACTGCCTCGGGGACAGGAGCAGACTGGTAGCCAGGCTTTATTCCACCATTTCTGTCACGACTTTGGAATGCAGTTGACAAAGCAAGTCATACTAAAACCCTGCAGATGATGAAATGAGTCTCAAAGCCAAAAAGGACACGTTTGTGCCAGAGCATTCCTAAGTCCCAGCCCAGCAGCCTGCCAGAGATTGTTGTCTCCAAGCTTTTAACCTACCCCTGGCTGCAGTGGCAGCATATTTGCTGCCACCTCCACTCCAGTGAGACTCACCTTCAGGAAAAGGACACCAGCTGGTTATGAGCAAGCTCCCTGATGATCAGTTTGTTTGCAGTTCCTCACAGGTATGGTTTGGGGTTGCATAGCACGAGGCTTGATCCCAGCCACTCCAGTAAGGCAAGTCAAGAGATGTGCAAAGGCAGAGAGGAGCATTTGTCCTTGAGGGAGGGCGTTCAGCATACCTGGAAACACAACCATTTCTAAAATTAATTAATCCCCTTAAGGAATTTTGAGTGATGGATTAGAGACCTTAACTGGGGAAGCAGTCTGTGACACAGAGTGTTTGAGGAGGCGCTGAAAAAGAACCTGAGTTTGCAGTCCTATGTGCTTAAGCAAAACCATCAGCCTCGGAGTGGAACACATTTGCTGGCTGGAGAAGGAGAGGCTCAGAGAGGGTCTCAGGGCAGTGTGCAAGTGGAGGAGGATCTCAGCACCTACTGCTGTCCAGCCAGCGATGAGAGCAGCTGTGCGAGAAGAGGAGGAGGAAAGCTTCACATATCATCACAGGGGGGGAGGGGATATAGCATGCAATGCTATTTTTAAAGCACAGCCTTGACCCCGAGAACTGTCTAGATAAGCAGGGTAGCAGCTGATATGTAGATGTCATTTCAATGGAAACAAACCTCGGGACATCTCTTCAGCTGTGCCTCTTTACTAAGTCTGCCTGCCAGGCTTTGAGTCTGAGTCATCTCTATCTTAGTATGCAATGTGTTCCACCAAGTAATGAGATTTCCTTGAGTTTCCACTGTGTTAGGTTTCTCTACACATCAAATATTTAATAAGAATTAGCATCCAGCCATCCACCTTCCTCCCCTCCACCATAATATCAACTTCTAGTAAGACGCCAACATTTTGCTATTCACAGAGCTGCTTTGAAGGGGTAAGTGAAGAAGTCCTGAATATTTTCCCAAGGGATCTGCTGTGGCCCTCTGCAAACACACAGTAATTAAGAAAGAGAATGACCGAGAGGAAAAAAAACAACAAACCACACAGTAAACTGGAGGTGTAAAAAGAGACTCCTCATTAGTCTCTGTGTCAGGTACAGTATCTGAAGAACAATTTGATAGCAATACATATTTATTTAATGTGGCACAGATATCTGGGCTCCCTGTTATGGATGGCATTTGCTCTTAATGCTCAAAGTACCTCTTTAACAAAATGGCACTCCATAAAAATTTAGTGTGTTCCTGCTGTAATTAAAAAGCCCTACTCACTTTTGCATTTATGATATAAACTATAATAGCTGTAAAATCCCACAATTAATTTGTGCCAACATTTCATACTTGAGAAATTCCCATTACAAATTTCATTACTTATTCACTTATCTGTAATTTGTCCTATATAACCTAAAGAATATTAACAAATTCAGAGTCACTTTTGCTCTATTAGAAACTAAATAGGAAAGCCTTTCACCTAGCAAGGCAATCATGATCCTATTCTCAAGCCTGTTCCAAAATGGTGGTGAGCTATGGTCAGGTTGTACAAACAGAAACATTCCTTATAGAGCACAACCTACAAACGGTCTGCAAAGCCCTTGGGCCACCGTGTGATGTGTCCTGGGCTCACCCACTGCACCCTCACGAGTCTGAAAGCATTCCAAGGCTGAGTACCTTACACACAGGCAGCTATCTAGGGGCAGAGCGGGCACCAAAGCAGCAGAGCAGCTCTCTCTCCACCCAGCAGCAACAGGGAGAGGTCCAAAAGACAGCAGCTCCTGTTCTCTCCACTTCTCTTCCCTGCTGCTCACAGGCACAATCTGCACTCTGCATGTCTGCAGGGTTTGGGGGACTATGAAGTCCTCACTGACACAAAGACTGTTTCCCTCCACCTAAGCGATGCTACTAGAGGGAGGCAAAAGAAAGGAACAGCAGGAGAGGGCTGCACACATGAGCCAGTTCAAGGTGGAGAGAACTTCAGCTCTGTAGTTTCTCCCAGCTGCTAAATTCTGACAACGTGATAGCAAAACCACCCAACTGCTCTTGAAATTTTGGTTGTGTCTTCACAACTTTGTCTGTGTCATAGATTGAGTTGAATCTTTCCCCCTCACTCACCCATTTGGGGAGCAGGCAGGTTGGCCCTTGCACGGAATCAGTACAGTTTGCAGTCTCCTCTGGCACCAGAACTCTGCTAAGAGTAGCTTAAATAAAGCAAACCATCATCTCCAGGACCACTGCACCAACCAAGCCCAGTCCAGCTCTGCCTAACCTCAAAACAGCATTTCCAAACACACTCCTCATGAACCTTCTCTCTCTATTCAACCACATTTTTATTAGAAAGAGGCTGCATTACTCCATTCCCAGTGCTTGCCTGTGCAATTGCAGGGCAGTAGCACAACAGAAGTCACCAAAGAGCAGACAGGAAAAGATGAAGTTCAGAAACACCCCTGGAAAAAAAAAATTTTTTTTCCTTGTCACAGTGCAAAACCGAGGGTACAACTCCACCTCCATACAACAGACCCCTGAACAATTTTTTAATACAATAACAGAAGCTTTGGGCATGCCTTGAGTGTTTTCTGTTATGCCAAGAAGAAATTCCAACCTCCTAAAGCACAGGTAGGCTGAAACAAGAGAAAACAAAAGGGTTACCACTGGCTTCATTTAACTGAGAACTCTCAAAGTCTGCAAGTTCCCAAAGGGAGAAATGAACTTTGGCTGACTTTGCATCTTGCCTTTGCAAACACTATGAAAGCCATTACAATACATTATGCAAATTAGAATTATTATGGAAAACGAGGCCTAAAACCAAGCAACTTCATTTCCTTGCAAAAGAACAAAGCCCAAACACTCAGCACCAGGACAGTGTTGCTCAAGTGCCACAGAACTATATTCGCAATGAAGAGAGACTCAGAGATAAGAATAATCTATGCACCAGGTAACGACATAAACACAGTTTACCCTTCCCAACAGTATATTACACAACGCTGGCATTTCACTACCTTTTATACTACATTCATTTTGTTTCATACCACATTCATTTTGTTTCAATCTGTATCTAACTCCTCCAAAATTTAACTGTGATACAGGGAATTGCTATTCTGGCATAAATAACCTTGCTTCTGAAAATGGAAGCCTTACCCCAGCCAAAGATACAATTCATACGTGGAAGGAATTGGTGTAGTTATTAGTTTTTGTGTGCTGCATCTTTTATAGAACATTATGGTGTAAATTGAAATTTTACATGATTTAATAAACCTTTATGATAGCTGTGTACCCACATCATTGTAAGATACTGTACTCCTCTTTTAATCAGGGCTTCTGGTGCATGCAGGGCTCTCTTTCAGTATTGAAGCCTTCGCAAACCAGACATTATCACAGCACCTTCAGAAAAGTACATTTACACCACCACCATCCTTCAACTACACAGCCCTTAATTCTGGAGGGTAGTTGTTGTGAAAGGGAACATAGTATCTACCTTTCCTCCACTGTGAATCAGCTTTGCAAACAAGTTATCCAGCAGTATCTCCATTGTGCTGCATAATAAAACAGCAGCAACACAAAAATACAGACACCTACAGACACAGGTGGGGGTTTGTGTCAAGCTCAGACACTAAAATGGAGTAACAGAAGAACTCAGGACAAGGAAAGGTTTATTTGGCCTCCAAATCTCTGGTAGTTCTACAGAGATAATGCCTAAGATTTACAGTTTCTTTGCCTTTTGAGCACTAGAAGCAGTACATGATGCCAGCTGCCATCCTTCAGAGTGCTGCTGGCCCACCTAGACAAGTAGTGCTCTGCAGAGTGGTGAGTGATGCGCAGAGCTTCTGGTTTGCTCTAAAGCCTCTGCTTAAAGCGCACTGGGTGCACACACCCTGCTCTGCAAAGAGCATCAGCACTCTGACACTGCAGTTCCTTGTGTGCTGGGTGCCATCTTTTGGCTTGCCAGGATCGTGAGGCCCTTGACATTCTTTCCTGTGGAATTAAAGGGTGTCGGTAGCGAGGGTCAGTGTTCACCCTGCTCCTCTGCAAGAACGTCAGACTGCCAGGTGCCACTAGAGCTATCCACAGGGACTTGCAGGGGCCGAGGAGCTGCCACTGGTTCTTGTTCTCTGCTTCTAAGGTTTAAATATGACCTTCCACCTGAGGCTTTTAATAGATTTTTGCACTCTAGAGTACAGGCCTTTGTACATAAATTCCTGTCTGAAATGCATTTTCTGTGTTTGCAATACTTTTGAAAATTATGTTTATGGAATATCCTTGGAAGGGAACGAACTCTTTATTCATAATACATAAGCTTTACATTTTTAATAACAGAATTAGGCCTTCATTGATTTTATAACTATACTATTAGCCAACACACTCTGGTTTCAAATTAATTTGAAATAACTCACACAATGACTTTCTGCAGCTAGAATTGGAGAAGCATGGACTTTGAAGCAGACAGAGTCTGTTAAATTAAGCGATAATTGCAGCTACCACTAATGAAAGCACAGAGCAGTTTCTCTATTCCTTTGCACATGGCCTGGATTTCTCCTGAGACTGCAGAATGGATGAGCTGTTGATCACCTCTTGCTAAAATCTGATTTCAGATGTGGCACAAAGGTCCTTGAATAAACTGCATTTCTCAGTATATCTCCCCTACTTTTTGTACCTTGCAAACAGATTCCTTTAAAAGCACTACGAGAGCTTTTCAGACGCACGTCAGCGTGGAGCCTGCACTGCCTTCTCACTAAACACCTACCCAGGGTTAGCACTTCACATCCTCAGGAGGGTCATGTCCTGCTGGGGCAGGAGATTTCAGATGGGCAATGTACTAACACACATGGCGAGGGGTTTCTGCAGATGTCAGTGACTCTCTGCTCCAAATGAAGGGAAGCTTCTTTTCAGGACAGTATTTAAACATGTTGGACCTTTCCTAAGGGAAGATTGTGATGTTTGCCCATGCCCAACAGGACTAGGACCTAACAGGAGCTCTTAGGTGCTGCCGGCATGTGATCACTTATTACACAGGTTCTATTAACCCATGGGGTATACTCATGCCAGGCTGGCAAGAAACACAACTGATTATGAAACAGAAAATGTCTCTGGGCAATTGTATCATAACAAATGTCTCAATCACTGAAAGCATGCACAGGGGTTAAACCTGCAAGACACGAGGTCAGAAAATTAAATGCTGTGCAAAAATTCACCTCACCCCTCCCTCCCCAACACTCTAATATTCTAAATTTTCATAGGGCCTTATACTGCAACACTGAGCTCAGCAAAGCTGTTCCTGTAAGTGCTCTGTATCTGTAGTGATACACTCAAAATCCAACCAAAATATCCCTGTGTATCAGGTGGGAAATAAACTGGAGCTGCTTTGTCCACATAGTTCAGAACCAGATACTTTCTTTGCTGCAGCTCTTTCTGTGGCAGATTCAAGCAGACCAACACTTGTGCAGAAGGGCAACTAGTTCTGGGCAGTTTCCAACCACAGAGGAGAAAAAGTTCTCAGCTTCTGAGGACCGACAGGTCCTTATATGATAAACCCATCAGAAGTGTTACCTAACATTGTTGTCTGCATCGCAATCTGTTTTCCAGCAACACTGGGTCTGAGTAGCAGTAATAGAATTAATTATACTTCATTTTGCTGTCTTTAACAGTATTGACCAAATTTAAGAACAAATGAGAAGCGCTTATCAAGCTTGAAGAAAATAATCCATCAGTGGCACAATTTAAATTCTCTGCAGTTCTCTTATTAATCAAAGTAACACTTACTATCCTATCTCCACTTCCCATTAACAGTCATTAAGCACTGTTGCTGATTGAAGCAATTTCTTTAGGGATCTCAACCTCATTTTTAAGAGAACCTTCTACAGTGGAAAACAATATCATACAGGAGCAGCGGCTTCAAGAGAGAGAGAAGGTTCTTCAATCAAGTTCTGACCTTGACATTTCTCTGCAGCAGAAGTTCACCAAGTACACAACCAACACGCTCCAAACTTTTGCCATCTTTCTCCCAGCAGCACCAGTGCCCTGCTCTTAGCCACAGGGAGAAACACCACATTGAAAGACAGTTGTAGACAGCAGGTTAAGTGTCTTTGCCAACAGGGATGGTTATTGTCTGTAGAGCCTTTTCATACACAGCCAACCCATGGAAAAAAAAGAAGCAGCCATGAGGCAGCTCATTCTGTCACCTTACTGTCAGCCCTTGGAGAGATCCAAGCTGGGATAAATCTCAAAGGTTACAGGGTACAGAAAAGATGTCAGTTGTTGACTTTTTCTCCCAGATACAAACAATGTCACAGATTGATAGCTTTTGTTGGAATAAATGTAATCCTTCTTAGAGGAAGCCTAGCACAAGGATGGAGCACAAAGTGACAGGGAAAGCCTCGGCTATAAGCACTGGGCTTTGGCGGCACAGATCCCTGTGCATGTAGAGGTGAGGGTTCATCATCTGAGCTCCACACTGCCAACTCCAGGCTCACGGGTGGCAAATGACCTCATGGAGTAACAAAAAGCCCTCTACAGTTCAAGGGGTTTCCATGACCCTCTGCACTCTCAAGTCCTCTGTTCTGTGGATGGGGTTTGTTGGGTTCCCTGCAAGGTTTACTGATTTTACAGGACTTCAACTCACACCGCTGTCCCATCGCTCAGCAGCTCCCAGAACATTCCACATTACTGCATTAGAAACTTTTAGGGGAAAAACTTCTCTCCCTAAAGCAGGAACAGTACTGGGAGGCTGGAGAAATTAGGCTGATATAAGATATTTGAGCAGGAGTAAAAATCCCCTCGAGTACCATGTTGTAATGGCGCTTATGTGCAAGGTAGATGCTCACTGTGCCACAACCCAGCTTCATGAAAGGCCTGTTCCAGAGCCCAACTGCAGCTCAGCACCTCCCCATCTTTCTTGGAGTAGGGCTGCTATTGACTAGCAGTTCTTGTCAGGCACCCATCTGTCTCCTGGCCTTTGAGCACAATTCTTTTCCTGGCTTGTGTAAGGTTGTAGCCATATCAGATCTAATATCAGCCTTATTCCAGGCAAACCTCCAACGTTCCAGAGCTCACAAGATCGATCATGAAGGTTCACACTGTGAACTGTTTCCAAAGTTTGCCACCCATCATACTGAGTAACTGAGTTCACTTTATCCTTTCAGGGAAGAAAAACCCATCAGTGGTACTAAATATAGAGACATCATTTCTGCTTAAGAAGTACTTGACCTGCAAATTAGTGGGTGCCTGAGAATATTTTAGCAAAGTACCACAGGGTGTCTGCATCGATCTCATTCTGGCAGTGTCTCAGCTGTCAAAACCAGACCACCAGCCCCGATGGGCACGGGCTGCATCCTGCTGTCACTCTTTGATACCTACTGCCACAGCCCTTCCACTTTAGGGAAAGAGAGGGAAAAGATGCAAGTTGGGCTCTGTTCTCTGCCTCCTGATTGCCTCCACTCATGTTTATGTTGGATGGAAATGCAGCACAACCCTGGAACTTCATACCCAAATTGATTTTATTGCTTATGTAAGTGGTGTAAGATTGGTAAAATTCAGCTTAAAACAAGGGGAAGAGCAAAACACCACTTAACTCCCATGCAACTGACTACACAATTCCAGACTGCACAATATGAAATGTTAGCTGGATTTTGGATCAATGTAATACCTCCTCCTATTAAAGCACTTAAAAAGGAAAATGTCTCACAGAGTGTCCCATTAGGCTGACAAATTTACAACACTCTGAATAGAAAACCAGAACACAGCATTGTGCTCAAGGAGCGTGAATGGATTTCAGCTCTGTAGTGCTCCATCTCTACGAAGAAGGTTAGATAGCCTATCACATAGTTTCTCACTATTTATCAACTCCACTTGCTGCAGACACTTGTATTAAAGTAAATTAACAATCAATTGTGGAGTGAATTATGGCAACTGTAGTGGGACTGAATGGAGGCACATGGGAACACAGTACAGTTAAGCTTCCATCTCTGCATATGTCACTTACCATGAATGCTAAATATGATTAGAAGGAAAAACCTTTTCCATGTGCTGTCATACACAAGACATCACCCTGGTGAAGCCCATGGTGTAGGGTGGTAATGTTCATCTCTGTTTCTCAGTAGCTCTATCTTGAGGCATAAAACTGTGCTGGTAGAAAGCCTAAAAGCTCTGCTGGTGTGCACAATTGACACAGTAAAATAATTTAAAACAGAGGAAGCATAGGAAAAAAACCCACAGGAAGGTTCATCCTGTGAATAGAATTTTACCTTCTCTTTCTCCCTGAGTTTAGCCTTGGTTGTAAGCCCTGTAAACAAGACAGAATGCAAAGTCACTAATTGCAGCACAGCTATTGAAATAATTTATGCCACAGCATCCATAGTTTAATGTCATCTTTCTAGGGCACTTGGGCTGCAGTAACTATATATTCTAGCAAGTTAGCTCATTGCATTACATAGCCTGTTAGTCAGAGGAGCTGTGTGGAACAATCTGTTCCCAGTCAAGCCAGGAAAGGTTGTTTAACTGCTATGGTGCTTTACACAAAGTGAGCACACTTCATACCACAGTCATGGAGTCGTAGATGTTTTTGCCTTATTAAAATGGACAGATATATGACAGGACAAGGGGGAAAAGGCAATTTTTTTTCCTACACTTTTAATTTTTAATGTGAGCACTGCATTATGATAAGCACCTCCAGCACATCCTACAGAACAGAACAATAAAGTATCTCTGCACAGAACCGGGAGTCATATAGCGCCGAGGGTCACTCGCCTCAGGACTTTACAAATAGTAAGAGCAAGGTGAGAAAAGGTAATTAAAATATGGTGAAGACAATAATAAAACCCACTGCACTGCCTTTTGTTTACACTGGAAGTGAGCAGGAACTGTATTATCTCCACAAACTACTTTCACTTAGCACAATTCAGGTGGAATTATTGCCGTGACCTTTAAAAACATGGAAGCGTGAGTCAGTGCCTTTCAGAGGCACAGCTGCAGGAGCAGAACTGGCTGTGCTGTGCTCTGGGTATTTCTGCATCAGAAAGCAGCTGAAACCAAACTATCTTCAATCACTGCAGTGTCAAGGTGGTGACAAGCACTTTGCAGGTGAGTGCAGGTGGGCATGTGCCTATAGGGATGCCTTTGCATGCAGGAACACATACCTGTAGCACCTGCGAGGTGAAATTTGCAGGTTACAGGCAGCATCGCTCATCTGCAACAGCTAACATCAGTCTGTCAGAAACAGTAACCTGCCAGTGATGTGCAGGAGGCTGGCAGGCTGGCATCCTCCTGCAGACCTTGCAGCCACAAACCACACTGGGTGGCTGAGATCATCACAACACTCACTTGGACTCCAACTATTAGGTGTTAAAAAAATAATAGCTGGCCAATCAGCAACATCACTCATGGCCAAGGACAACATAAGAAACCCCATTTTGATATTTCTTCCTCCTCATTTCCCAAAGCACTACTCCTTACTGCTCATCCTCAGTGGCTGTGATTGGGGGTGGGGGTGTCCCACAAAACTCCTGCTGCTGCAGGTGTTGGTGCTACTTCTGGAGCTATCGAGAGAATGTCGAAATCTTCATCAGGAGCCAGAGCAAATGCTTTGCAAAACTAATCTCCCCACTTATTGGCAATATATTAACACATACAGTGCTCAGTTTCGTTTGATGGCCTGAGGATGAAAGCCCAGCACCGTTCAAACACACTTCAGAGAAAGATGCATAAGGCTGTCAAGAGGCATTGATGTCAGGACAGCGTTGCCACTCTGCTGCTCTTCCGAACGCTGAGCCATGGCTGCTCACAGCTCTGAGCCTGGCCAAGCAATGGGCTTTACATCACCTTTCTGTGCTTCACCCCTCCCCAGATCAGCTCCTTCCTCTATGCATAATGTCAGTATCAGCAGAATACCACTCACATTCTCAGAGATACCAAAAAGTGATCGGCCCTCCAAGAAAACCAACTATTTGTCCTGTGGAGTCTGCCAACAGCGATCCTAAGGAGAAAACAGATAAATAAGTAGATAATAAAAAAATAAGAGAGAAAGCAGGGGGGAGTGGGGTTCACAGGGGAGGAAAGGGCAGGAAAAAGAAAAGCCTCATTCTGAGTCAGTGAGAGCTTGTTTCCCAGTCGTGCTTATTCACATTTGAAACTTTGCACGCAAGAGACAGATCAGAACTTGAGGCTGGCTCCTGGAGGTGCCAGCCAGTCTGGCCAGCCAAGCGCCTGTGCCACACACGAGTCCGGCGACAGCCCCACAAGCAGCCCCTTGGCCAGTTCCCACGCAGCCCCTGCTGGCACACACTGCCTCTCCTTGTGGGCAGGAATTAATCCCAGCGGGCAGGAGACCCACACCTACCTCTGCTGTCGCCCTGGAATTGGGAGTCAGTCACCAGCAAAACTTCAATAAGCTGAGCTGCTGCTTAGTGCTACTGGAAGGAGGGGTGCAGGATTTGGGAAACTCAGGCACGGAAGCACAGCATAGCCCTTAAAGTCTGTGTGTCTGAAAGTGAGGCAGGAATAACACTGTGTCACTTAAAGCTCATGAGGGTGCAGGTCAGCAAAGCCAGGTGCTGGTCCTTTATTGATCCTAAACCTCCTCTTGCACAT
>VWZE01015205.1:179254-193772 GCA_013396675.1 Eubucco bourcierii
AAAAAAAGAGGGGCGGGGGGAAGCCCCCAATGCACCCCTCCTCTGCTGCACAAGGGCTGTGCGCTGCGGGCAGCATGCAGGCGCGCAGAGGGCTGTGCTGCCGCAGCCTCCTCCTCCAGCTGCACCTTTGTGCAGACTGTTTGGCAGCGCCTTGCTGTTTCTTTTAAACCACATCGCAGTTCTATTCACTGTGAAACCTGCACACCTAATACACCACATGGAAAACCTACTGGGCTGTCCCTCAACATGATTTGGAGATGACCAAGGGAAAAAAAGGACACTTTTTTTTTTTAAAATAAAAAAAAAGAGGTTTATTGTCTGTGGATTTCTCTGACGCTTTCGCAGAGTATGTCGCAGTCTATCTCAACAAAGGCTTTCGCTCGCCTTGGAGAGATGAAAGGAGGACATCTCCCTTCCCTTCGGAAAGCCACGAGGCACACACGGCATTATTGTGAAATACAACCTCGCTCGTACCCTGCAGCAGGGTTTGCTCCAGCAATGCTGTACTTCGGAGACCAATTTGTTTAGCTGATCACTGTCTCTTTGACGTGGCTGCAAATGTTACCTTTCTTTTTCAATCAAAAACACAGCAGGGTGTGCCATCTGTTTGGCACAGCCTTCACTCTCTTCCCCGATGCCTTTTTGTGCAGATCATTTTACATGGCAATTTGCACGAATCTTTTATACCTTGATTTTGGTAAACATTTCTGCTTGCCTTTTTTTTTTTTTGTTTTGTTTTTTTTTTTTTTTCTTCCCCCTATTTTGGCCTCTCTGATGAGCATCTTCGGTGTTTGGGGAACAAAAAGGGGGGGAAAGGATTAAAAAGTAGTGCGAATGCAGTCAGTAAAACAGAATTAAAAGTATTTTTCTTTAAAAAAAATATTTTTGGAGCAAAGGGCTGCCTGTCATGCTATTGATTATTTAAAACAGACATGTTTACCAAGAGTGGCTAACGCATTTCACACTGCTGTGTTCCACATCGTTTTCCTCCTTGTATTTTACCTGGCAGGCACGGCTAATCAGAAGATTAATTTAACCATTTGAAAGACCTTTTTAAAGCAGGTTAACAAAAAAATAGCCACCGTATTAAATTGTCATTATATAACAAAAGCTAGCAGTAAAGCAGTTAACTATTTTTTGCCCAGCTCAGATGCTGCTCGGAGCAATGAAACCCCCTAAAGTAGGAACAGATGATCAGCACCACAAGCCGAAGCCACGGGGATGCTCATGGAGTTGTAAATGCTTCACGGCATACAAATGAATTATCCTCATTCTTCTCCTGCCGGAGCATATAGGCCAGACCTCATTAGGATTCAATATCGCTCTGCTTTTCTAATGTTAATGTTCCAGTTATATAAGAAATGTGCAAAGGAGCCGTGTGTGGGGGCGGGGGTAGCCGATGCCACGGTTCTGGTCACCACAATGGCACAACTCGGGAAGCAGAACTTCATCTTTTTGAGAAAATTGCTGCCTCCTCCTAGCCCTATCTTCTCTCCCAATCCTAACGCTGCACCATGTCCTGTCCTCCCTCTAACAAGCGGGGTTTAAGCGTGTGCCCATCCCACAGTTACAGCAACTGCATAAACAGGTTTTATAGCAGCTTTTTTTTTTTCTTCTTCTTCCTTTTGGGAAAAAATAAAATAATCATGGCATGCTTAAGCATCAGATTGTGAAAGCTCCGAGTTCATTTTGCTGCAAAAGGAAACATAGCACTTTGCATTAATAAACAAGCATACGAGTTTTCACCATCCAGGAATAACTCAGACATTAGGCTGTGTTCTTTTGTCTGGAGAGCAGCAAGCAGGGTAATGAAAACAAAACCCACTGAGACATAAAAATACAATTTATACCTTTTTATCAAGCAAAGAGAAAGTTGGTTAACGTTTGAAAAGGGAGCAGTAATGTATATTTATTGACAATTTTATTGTAATAATTAGATGTTTACACAGTCTGGACATTGTGGTTAAATCACTTCCAGCATGTTTATTTGTAAAGGGCTGTTTTCAGGGCAGTGCAGGAGGCTCATTAAGAAGACAGACTGCATTAAGATTCAAAGAAATTACCACTTCCCGGGCTTTGCTTCGCTGCTTTGGGTTTAAAATAAGAAAATATATTTTAAAAACAATAAATAAAGGAAGAAAGAAAAATTAAAAGCCCAACAGCAATGTCATCCAAATACCCAACAGCCTAGAACGGTGAAGCAAAATGGAGAATATTTTCTTCTGTAAAGGAAAACTTAATCTTTTCTGTTCCTTAATAATCTGGGATTGTACATCTGAAATAACGACATTGTAGATGCCACTTCCAAGTGCCTCTTTGTGGCCGTTAGTATATATTGCTTCAATACATTTATTTGTTGCACTCCAGCTAAATGACTCTGTGCTATTTACCTCCTTCTTTTCATACTTTTGCTTTGGGTTTTTTTTTTCCAGGAGTCCTGTAAATTCACCCTTAGGAGGCCTGTAAGCCAGCATTTTGTTTACTCACTTATGCCATGTATAGGTGCCTGGTTTTCCTTCAGCCAAAGAAGGGTTATATTTTACTGCAAGTCCTCAAAAATATTTTTAATTACCCAGAAAACTACTGCACATTTGACTTTTTTGTTTGGTTGGTTTTTTGGTGCTTTTTTTCCATTTGGTTGGGGGGGGGTGTTTTTTGGTTTTTGGTGGGTTTTTTTAGGTAAATAAGCAGCCTGGATAAATCTAAATTCTCTATAGAACCTTATTTAGGAGTTTTTTTTGTTTCACTGATCAGTCTAAAGCCATTTGTTTGACCTGAAATGAATTTCACATACACTAAGAGAGGCTAAAGAGCAATTACACATGTCCCTGGTTTTCCAAGTGTGAGAGAAGGGCAGCAGAAGCAAAAAGAACTCTCAGTACCGCAGTCACGGTGTGAAAGTCCTTTTGCCAGCTCTGCACAGTGCTGCATTTAGTACAACATCCATTTTAAAATTTAAAAACTCTTTAAAAATTAAGGCAGTAAATAGGCTGTAATGTTGCTCCTGTCCAAGTATGTTTCCATTACAATTAAGTAATCAATATGCAGTATTTATTGCTGCGAGATTATGCATAAAGAGGGGCACATAAAAGGAACTGTGTGCTTAAAGCTTCCTGACTCCCCTTTCGCCGCCGTTCAGCGAGGAAGAAAGAGAATTTTTTTCCCCAGAAGCAGGCCTGTTAAATGCCATCCAGTACGTTCTACATAAATGCTGCCCACTCCCCACGCTCACAAATAAAAACAAAGACGATAAAAGAAGTGGATAAAGAGATGTCAGTTTGCACAGAAAATGCTGGGTTGTATTTCCTGA
Source organism: Eubucco bourcierii (assembly GCA_013396675.1). Classification (NCBI taxonomy): domain Eukaryota; kingdom Metazoa; phylum Chordata; class Aves; order Piciformes; family Ramphastidae; genus Eubucco; species Eubucco bourcierii. The sequence goes on from VWZE01015205.1 coordinate 182,565, forward strand.
GAGCTGCACGAGTCAGCTCGCAGAGCTGAAATATTACAGATTTAGTTTTACAAGTCAATCACAGCTCTGTGTCTGGCCTCATCATTACTGCCACTTTTGACAGGGCAGGCAATATTTTTTTTTTTCCCCTTGATGTGAATTTCAATAAAATCAGGTAGCCACATCACAAAACACTTTCTTACACAAAGAACTAAAAGGACTTCTCATAAAGGATACTGCCAGGATTAAATATGTATCATAGATTCAATTGAGGAGGATGGAAAAAGGAAAAGTAACTATGCTTACAGGCAGACCTGATCCAAAGCCTGCTACGAGGATGACAATGCTCCTGTTTACACGAGTGGACCCTGCAGAAGTCCCCTTCTGTTTTCAGAAGAGGGGAAAGAAATGACAGACAAAAATGAAGACCATCTTTAGCTTTTACCTTATTTTCTAAGACATTTAGAAGCCAGTCTGGTAAGTAAAATTTAAATACCTGGGGTGAGTAAATGTCTGCCATTCAACACTGCAGCTATTTTGCTGTAGTATGCATCAGTGGAATGCTTCCTGTGGCAATTAGAACCAAGGCAATGTTGTACCTACTCAATACTTGCTTCGGATCTGCTACGGTCAAACCTGGTGCAAGGCAATGCAAGGTACATGGTACCTGAAAGACACTTTCAGCTTGTTTTGCAGGCCAGATTAACTAGTGAGTCAACAAAGTAATGTGCTTGTTAGGCAGGAAATGGTGAACTTGGTTCCTGCTTGGAGACTGCGACGTCAAAAGGAGATGAGGAACACCTCAGCGGTGTTCTTAGTATTACAGGCAAAGGAAAACTAAAGCTGAACTTGTATTTATTCTGCCATTTCAGAGCAGTGTCAGCTCACTGCTGACTTACAGAATTGCAGAAAACTGGCCTGGAACAGATCTTAGAGGTCATTTAGCACATGCCCCAACCCTAAGGCAGGAATCACCATGGTTCAGTCATTCCTAGCCAGTGAAGTCCTCCCCTGCAGGTTCTCCAAATTCTCCAGAAATGGAAATCACAGAAGCTCCCCAGGCAAGCAACCCCAACGCTTCGCTACCCTCACCGTTGGAAAGCTTCACCTCCTGCCTAATCTGCCTCTACCTGGGAGCAATATAAGTCTGTTATTTCTTGGTGTCATCCAATGATTAACATGATCCCATTTAGCAAACTAGGAGTGTAGTTCGCCAGCCTTTGCTGCGAACAAAAGGTCACTCAAGCATGCCTAATGTGAGATGGAGTAAATGATAAAAACGACCAACTCGAAGTTTATTCTAAAGTTATGCTCTGTGTCAGGCACCCTTCATGTGGAAGGAGTGGAATTACACCGCGGGCAGGCTGGAGGAGACACTGCGCAGGCTTCCTGGCTAGTCAAGAGCCATATTTCCTGCTACTTTCAGGACGTGCAACTCCATTAAGTCCTCAGGATTGGACTTAATTATGAGAGCAATAAATTTGGCCTAGAGAGAATACACTGGGAGACATGGGAACTGTCGGTGGCCCATATACAGATGTTATAATTCTGTGTCAGTATACTCATATAACAAGATAAATCCTCATTATGACACACTTACTCCTTGGCTGAAGGCACAGAGGCACAGCCAAAGCATTCGTCTGCCATTGACAGCTGTCTATAGTGGCGATTGTGGAAGACAGGAGTAATACCTGCCCCTACACAATTTGGATTTGGTAGGGAAAGGGAAGGGAGAATGAAACAGGCAGGGTCAAAGGCAACTTTCACTGCAGTGGGGTACAGCTGGCGTACCTGCGATGTTTGCGGAAGAGTAAGTCCCCATTAATCCTGGCACAATCAATCAGACCTCAGCCCAGAGTCCACAGCCCATCAGTGTGCAGACTGGGAGTTCAAAATTAGCAGCACATAAAACACTTCCATCTGGTTATAAGAACCATCTTACACCGAGGAGAACTCCTCTGGACAGCTGGAGATGGGAGCCAGCAAAGACATTCCCTTTGTGTTCCTCATACTCCGCACATCCGTTAAGCGCCCAGCACAGAGTGACTCTGAACAGCAGGAAATGTTGCACAGATAAGTTCTCTTTCTATGTTCAGGTGGCTAACTCATGGTCTGGGGTATCTTTTATACCATGAAAATTAACTTTCCACAAAACACCTTGGGTTTAACTCTTGCATTTGAGGAGCATTTCCAGTGAAGCCAAAGGCACTACATGACCGAATGGTTACTGCTGCCACTAAGTAGCCAATACTGTGCTTTCCAAGTAAGAATTACATACATAACTTTCTTGAGGTTAAGGAGGATGCACATGGCTAAATTCCCTTGTTTCAGAGTGTACATGCAGAGCTGACTGCTTTCAAGAAGCAGACAGTGGAAAAGACAGAAGATGTTTGTGTCATTGACAACTGCCTACATTTCCACTTCTTTGTGTGGTAGCAGCAGAACTGACAATGTGTAGGACAAGCAGAGCACACAGGAGCCCATAGACAGGAAGGGTAGACATTAGTAAGTATTATGGATGTGTTCTGAATGGCTACTGTAGTTCCAGCCAATACACTTAGCAAACAGTACATCTACTGCTACTGTTAACTAGACAAAAGTATTGAAATAATTGTCTGAATTAACCCAATGAATGCACAAGCAACTGCTCTTCGCCAGATGAAATCAACGTGCTCTCAGTAGCAAGCCTGTACTGTCTTCAATGATCTCAGAGAGTCACTCTGGTCACTTTTGGACTGAACGGCTCTGACACAGGTTCCCCATGTGTCAAATGTTATGACAGCAAAGGGTACTTTATATGAAGGCCTCCTTAATGGGGGCAATATCAACCAGAATGTGAAAAACGGAATGCCACTGAAATACACAACCCTTACCCTTATGAACAGGGCACGAAGCAATCCCTTTGCAGTCCACATATGCTCCTTGGAGTCACCAGCTGGTCTGAGGACACGTAAATGGGCATGTATCACGGCATGGCTTCATATGGCATTATGTTAGATCAGGCTGTAATTCAAAACCACAGTCCACACCTGATGGGCTAGCACCTGCAAAAGATTGTTACCTCACTGAATTTATTAGAGGAGTTCACTACCAATGCTGCAGCCAAAGGGCCCAAGATAATATTGAACATAGATCAGTAAGGATTGGTTTTCAGCCACAGAGCAACCACACAGGTCTTCATTCTCCACTGCTTGCCTAAGCATAACACACACCACCACTGCTACAGATTCAGATTCATACTATCAAGTAGGCATTTCCATAGTCCACACCTAAAACTTTCTCTTGGCCCAGTTTTGCAAAAATCTGATGCTTCAGGAAGATGCTTCCTGGTACACAGCCTCCTCTTTGGAGTTTTGTATCAGTCAATGGATGCAGGAGTGAAAGCAGAGTACTTACAGCAGGGCAAGTCACAGCCATGGCTTACTGAGAGACTAATGCCTCTGGAACTGGAAGTTTCACTCACTGTCTGAAAATGTGCAAAGCCCCTGTGACAGAGGATGCTTGTTTCCTGAAGACTGCCTTCAAATCACTGCTGATACATTAGAGGGAAGTAAACTCTGGTCACAAGTCAATAATAAACTATGGGTGACCTTGGGTGGCTATCATAAGACAGTGAGTAACTGAATAGGTAGTCTCAGCCTAGAGGTGGTCAGATACCCTCACTATCTGTAACAAGGAAGATGGTTAGCTTATAGACCTTCCAAAACAGTTCTCATAGCTGGTAGTGTGGATTGCTTATTTTTTGGTTAAGCAATGGAAATCCAGATGCACAGATTACTCACCCCCTTCGCTGCAGTCTAGTACCTTAAAACTAAATCCAAAATTAGCTTGAAGCCAGGGGGAAAAGATGTTGCAAAAAATGAGCCTGAATTATCTTACTGGTGTAGGCAACCAAACACAAGCTCCACAAGAAACATAAAGATTTTGCTAAAAGGCTCCTGACATAATGCACTAAGGGTAGCACCACAATAGGAAAGGGGAGAAGTTACTAGAACAGAGCCTTTAAGCAACTGGAAATAGACATTTTTTAACATCTTTCCCCACCCCCCATAGTAAAGGTTCCATGGCCATGATGATCATGTTGAAATAAACACCTTTTAGAAAGGAGAAACCAGCATCAGAACAAGACAGCAAATGTCTCTATAACAAACTCACTCCTTCCCACACATACATCTGCATTCGAGCCTCGCTGCTTATATTTAAATTGAAAGAATGGCAGCCCTCCTGGAAAAGAGTGGCAGGAAAAGAAGGTCCCTCTGCTTCCCTTGGTGCCACATGACTGTGCTCAGATTTCATCTTTTCCCTTCCAAGCTGAAACAAGGCTGAGAGGCTGAAGATCACCAATGAATAAACCGAGCTGCCCATGCCTGTCAGACTGTCTGTGCTTGGCTCTTCTCACGCTGACCCTATTAGATTTGGCTATTAAAAAGCAGCATTGGGCCATGTCAGCTCTTGGGTGGGAGACTGCCAAGGCACACGTCCACGCTGCTGGCATTTGAAAGATTGATAATGATCCTGTGTAATCCTTTTTTTTGCCCTTAACGCAGGCGGTTCTGCACAGGGGTGAGTTGCGTGGCGCTGCATACCCTGGCTTGCAGCATGAGGTGCGAGGCTCAAACCCTGATTGCCTGTGGCTGTTGAAAATCCCATGGCACTGTTTACAAATATGCAAGCAATTACAGCAGACTGGAAGTGGCCAAACTACTAATTCTATTCTGCCAACATAAATCCTCCCATTGTAAATGAATGTGGAATTTTTTTTTTTCATCTCACAGCATAAACTTTAAAGCCTTGCTGTAAAATGCTCATTAGCCGTTGCCTATCTTTATGGAGTAGGACTTGCTTTACAAAAGAGGGTGGAAGAAGTTTGTTCCACGGCTCGTGAGGCACTGAGGCTACTTCGGGATAAAAGCTCCAACACATCAGTTTGCTACAGAAAAAAAAATAGACTTGTTTTTTAATGCCATTTGAAATGCTCTGCCTGTTCATCTACCCAGTAGCTGCTCTTCTCAGCCTGGCTGCACTGTTGTACTCTGTTCTTCCATATGTTGCTACATGACAACTCCTTGGATTTTTAATTTTTTCCATGCTAAAATAACTGTTCCTCCCAAAAGGTTGGGAAGAAGCTGGCAATTCCAGTTTTAAATTTGACTCATGCTGGCACAGCTTTCAGGTGCAGAGGTTTTGAACTCAGCTTTTGCTTTGAACCCAGCTCCCTGCAAATTTCTCTGCATGGTAGCTGGGATGAAAGGAAATTCCAGGCGGCAGAAACTAAATCATCTAGATCCCACTATAAAATTTCTCTTAAACAAATCTACAAAGGGCTATGATACTAGACTTCATGGCTTATCACTACCTGATCTGCTTTACAATTTAAAGTGAAAAAAAAAAAAGAGAGAGGGAGAGAGAGAAAGAGACATACGTACATATAAATGTACATACATACACGCCTTGGCACAACACTGTTGGCTAAGAAGAGCATCATTCCTTTGACCTGAACATCCTATCACAACCTCAGTCCCCCTCTACTTCCTCCTGTAGAGAGGAGAGAGTGATGAAATCACAACTCCACCCCAGGAGCATTAAACACTGTGCTTACACCCAATTTAAATCCACGGTTTTAAGTCCGTGCTGGTCACTGACAGCAAGGCATGGGGTGCTGGGCAGTAAATTCAAGAGCGATACAGATGAAGCAGGGCACTCTTCACTGAACTCGGTGTCAGTTTTTCTAAATAAAGATGGAATCACACAGACGCTTGTCTGAGAACTATCAGCTTCAGAGAAAGGCTGGTAAGTGGAGGTCTTGCAGCGTACCAGCACACTGCACTGCCTCACGCAGAACACGGTTTGTAAGGTCTCCAGGCATACACTTGTTCTCACAGCTACACACTAACACGTTCTATATCCAATGGCTGATGCAGCTGAAGAGCATGCCATTGTCACCTACCTGGGTACCCTCATCTGCTTTTAATAAGTTTAAAGGTTTTGCTGATGTCAGTGAACTTTATCAAGTCAGGATTCTGATCTAGAGCCACAACTTCACCTTGCTTTACTTAAGCTAGATGGAAAGAAGGATTTGTGTCTTGTGGCCCCAGAGAAATCAGTGCCTTTCTTTTGTTTAGTTCAGCTTACAGAAATAATAGCATCTCTCTCAGGAGGAAGACAAAGAGTACTCAGCACAAGGCACTTTGTATTGCCTGTTTTACAGTTACTGCTCTGAGAGGCTAATCCAGAAGCAACCAAATTCAACAGTTTCTCAGCTGCTGCAGTCTTTGGATCAGATTCTAAAGGGTTCTTCTTTACACTCCGTCTAATGCTGTGTGAGATTGCAGAACCAAAAAGAATAAAGTTTATACGTTTGGCTTTCGGTACAGAATGAGATCTTAGTTGGCATCCACGTTCACCTTAATTCCAGCCAAAAAAAAAAAAAAAGAAAGAAAGAAAGAAAGAAAGAAGTTTATTATCATGCATAGAGGAGGAAGAGGTAAATTGATGCACATCACTTCTCTAAATGCTATGCACAGATCTCTCTGATGGAAGAACCAGTACATGTAATTGGTGGCAGCATGCACAAAGAGCTGTATCCTAACTGGATGCTGGAAAGATGTGTTAAGTACTTGTCCGTGTGTAGAAGTATAAGAAAAAACACTAAAGACTGGCATGATTATATCTGGGTGCCTCTGCTATAAAAAGCATTTGTATTACCCTTACTTCTCTGAATAAATTCAGATGACAGCCCCATTTCATTTCTTCATTCAGTCTGGAGGCCAGATGGCATTAGAATCATTTACTTCACCTTGTTGTGCTTAATTACTACAATCAACACACTATTTTCCAAATTAATCATAACAAAGTAATTTCATTAGTAACACAGCAGGCTGTTGAATTATTAGCATCATAACAGTTTGCAAACAATTAAACTTTATTTGAACCTTAAAAATTTGCAGAGTAGAACATTACTGTAAGATCTAATGGCAGCACAGCACAAATCCAGAGCAGAGCAAACGATCAAGTAAAACACCGTGCAGAATGTGACTTGCAACCACCTTCTACAAAATCAGCGCCTTTACCGCTCACGGAAAGGCAACTGCAACTTCCTTAAGCACTGCAAATGAAGCAGTCAGCATTTTCTGCCACTAAGTTTTGTTTCAGTAGCCTTAACAGAGGTTTTCTTATCCGAAAAAGGTTATGGCATATACAGGTGTAAAGCACACAATTGGTCCCTGGTCGGCTGCTGGCTCATTCCAAGACACTCTGAGCGAGTTTGGGGACATCTTTCACACTTTGAGTTTCAAGGCAGTTTGCTTGTTCCCGCTCCCTCCCAAGCGCTGCGAGGAGCTGGGCAGCCCCGCGGGAGGAGTGCAGACAAAAGACACTTTCGTGCCCTGGTCGCCACCACCCAGCAGGGTAGGCTCGGCGAGGCCGCGACTCATGGCTTGGGTCAGGACTCCCTCTGCTGGACAAAGGGCGGAACGGCCGCGGGCCGCGGCAGCAGCTGAAGGTGCGGGGCTGGGCCTCCGCCCGTGCTGTGAAAATCTGCTGCCACCTACTGCCGCGGGCGCGCAGTGCAGCGCAGAGCCGCGCACAGCAGCGCCGGGCCGCGCAAACCAACGCAGAGCTCGCACGGCAGCGCAAGGCCTCGCAGGGCGGCGCACAGCCTCCGCCCGCCCCCCGGCCCCGCGGCTCCGAGCGGCTCCGTGCGGCCCCTGCCCTCTCGGCGCCCGAGCCGAGCCTGGCGCCCGGGCACGGCACCGCCGGAGAGCAGCGGGCACCTGGCCCCGGCGGAGTGGGTGGTGCTGGAGCCGGGAATTGCATAATTAATAAAAGGCCACTTGGGCGGGCAGATTTATTACACTGCCATGTTAACAAGAACGAAGGAGCTCTCCTAGGCGTTGTATTAACGCTTCGCATTCTGTACACAATCCACAAGTACACTTGATGAATTAAAGTAGTAGAAGATCTGAAGACTATAATCTATCATTTTAATGCTCCGCTGATAACACACAGAATCCATTTCAATGACTATCTCTTTCTTAAAACATTACAGCACGGCTCTGCACCCTGTTTGACTCCCATTAGCATCCGCTGTACCCCCGAGTATTAAGGCACTAGGGTAGCCTAAAGCACAACATCTTCGTTTACTGAGGTTTACTAATTCCGAGCTCAGACCAACTTTACCTTTTAACCCACAGCGCTTCCACGACCCGCCTGAAGCACAAACAGCACAAGCAGCTACAGGGGGACCCGCAGAGGCTCAGCGATTTGCAGACTGGCTTGAGCTGCCTCTCTGGCAGATTGAGGGTCTCACAAATCAAGCCTGTGGGAGGATTCACACAAGTTGATTTCGCGTGCTCATAGTATAGTGCATCTCCAAGAGTATTTAGAGTGTTAACTCTGACTTGCCCAAACCCTTGCCCACAAGTAACAGTATTTTAGTGTATCTTTAAGATTCAACTGATGTTTTCAGCTACAAAGTTGGGGGGTTGGCACTAAGGCTGCCAGTAGTTGTTAGTAATCCATGCAGAGCTCTGTTGCACAACTTGCAGCAGAAATTCTATCAACAAGGCATCCAGCTTTTGCTCTGTGAAAGTGGCTGTAAGGTACAGATAAAATACTTCACACTACAGACAAAAATCATTCTAACTCGACATTTAGCTCATCTTTGACTTAGCAAAAATTTTGTGGTTTAATAGATTTTCTTTTTCCAGATTGTCACAAAAACTCCTATCTCCAAATCATAATGGTTATCAGGGCAGTATTACCACACAGGCTGTGTTACACCAGCATAGGAATCACAGGATCACAGAATAGTAAAGTTGGAAAAGACCACTAGAGATCATGTAGTCCAGTCCCCCTGCTAAAGCAGGTTCACCTAGAGCAGGCTTGTGGCAACAGAATAGTAATTAACAATGCAATACTAAATATATAAGGAAAATAAATCATTGGTTAAAACATAATATCAAAATATTTGGAAGCAAAACACCCTGAAGACTTGCAACATTACACATAAATTCCCCTTAATTTCCCTAGGAAACTGCACAAAATGTACAGTGAGCATTAAAAGGTTAATGCATTGGTGCATGCATGAACTGAGTAATAGTTTTCTACTTTCAAAGTTCAGTTTAATTTTTCTAAATCTAAGGAACAAGAAGAAGTGGTGGAATTACCTATAGCTAGGCAGAGAGCTGCCAATGTGCTCTGCATAGCTCTAGGTCTGAGTTCTTCCAGAGAATTTGACTACTTGCCTGCTCGTGCCCCATGTGCTACTTGCCATCTATTTCATTCCCTAGCACTGTAATTCTACAAAGGTGGCTAAGAACATTTCCACAGAATTATGATCAGCTCTGTTTTTTAATGCTTTATGTACAGAAGGCAATAGTCTGACGACATCCACTGAGAACACAAAACGTGTACAGCTGGAGCTTCTTCCAGAGGCCAGGTCTGCACAACTGCAGCTGCAAACCACTCTTGATTCCAAGTGCAGATTTCTCCTGATTAGGGAGAGAGAAGTTGAAAGGTCATCATTAACCAAAAAAAACCTCAAACATGCATGTCAAACCCAGCCCAGATACATAACCCTCTCCCATAGTTTTCTGCACAGGCAGATACGTACTAAAGTAACAAAACTAACTAGAAAACACACTTGTTTTGTTTAAAAAAGAAAAAAAAAAAAACCTGGGAAAGGAAAGTAGTTATAAAAGACATCATCTTTTGTACACTGTGGTTTAATATTTTATACAGAAGCCCCCAAAAAAGTGCTTGAACTGAATCTTCAATACATTTTGCCATAATCTTTACGTTAACAGAACTCCTACAAAGGTTCCAGGAAAGAAATACTTATGAAACAGAGAACAAGGGAACATATAACCCATTACAGAAGATTGGATTAAAATGTACTTACCCAGGCCTCTCAAATATCATACATCTCCATTATGTAGGCTTTAGGCACTAAGCCAATGGTTCCCTTCATTTCTCCTACCCACCAGCCAAATTCATCGTACTCCTAATTGAAAACAATATGCAATATTAACCTTTAGTCTGATACGGAGGCAACAGAGTCCTGTGTGCAGCTCCTTATGGGTGCTTTCTCCTATGTACAGTTATAATCATTTCAACTGAGGATTAAAACCTTGAGTCTTGTTGTTAGAGACATTCACATGCAGGGCAAGGCAAAGACAGAAGTTACATTTTAAAAGGGCAGACAGGCTCAGGAAAATTTCTTAATCACGGTCACGCTTCCCCGTGCCGCCTGCTAGAATTAGCTGACCTCTGTTCATCACCAGTACAAAAAACCTTACCCTGTAACTAAAGTCTAATGGCACAGAGCTGACACCAAGAATCAGCTGAAATTCTTCCAGTATTGCAACACTGAACTCTAAGAAAAATCAGCTGCTCTGAACCCTGCCTCACTCAGACGCGAAGGCAACAACACTACTGTGCCTGACATTGTCTCTGTCTGTGGACAAAGTCTCCTCTTGCTGTAGGCTTAGGCAAAATTCTACACCAGATCTCCCATCTCTGACAGCTGACTAATGCACTTTTGTTTGAAATTTGTTTAGGCTTGGCGAGATAAATATGAAACAAAATGAATTATAATAGTCTGGGGTGGTGGTGGGGGAAATATCTGCCAAAAGCAATACCAAGTAAGAGTATTGTGGGATCCAAATTTAATTTTTTTCCTATGAGGTAAATATTTTAAGATCAATCCTAACGGCAGTTCAATAAATTGCAACAGCTGAAATTGCACACACACGTATATTGAGTTACAAATGAGGCATTATTAAAACAGAGACCCCATTCAAAACTGGATGATTAGCAAGATAGAAATTACTTTGGAACAAACAGGGGAAAAACAAAATACACAGATACCTCTGATAAGCAACATCTGCTTCCTGCTACCCTGCACTGCTGACAAGGAAAGCAAAAGGCTGTAGCACTTTGAATTAATGGTCCTACTGAGATGGAGCTATTCTTTTGACTGTAGATAAAGTTTTTCAGTTATAAATAGTCAAGTGGAGCTTAAGGGTTAATGGAGTTTCATTAGAGCCCGAGCTATAATGATTTGCTGCTGGCGTATTTGGCCTGGTGGAGAGTTCTCTAGGGTCCTATGAGGTGCTTAGTGTACTCAGCTCTCCCTGTACTTAACTGTGATGAAGCCCTGTTGATGGCCCAATTTCTTCTGGGCCTAGATTTCTTTTTCCTTATTTTTGCCTCTCTCCTTTTTTTTTT
>VWZE01015206.1:7359-21539 GCA_013396675.1 Eubucco bourcierii
TGTGCTTGGGATTGTGCCTACCCAAGTGCAGGTCCTTACACTTGGCCTTGTTGAATGTCATCAGGTTGGCCTGGGCACACCTCTGCAGCCTGTCCAGGTCCCTCTGGATGGATCCCTGCCCTCTAGCAAGTTGACTGTGCCACACAGCTTGGTGCCAGCTGCACACTTGCTGAGGGTGCACTGATTCCTCTGTCCATGTCACTGACAAAGATGTCAAACAGCACTGGTGCCAGCACTGACCCCTGAGGGACACCACTTGGCGCTGGTTTCCAGGTGGACATTGTGCCCTTGATCACCACTCTTCTGCCTGTGACCATCCAGCCAATTCCTTACCCAGCAGTGCTCCACCCATCAAGTCCATGTTTTTCCAGTTTGGTGCCCAGGATGCCATGTGGGACAGAGTCAAATGCCTTAAATGCATTTGTTGAAAAGAGCATTCCCTGATGGAAAGATTAAAAGAACCACCCTCCAAAATTTGTGCCTGGTCATACACCATCTCTTCACTAAGCTGGGATTAATATTTCAGAGGAAACTGTCTCCTGTGGGTACTCTCAGAGAGGCCCCACGAGGTAGCTGAACCATTGCAAACTTACACAATCTTCTCACTTCTTTCTCTCTGCAGCATACATAGTAATGAACCCTTTATGTAAGCACACCTGTGTTGTTAGCCATGCTACAGGCACCACTCTAGTTCTAGTCACCCACAGGCAGGCAGATCTCTTGTTTACTCTTTCAGTGATGTTGTGGGATGGTGTTAAGGGTTCATCTGGCCACAAAGAATTCAGGCTACATTCTGCACAGCATAGGGTACACACAAGATGACACTGTTAACGCAGCATCTCTCCACTGGTGGTGAGGTAGAATTACCTTCCTTGGTCGCCTCGGTTGGCATGGGATCAGTTGGGTAACAAACACCTTAAATTTGCATTTCTTGTGAATTCAGGTAAGCAAAGATTTACCTTACTGCAAGGTGAAAATCGTGGTATGGCAGTGAAGAGGAAAACTGTGAGTTTGCCCTCAGGAAACAAGGGAATATTTGTCACTCACTTAGGAAACAGCAGGACTCTCAGATTTGCTAAATGTCTGAATAAAGCTTTTAGAGGAGAAGCAACTAATACGCTTTCTGGTACACGTTCTTCTTTTCCATCACTGGTTAGCACACTCTGGTAAGCTTACAGTGGTCATGACATGCTTCGTGTGGGTGATCAATACCTAATTAGGCAAAATGTTAATTTGTTCATGCCTGACGCTTTAATCCTCACCTTCAAGCATCGGCCCCATGTGTTTACTGTTCTCTGTGACAAATCACTTGTGTTCTTGACCTAACAGGGTTAACTCCTATCATGACAATGCTATTAGCCCAGGCAAACCTTTCTTCGTGGTGTGAAAAGCTAAAAGACAGCTGTTGTTTAGCTAAACTGGCATGCAGAACGTGCTGCTCAGGCTTATTCCCCTCTGCTGCAGTCCCTGCAGGAAATACGGATGGATAGCCTGCCCTGGCTGCTGGTTTACACAAGAATGAACAAGGTGCTTTAACAAAAATCACTTTCTGGTGATCTAGAAGTGCTGCAGTTTGCTGCTGCAGCATGGGGAAGTTCCCTTTCCCTTTGCTCCTGCCAGGGATTCCATTGCTGGTAGCACAGCAGCACCTAGAGGCCCTGGGCCGGAGATGGCAGCTTGGTGGCAAGTTGCAAGGGACAGCAGCCGCCCCAAGGAACCTGCAGCTGGAAGGATAGGGAGCTAGAAAGAGCTGTTGGAGAGTTACCAGGGAGTGCCCCCAAAACTCTGGGGCTGCCATTTCCCTAGCATGACAGCGGATGTGGGGATGGAATGGAACGGACCCCACGTCTCAGGACTCTTCCTCCTTTTCATGTTGCAGATCACCAGCTCTATGACACCTAGCAGACCTACCAGAGCTGGTTGCTTGTGGTGGGATTCTTCTGATCATTTGCTTTCCTAGCAGGTGGGGAAGGAAAAAAGTCAGCCAATTTGTACTTGAACATATCCCTCCTCATCTTGTTAAACCATGGGTTTCCTGCTGGAGTTGCCTGCACACCCAGCCTGCCCTTACTCCTCTCCCTGCCTGCAAGCTGCCCCCACTACTCAGTGGAGGTCAGCTGGCTGCTTCTTCCAGCTGGTTTTCCAGACATATTTTTTTTTCCTGAAAGATGAAACAATTCTCTATGTCTGATATTCTCCTCTAACAAAACTACTTCTGTGTTCAAATTGTCACTTCTCTGACTCTAGCAGTTATAGAAACTAAGAAACGAATTTCTCCTCTGCAGTCTTTTGCTGTTGCTATGAATCTGAACTGGCTTTGGTATTTCATGAGAAAATATGGATGCCATAAATAGTGCAGCAATTTAGTATAACGCTATATAGAGAAGTAACAACACTTCCTCCAATTAGTCTTAATTGCCTCATTAATATAGCCATGGAGCTCAGCCTATCTTTGGTGTCTGCCTCGGTTTTTCACTCTGGATTTAGGAGAGAAAACATTGAGCAAAGGGTTGGAATTATGGGGGGATGAGGAGATCAAAGGACTGTCAGATCAGTCTTACCCTTCACAAGAGGCTGGGGTACCTGACTGAGATTTAAGTTTTCAGTTAGCTTCTGGTCAAGGAAGGAGATCTCAAACATTTGAACAAGGGGTTGGCATGGCTGTATGCCACCTGCTCTCCAAATAGAGCTGTGCTACTTCACTGCTGGGGGAAATGAGACAGGGATGAGTAGAAGAGAGAAACTCAGTCCACTTATAGAATCATAGAATGGTAAGGTTGGAAGGGACCTCAAGGATCAGCTAGTTCCAATCCCCTGCCATAGGCAGGGGCACCTCCCACTAGTACAGGTCACTCAAGGCCTCATCTAACCTGGCCTTCAACACCTCCAGGGAGGGAGCATCCACAACCTCCCTGGGCAACCTGTGCCAGTGTCTCATCACCCTCACTGTAAACAACTTCCTCCTAACATCCACTTTCAATCTCCCCTCTGCCAGTTCAAACCCATTGCCCCTTGTCCTGTCATTACAAGACCTTGTAAATAATCCCTCCCCAGCCTTCCTGTAGGCCCCCTTCAGATACTGGAAGGCTACTATCAGTAGTCACTTACTGGAGAAGTACATAAGTACATGGAGACTTTGCCTTGCCTCCACCTGTCACTGCTCAGGACAGTGGTAGGTTGATCCTCTAATCCTGTGGCCTGAGCCATTCCTGAGTTGCCTGATTCTAGCAGTGAGAGCTATGGCAAAACCTGAGCTGATGGAAGGGTTCTGCATAGGACAGATGGGTAATATATCTGTAAACTGGCACAATTTAGAGCAGACCAGCTTTTTGTGTGCAGACACAAAAAGGAGACCTTAGAGTAGCCTTCCAGTATCTGAAGGGGGCCTACAGGAAGGCTGGGGAGGGACTATTGACAAGGTCTTGCAGTGCCAGGACAAGGGGCAATGGGTTTGAACTGGCAGAGGGGAGATTTAGACTGGATGTTAGGAGGAAGTTGTTTGCAGTGAGAGTGAGACACTGGCACAGGTTGCCCAGGGAGGTTGTGGCTGCTCCCTCCCTGGAGGTGTTGAAGGCCAGGTTGGAGGAGGCCTTGAGTGACCTGTACTAGTGGGAGGTGTCCCTGCCTAGGGCAGGGGGTTGGAACTAGATGATCCTTGAGGTCCCTTCCAACCTTACCATTCTATGATTCTATGACACATTTTTCCAACCCTTTATCCTGATCTTAATTTAAGATAGGCTTAATCCTAGCATAAACAGAACAACAGTAAGGACAGAAATGTACCTTTGTTTTATGCCACATCAGGACGACTTTTCATTTCACCCAAGGTTTTTCCTCTGTGGTTCATGGCAAATGTAATTAATGCTGTTTACATTCATGTCTTAGAGGTGCACCTTATTTTCATATTCCCTTTGCACAGGATCTCTGACAAATGTGTAAGTACACATTAGAGTAGAGCCCTGGAGTACAATGGGCAAACAGGTGATAGAGGAAAGAGACTGGAGTATTTTTCACAAATGAGGCAAGTCCCTTGCTGCTTTTCTTATAACCAGTTGCTTGCTTTCACCCTGTTTTCCTTTCCTTCATTTCCCATTACCTTCAGGTTACACAAGCTGTGGTTATGCTTTGCACAAAAGCTTTTATGCAACACAGGCATTGTGGAAACTTAGTATTTTCTCCATGCCCTGCCACCATCAAGCTAGCAAGCTAATTCATCAAGCTCTCCCTGTGCCTGGCAAGCTGAAAGGTTGTGGCTTTGGATGTCAGTGCTCATAATGGTGATTGTATTTTCACTTGCTGGTTCGTAATGTGCTGGTCACTAACCCCAAACAAGCAGGGAACATGTCTCACTCCCACAGCCCTTGCTGAACCATTAGCTAATCTGCCTGGGTACTTTTGGCAGCTTCTCACCACCTCCACAAAGGGCTTTTGGCCACAAAGGTCCCTAGGGTAGGCTGAAGGTGGTGGAGTCACAGCATTGAGGTGTGATTACTGAGGGGGAAGGTAGTTTGCCTTGCGCTGGTGTGATGAGGAGCAACACCACACAGACCCAAAACTCCTCATACTTTAAAACCTGATATTCCAGCAGGAAGTGGTATGTGGAGCCAAGCAGGGTAGCAGGAGTATCCTAGTGATTGAAACATGTCAAAAAACACATCTGTTGTTAACACTCACAACTCTGTGCAGGTGCAATGTTTTGGAAAGAACACGAAGGCACAGCTAGGCCTGCGACTGATGCTTGCTCTCCTACTTGAAAGCACCATTGGGAGCTCTCATTTTTGCTCTTGAGAGCAGCATAATGCAGGGAAGGATTTATCTCTGTTCCAAACTTGCAGAAGGATAAAGCTAGTAGAATGACTCTTTGATTTCCACTCCCTGATTAGCTGCTCCTCCTTAAAAAAACCTGACCTCTGCATCTGGTTGTCTTTTCCTGGGAGAAGAGAGATGGCTCAGTCATCTTCATGTTCAGCTGGTTCCCCAAAGCACATTCTGCACTAACCAAAGGTTTCTTATCACTGTACCTAGCTGGTATCATCAAGTGAGATTCTTTGCTACTGCAGCTATTCTTAACTAACTGGGACAAACACCCTCCTGTAATCTGAAATATTGGCCTAGATGGAGAACAAAGAGAGCTGCTGGAAGATATTCTCAGTGGAAGAAGTTGCATAAGTGTTCTGTGCAGGCCTAGGCACTGGTCTACAGAAAGGCCAGGTCTGTGAGTAACTCTTGTCAGACCCCACCTGGAGTCCTGTGCGCAGTTCTGGAGCCCACAGCACAAGAAGGACATGGAAGTGTTGGAGTGAGTCCAGAGGAGGCCACAAAGATGCTGAGAGGGCTGCAGCAGCTCTGCTGTGAGGACAGACTGAGAGAGTTGGGGTTCAGCAGCCTGGAGAAGAGAAGGCTTCCAGGACACCTTAGAGTAGCCTTCCAGGATCTGAAGGGGGCTACAGGAAGGCTGAGGAGGGACTATTGACAAGGTCTTGCAATGCCAGGACAAGGGGCAATGGGTTTGAACTGGCAGAGGGGAGATTTAGACTGGATGTTAGGAGGAAGTTGTTTGCAGTGAGGGTGGTGAGACACTGGCACAGGTTGCCCAGGGAGGTTGTGGAGCACAGAATCACCCAACGTGATTTGATCATGTTGGGTGATTCTGTGCTCCACAACTTTCCTGGAGGTGTTCAAGGGCAGGTTGGATGAGGCCTTGAGTGACCTGTACTAGTGGGAGATGTCCCTGCCTATGGCAGGGGGTTGGAACTAGATGATCCTTGAGGTCCCTTCCAAACTTACCATTCTATGATTCTGTAAGTCAGTATTAGTGTGCATGAGATCAAGACTTAGGAACATTGCTAGGGGCATCTAGCCAGCTGGTGTGTGTCAGTGTATCTCCACAGAATTGGATTCATACCAGTTGGTCAGCCACTGACCATAAGGCTGCAGAGGCACGTGTGCCACAGGGTGTGAGCTGCTGAAAACTAGGGGTTCTGTAGAGCTCTTCTCACCAGATGCTTCATACAGACCATTAATTGCTTCAAAAGCTGATGAACTGTTTGAGCATTTCCCCAGGAAACACCCAAGTGTTGGAGTGGAGCTCCACAGGCACATCAGGGCAGCCGTGGAGGAGCAGCTGGTGAGCAGCAGCTGGACAAGGCAACTGGAGGCAGCAGAATAGGCTCTGCCTGCACACATTGCTTGACATTAATTATACCTGTTGGAATTCTGAGTGCTTCTTCAAAACTTCTGTGGGAAATCAGGCATGGCACTGTAACATTTTGAACTCTGGTAGAGATACTTGTCTGGAAGCTACACTAACAGGAAAATCCACCAAGCATGTCAATTTGTTTTCCAGACTCTAGGTAATCTTGTTTGATGTTTTGACTAGGAATTAGGTCTCGTGGTGCTCTCCTTATCTTCAGTGAAAGGGGCACAAATAATAGCTGCTCTTGCTCAATGTTGTGAATATGGAAGTCAGTGAAGTCAGCCTCGGCTTTGAGAGCCATTCCCCTCATTGCGTTAATTCTGGTGTGCAAAATTTCATTAAATACAAGAGAACAGATGTTAATTGAGTATTTCAAAGCCTCTCATAACTGTATTTATTCCTTCTTGACAATTGTTTATAAACTGAAGCCATATTAGAACTGTACATGTAGCAATTCACTTAAGAAGTGACTAACTGGTATCTTTGCAAACCCACAAACAGCAATGAGTTGGCCTCCAGAGAGGCAAAAGCTGCATTTCCCATTCTAAAGCGGAGGTGGAGCTTTGAAGCCCAAACCCTGCTTAGGGTCTCTCCTGTTACCTGTGTTAAGAGCCAAGAATAAAGGCAGTTCTCTTGTAATTCAGCCCAACAATGACACTACAGGACTGTTCTCTAGTCTCTTATTCCTGAAAGCTTGACTTCTACACATCTGTTAAATAGATGTGCTGGTTTGAGCATAATTGGTATATTTTAACTCATCTGGGCTGATGAAAAGCTCAACATGAGCCTGCAGTGTGAGTGCAGCCCAGACAGCCAACAGAGTACTGGGCTGCATCAAGAGAAGCGTGGCCAGCAGGGCAAGGGAGGGGATTCTGCCCCTTTACTCTGCTCTTGTCAGACCCCACCTGGAGTCCTGTGTGCAGATCTGGAGTCCTCAGCACAGGAAGGACATGGAAGTGTTGGAGTGGGTCCAGAGGAGGCAACGAAGTTGCTCATAGGGCTGCAGCAGCTCTGCTGTGAGGACAGGCTGAGAGAGTTGGGGCTCTGCAGCCTGGAGAAGAGAAGGCTTCCAGGAGACCTTAGAGTAGCCTTCCAGGATCTGAAGGGGGCTACAGGAAGGCTGGGGAGGGACTATTGACAAGGTCCTGCAATGACAGGACAAGGGGCAATGGGTTTGAACTGGCAGAGGGGAGATTTAGACTGGATGTTAGGAGGAAGTTCTTTACAGTGAGGGTGGTGAGGCACTGGAACAGGTTGCCCAGGGAGNTTCTATGATTCTATGATTCTAAGAAAATGATATTATAGGCTGTAAAAAGGAAACAATGGTGATGTCTGCTTCACTCACAGGCTTGCTGAGATGTTTAAGAATAATAACACAAAGCATAGATAAGACACTTGAGCTGGCAGACACCCTGGGGCTGTCTAGCTGATAGTCTTCTCCTCTCTGCCGAGTCACCACTTTCCTTCTAACACCCCTGGCCGATCCTCCAAACTCATCTTGGATGTAAGGGAAACCCTGGGGTAAGGTATAGGGGTGGGGAGAAGCTGGAAGGGTGTTTGGGAGCCCCTGGGAGGGGAGTTGTGTTTCTGTATTCCCTTTAACTTGTCTATGTCTGTAACTATTCCTGTCTATAGTGTCTATCTCTGCTTGTACATTGTGCTGAGCTGTAAATAGAGCTTCAGTCCTTAACTCACAGCTGGCTGAGCCTAGTCTGGGTCATTTTACAAAGTGTGGGGGGCAGGGAACTCCCAAACCATCACAATAGACTGGTAGGAGTGTTTAGCACTGAATGTTTTTAGAGTTCATTACAGTTCCCCTTGGCATTAGAAACATTACTCTCATGTCAAAGATGGGGAACCCAGGACACAGCTGTGGGACTGCTATGGTCAGAGTCCTATAGCTCTGGGCTGTGGCCACAGCTCAGGGACTGCTAAGGTCAGAGTCCTACAGCTCTGGACTGTGGCCACAGCTCAGTCCTATGAACCATGTTGCCTGTCAGTGCTAACTACTGTTAGTGAATTAAATAATAGCTTAGTGGAAGAGGAAAATTAAGCAGTCCTGACAAGGGAGACAAGATACATTTTTCAAAGAGATTTGAAAATCGAGACAGAGAGTTGATTAGGCTCATATCACTGCATGATCTAGAGATGCTAAACAACCAGCTCTGCACAGCCACACTGGTGGGGGTATTGACCAGAAGGAATTGCTTTTCTTGAAATGTAGGAACCTGTTAATACTGAAATGCTGCTTGGAGAGGGCTATTTTATCATGGGAGGAAAGAAACAAACCTTTCTCTCCCTGACTCTCTACACCTGGGAAAACCCAGGTATATCAACAGGGTACTTCAATTTTCCTTAACTGTGTTCCAAAGATGATAGTGTCAGAGACACAGTGGAAGAGAGAAAGTTTATAGGTAACAACTTTACTAATATCAGAACAATGAACACATTGTACACTGTGAGGCACATGTGTGTTGTGATGGGATATACTGCAGGAAGGACAGTGCTTGAGTATGCTGAGCCCCAGAGCATGACTGCTTCTGTCCCTGGCACATGCTATACCTTGGCTGTGGTTCAGATATGCTGGACTGAGGAGACACCAAGAGGCAAAACAAGTGGCCTGTGCTTTCTCTTCAGGTCCTGTGGCTGCAAGATGCTGAGGCAGATCAACTGCACTCAGGATTTCTGCTTCCAGACAACTCTAGGCAATGTCAGATGATAATAGGGCAGAGTGACCTTGACAGTAGCCTGAGAACTGCAATGAGCTGACAAGTGGTAGAGGCATGGTGAGAGGCACATGAGTGTGTTCAAACACCCACACAGAAAACTTGCAAGACACAAAACAGAGAAGAAGGATTATGGATGCTGAAGCTGTTTGGAATACAAGTTTCCCAGGAACATCTATCTTAGCTTGGATGCTCCCTCGCCAGTTACATTATTGATGCTTTGTTTTGTGAAATCTAGTTCCAGCTGACTGATGTACTGTAGCAAACAAGGCACATCACAAATTGGTGTGTCAGCTTGGTGAACTGAGGAGGAATAACAATAAAATCCTCATTTCTGAAAACTGTCTTTCAAAGAATAATTAAGCCCAACGCAGAGGAGTCGCCTCTGTAAGTCATTGCTTACAACCATGTTAGAGAAACACAGAATGGTAGAAGCTGGAAAGGACCTCTGGAGATTGCTTACTCCAACATCCCTGCTAAAGCATTTTCACCTAGATCTGGGTGTGTAGGATTCTATCCAAGTGGGTTTTGAAAGTCTCCAAAGAGATTCTACAACCTCTCTGGGTAGCATGTTCCAGTGCTGCATCACAATCAAAGTAAGTTTGTCCTTAATTTTAGGGGCAGCTTCCTGTGTTCTAGTTTGTGCCCATTGCCCCTTCTTCTATCACTGGGCAGTACTAAGAGCCCAACCCCATCCTCTTGACCCCGTCCTGTATGTATTTATAAGCACTCCTCTCAGTCTCCTCTCAGTCTTCTCCAGGTCTCTCAGTATGACAAATCACAGAATCATAGAATGGTAAGGTTGGAAGGGACCTCAAGGATCATCCAGTTCCAACCCTCTGCCATAGGCAGGGACACCTCCCACTAGTACAGCTCACTCAAGGCCTCATCCAATCTGGCCTTGAACACCTCCAGGGAGGGAGTATCCATGACCTCCCTGGGCAACCTGTGCCAGTGTCTCATCACCCTCACTGTAAAGAACTTCCTCCTAACATCCAGTCTAAATCTCCCCTCTGCCAGTTTAAATGCTTCAGTCCCCTCATTAGCTTTGTACCCCTTGTTCCTCTTGAGTACTTCCCTATCTCTCTTGAGCTGCTGAGCCCAGAACTGAATAGGATAGATAGAATAGAATAGATTAGAATAGAATAGAATAGGATAGGATAGGATAGGATAGAATAGAATAGAATAGGCTAGGCTAGAATAGAATAGAATAGAATAGAATAGAATAGAATAGAATAGAATAGAATAGAATAGAATAGAATAGAATAGAATAGAATAGAATAGAATAGAATAGAATAGAATAGAATAGAATAGAATAGAATAGAATAGAATAGAATAGAATAGAATAGAATAGAATAGAATAGAATAGAATAGAATAGAATAGAATAGAATAGAATAGAATAGAATAGAATAGAATAGAATAGAATAGAATAGAATAGAATAGAATAGAATAGAATAGAATAGAATAGAATAGAATAGAATAGAATAGAATAGAATAGAATAGAATAGAATAGAATAGAACCAACGATGTTGGAAGAGACCTCCAAGCTCATCCAGTCCAACCTATCACCCAGCCCTAGCCAATCAACCAAACCATGGCACTAAGTGCCCCATCCAGGCTTTGCTTGAACACCTCCAGGGATGGTGACTCCACCACCTCCCTGGGCAGCCCATTCCAATGCCAATCTCTCTCTGTCAAGAACTCCCTCCTAACATCCAGTCTAGACCTGCCCTGGCACAACTTGAGACTGTGTCCCCTTGTTCTGTTGCTGGTTGCCTGGAAGAAGAGACTGATCCCCACCTGGTTACAACCTCCCTTCAGGTAGCTGTAGACAGCAATGAGGTCTGCCCTGAGCCTCCTCTTCTGCAGGCTGCACATCCCCAGCTCCCTCAGCCTCTCCTCACAGGACTGTGCTCCAGGCCCCTCACCAGCCTTGCTGCCCTTCTCTGGACACATTCCACTACCTCAACATCTCATTTGAATTGAGGGGCCCAGAACTGGACACAGTACTGAAGGTGGAGATGTGGTCTCATTAGGACAGAGTAAAATGGGAGGGGAACCTCCCTCAACCTGCAGCATGCCCTCGTGTTACCAAAAAGCAAGGGTATGCTGCTGAGACAAGACAGAGGATGAGGTACAGAAGCCAGTTTTATTCCCTATTCTACTGAAGTCTTGAGAATAACAAAAGGCAGTGGTGACAGCTGCAGCTCTGTGCTCACATGTGAGACTGCTGTCAGTTCTCCCTGACTTCATGGGGAGCTGGAGTCCTGGAAGATCGCCTCATAGTGAGTCCTCCGCAGCTCACATTAAGCAGTACCATCTGCAGCTCTGCTCCCCCCTACACTGTGCTGTCGCTCAGTAACGTCCCAGGTGGCAATAGGCAAGCTGAATAGAGCTGAATTGCTAGTGGAGATTTGCCCACACCCTTCCCAACTGAAAGTGGAATGGCCTGGATCAGGGACTACTTACAAACATTGTAGCTGCCAAGGTTCAGGAAAATCCTTCAACAAATTTGATTGCAGAAATGTCTCTTTCAAAGCAGCCAGGCTTTCTGCTGCCCTGCTTTGCCTTTAGTGCTGTTGTAATCCTATTTTCTCCACGATGATGAATCTGCAGAGAGCAGGAAGGCTTCTTGCTCTGCCTGCCTGCCATTAGAGACACTTGTGCTGACCAGGTGACAAGTGTGGGCTCTGGGAGCCCTGACGATGGCTTAGTTGAGGGACTTTGGGTCGCCAAGAGGGACATGACATGTGGAGTTGGATGCAGCCAGGGTACCAAAAGCTTTCAGGAAAATGAGCAGTATTTCTGGATGACTGGGCCCAGTGCTGAATTTACAGAGCTCTTCTGCTTTCCTAAAAAGGAGCAGCAGAGAAGCAGGACTGAGGGGGAAAGGATCAGCATTGATTAAGCTGACAGTTTTGCTAATGTTACTGTGGACACAGCCACTTTCCTTTTCTTTGCCAGTAGCAACTTCAATAAGATGCAGAGGGAAAAGGAGAGAGTGTCAGTGCAGGGCTACTCACAGTGCTGTTGGCAGTATTTAGATGAGAAACTGGTGGTGTGATGGATGTCCACGATGCAAAGATACATAATGATCAGTGCTCTGGAAATGCAGGCAGATTAAGTAGGACTGTGCCTGGCTAGTCTGAAGGTGACTCTACCAAGAGCCAATTGTTAGATACTAATCACTTTTTTCTCCCCCACAAACAGTATTCCTACTGAACTCAGCTGTGGGTACAACAGTTCTTGCAAATATGTTGGCAGATGCTGCTTGTTCACTTTGGCCTAGATCTGCACTAGGATTCACAGGCAGAGAAGAGCTTGTTTGGTCCTGATCAGAGCATGACAAGCCAAGTTGTACTTCAAGCCTTGGCAGAGATGAGTGGTCCAGTTGTCCTGTCTCCATGCCACTGGTTCTGCATGCACTGTTCCCACTGATTAGCAACTGTACAGGCTGGCTGAATGGCATCACAGCAAGGTTTGGTGATAAACTCAATCCTCAAACTCTGCAGGAATCTTTCACCAAATTTTACCTCCCTTCTGGCAATCAAGGATGATCTATACAGCTTATCTAAGCACCTCTAGCTTCATGCCCTAGTGGAAGGCAGGGACTTGCTAGTCTGGGATGTACTTGAGAACTGTTGTGAGATATGATGGTCTTCATCATCTCCACAGGGAGGACTGGAATGAATAGGAATAATCCCTGGGAACCATGGTGACTACGCCTTGTACTATGCCTGATCATCACAAAGATGATCAGAGGGCTGGAGCAGCTCTGCTATGAGGACAGGCTGAGAGAGTTGGGGCTCTTCAGTCTGGAGAAGAGAAGGCTTCGAGGGGACCTGATGGTAGCCTTCCAGTATCTGAAGGGGGCCTACAGGAAGGCTGGGGGAGGTCGTGGTTGCTCCCTCCCTGGAGGTGTTCAAGGCCAGATTGGATGAGGCCTTGAGTAACCTGTACTAGTGGGAGGTGTCCCTGCCTATGGCAGGGGGTTGGAACTAGATGATCTTTGAGGTCCCTTCCAACCTTACCATTCTATGATTCTATGATTCTATGTACCTGTATCAGGCCTGATGACTGAAAATAGGTCTTTTTCATCCTCTTGTTTTAGCCCTAAACCCCTCCTTTAAAGAAGGAGGAGGGGTATGTAGAAATAGTGTCTAGACTGGCTACCCTACTGCATTTGTTACCATCAGCATGTTGGTCTGTACACAAGGACTTCATAAATGTTTTTAACTGTAGCTAAAGACAGTGTCCAACAAACCTTTTATTTTGCACAGTGGCTCTTAAGAGTTACATTAGACTGCTGGACTTGGATTTGGGCTTCATTCCATCCATTTTCATCATGGGATTCAGAGTAAGTGAAGTGTGTTTCTGGTTTGATAAGCTTGATGTGATGGGTAGCTTTGAGAAGAATCATTCATGTAAATTCCTGGACATACTTATTTGGATCCATGTCTTCCTGGTCATTATGAAGAAGCAATCTTTAGACACCTTTCAGAAGACCAAGTCAAGCTATCTGCCAGGAGGTTTTTGCTTGGAAATGAGTATGAAGTTTATAGTGTTCATTCTGCAGGAGTTAAATTGCATGTTACTGACATCTCCAACACTGGACTTCACATACAGAAGATTATGGCTATCCCTCTAGTGTTTCCAGTTAGCCAGGGGCACTGTCTTTGCTGTCTGCTTCATCCAAGGACAAAAACAATTTGTTAGCAAATTGCCTTCCACTCTCACAAATTAGCACCAGAGCATCACTACAGAAATAATCTGTGCTATCTGGATTATGGCAATGAAGCTGCAATAAATGTTTTCTGAACTAATGTTTGGAGAAGATGTGTGTGAGAGAGATATACATGAAAGCCATTACTAAACAGATTTCAGTATTTGTTTTTCTGAAACAGGTTCATTTTCTCCTGAAAGGGTAATGTACATCTATCTTGCAAGGAGTTTCCTTAGGGAGTTTAAATGAAGAGTGAATCTTTAACAAAAAAGTGAAAATTTTAGAAGAAATATACTGCCATGGGACGCTCAAAAATGAGGCCCTTGAGGCTTCAGAGAGTTATGGCTAATGCCATCTTGCCCTGAGGGCATTCCAGTGTGACCATCAAAGTGATACATGTGCAACTGTCTGGCAGTTTGCCACATCTCTAGGTTTAATCACAGAATCATAGAATGGTAAGGTTGGAAGGGACCTCAAAGATCATCTAGTTCCAACCCCCTGCCATAGGCAGGGACACCTCCCACTAGTACAGGT
>VWZE01015206.1:21788-32758 GCA_013396675.1 Eubucco bourcierii
CTCCAACACTTCCATGTCCTTCCTGTGCTGAGGGCTCCAGAACTGTACACAGTAACTGGACTTTGCTCTGGAGATGCCTAAACCTCCAGCTGTTCAGAATGGCAGTTTGTTTTCCTTGACAAACATAGTCAGATGTTTATCTTGACCTATCTGAATCCATAAAAGCAGATTATAAATGGTTTCAAAGGTGTTTTTTTGTTTTTTTTTTCAACACCTTTTCCTTACCAGAACCTGGAAACCCAAACAGCCATTAAAACCTAAAAGCCTGTCCTACCTGAGCACTGTGTTGTGGTAGGTCTAAATAGGCCCAGGTGTGCTCCCCTGCTCCCCCTCCTTATGTGCTGGGGGTGGTGGCCACAGGAAAGGGGACCAAAGCCTTTGCTTCACCTATTATGGTCAACCTTCGCAAAGTGCCATCCTGATTGGCTAATCTATGTCCAAAGGCCCATTAGTCTTGGGCTGAATGGATATAAAGGATGAGCAGGTAGCACAAGGTGCTCTCTGCTATTGTATCCCTGCCTGCTTACTACCTCATTGATCCTGAGCTGGGTGGGATCAGGCTCTGATGCCTCCACACGTTCGGTCTGCACAGCCAGTGGGACACCGTGCCCAGAAGACATCCTGCCTACACCTGAAAGCCTGCTGCCAAGAGATCCAGGACCAGGGCAGAGATGTCTACCTCTTTCTCCAGCACCCAGGAGCCTGGGAAACTCCAAAGCCTTCAGCCCGGCAGCAGCCCTGCCACATGCTTGGGTATTGTCCCATGATATTTTTGTGAGTAAATACTTCAAGCCTCTTGTAATCATCAGTTGCCTTCTGCATAAGCAGAAAGGAGCTTCCTGTGTCCATCCAGTGTCTGGGCAGGATAACTAACTGCAAGTGGTGTAAGTGACCACACAAACCTTCTCTGCCAGTAAAAATGTTTGCTTATGCTGGGTANTCCAGGACCAGGGCAGAGATGTCTACCTCTTTCTCCAGCACCCAGGAGCCTGGGAAACTCCAAAGCCTTCAGCCTGGCAGCAGCCCTGCCACATGCTTGGGTATTGTCCCATGATATTTTTGTGAGTAAATACTTCAAGCCTCTTGTAATCATCAGTTGCCTTCTGCATAAGCAGAAAGGAGCTTCCTGTGTCCATCCAGTGTCTGGGCAGGATAACTAACTGCAAGTGGTGTAAGTGACCACACAAACCTTCTCTGCCAGTAAAAATGTTTGCTTATGCTGGGTACCTTTAAAGTGTTCCAGTTTTGCCTGTTCCCTGTATGTATAAATTTCCAAACCCTGCATTTTGAACCTTGTATATAAGTTTTCTGGAGGGATCTAATGTTAATAAACAGTTTTCATAGTTATTAACAATCATAGAATCATAGAATGGTAAGGTTGGAAGGGACCNACCACCCTCACTGCAAACAACTTCCTCCTAACATCCACTTTCAATCTCTCTGCCAGTTCAAACCCATTCCCCTTGTCCTGGCATTGCAAGACCTTGTCAATAATCCCTCTCCAGCCTTCCTGTAGCCCCCTTCAGATACTGAAAGGCTACTCTAAGGTCTCCTGGAAGCCTTCTCTTCTCCAGGCTGCAGAGCCCCAACTCTCTCAGCCTGTCCTCACAGCAGAGCTGCTGCAGCCCTCTCAGCATCTTTGTGGCCTCCTGTAGACCAACTCCAACACTGCCATGTCCTTCCTGTGCTGGGGGCTCCAGAACTGTACCCAGTACTCCAGATGGAGCTTCTGATGTGGTTCAGAGGAGCTAGAAGTCCTTTTGGCCAGTTTCATTAGAAGTATAGAGAACAAAACTAATGCTATGATTCTGATGTAAACTTACTTTACAGTTGTGAACTGGGACTTGTTGGAACTGAAACTGCCTATTGCCAGACAATCTCTGCCTGGATATCGAAATTCATATCAATTATTAATTTTCAATCATTTCATCACATACTGTTTTCCCATTAGATTATGATCTGTACTGGGGGGCTGTTAATATTGCTGTTGCAATTATTAAGAGGAGGTGTCACACACAACAGAGGTGTGTGTCTATCTGACTTGGTAGTAAGATGGCAAAATTCCCATATGGCCCCAGCACAGCACAAGTCAGTCACTACCTGGTTACCTGGAGCAGGACAGCTCATACAGTGACATGGCACAAGCATATACTTCAAATGGGTAAAATGAGGCAAAGGGTGAGTCAGAAATATGCTCCAAGAGGTGAAATGGATTCTTCAAAGTAAGCAGGAGCATGATGAAAGAGCTGAGGGTATCAGCCATCTGCTGGGGCCAGTGACAAGGGAGTGCGCTTCTGCGTGGCTCAGTCATTAGTGCTTGGAACTATTTGGTTCTGATCACCTCATCAGCTCAGGCAACCTCTAAATCAAGATATTTGAACAGCCCAATAATAACTGACAAAATGGAAGCACTGATTTTGAAAATGACAGAAGAATAGCTCTGTGATTGGGGACCGAGAACTGTGTAAACTACTTGTTTGGCTTTGTTCTGCGTGGAGTGAAAGATGAGAGAGAGAAAAAAAAAGGATCTAATTGCACCATGAATCTTAACAGCATGAGATGTGCTCACAACACATTATACATTTCAGACCCTCCCTTCCCATCCTATGCAGCAGCACACAGGTACAGGGAAGGTTAGTAAGCCAATAACTGATGCCTGCAGGGAAAAAAAAATGTTTATTTGCTTTTATTAAAAAAGCCAACTGGAATTACTGCAGGCTGGGAGAGAGAACAGGTATTTCCAAAGCTACTGCCAAATGCCTTACATGGACATGATTTAACTCCAGCATATTCTTGAGAGGGACCCATGATTCAATGCTGAATTACAATCACAGGCTTTGATTCATTATGACTCCTAAGGCCTCAAAATAAGAACCTTTTTAAAAAGAGAACCAGGGTTTTAAATCAATCCCTCTGAAATAATGGGAGCAACTGTACCTATTTCTTAGTGAAAGAACTCAAATGCAGGCATTTTCTGACCCAGATAAATCTTAAATTTCCCATGAGAACAGTTGAGATTGTAAATTTTGAGAAAGTCTGCTGCATGGAGGTGAAAGGTGTCTTGCCAGATGAGGACCTGGCTCTTCCTGCTCAAATACATATATGCTTTGAAGATTACTTGCTTTGTGATAGACAGCTCTGGAGCTGGAGTACAGTTCTGGAGCCCCCAGCATAGGAAGGACATGGAAGTGCTGGAGTGGGTCCAGAGGAGGCCATGAAGATGCTGAGAGGGCTGCAGCAGCTCTGCTGTGAGGACAGGCTGAGAGAGTTGGGGCTCTGCAGCCTGGAGAAGGAAAGGCTTCCAGGAGACCTTAGAGTAGCCTTCCAGGATCTGAAGGGGGCTACAGGAAGGCTAGGGAGGAACTATTGACAAGGTCTTGCAATGCCAGGACAAGGGGCAATGGGTTTGAACTGGCAGAGGGGAGACTGAAAGTGGATGTTAGGAGGAAGTTGTTTACAGTGAGGGTGGTGAGACACTGGCACAGGTTGCCCAGGGAGGTTGTGGCTGCTCCCTCCCTGGAGGTGTTGAAGGCCAGGTTGGAGGAGGCCTTGAGTGAGTTGTACTAGTGGGAGTTGTCCCTGCCTATGGCAGGGGGTTGGAACTAGATGATCCTTAAGGTCCCTTCCAACCTTACCGTTCTATGATTTTGTGAAATCCAGGAGGTACTAAACTCCTGAACATACTAAATGCATGTGCAATAGACAGACTTCATGGAAACTGAAACCTGCTGTACATCTGTCCAAAAGAACAGCACATCTGCAAAAAGGAATACTGAACTGGGTTGCATAATGTACTTAGGGCAGGAGCACAGTCACTTCAGAGTACCTGGAGTGGATGCACCATGCCTGCAATTGCAGAACTAGGCCTGGAGTCATGGCAAATCTGTCCCCAGAACGTTTAGCTATTCAGTCAGTGCACTGGAAAATATTAAACATTTTAGATTTTCAGTTATCCAGCTGAGCAGTCTATGTGAATTTGAGGCTAAGTATCACAGCAGCAAAAAGTTTGGTCTGGTAAGCTGTAGCATGATAGATGATGCTGGTGTCCTCCTGAACTACCTGGTTTGAAGCTGTGGGGTAGCCCAGGATGGTCAACAGCAGTAAGACAAGGAGCAACAGCAACAAACTGGAACACAGAAGGTTTCACCTCAATATGAGGAGTAGCTTCTTTACAGTGAGGGTGACAGAGCGCTGGAACAGGCTGCCCAGAGAGGCTGTGGAGTCTCCTCCTCTGGAGACTTTCCAAACCCACCTGGATGCATTCCTGTGTGAACTACCCTAGGGGATCCTGCCTTGGCAGGGAGGTTGGACTCAATGACCTCTGGAGGTCCCTTCCAACCTCTAAAGTTCTGTGATTCTGTGTTTCTATGAAATGTTGCATTTAGTTGTCTGTATCAGAGTTGATGTCAACTTTGTTGGGTTTTGTTCATTTGCCATCACCCAAGCAGGGCACTGAAGGGCTAGCATTGCAAGATGCAATTTACTCAGATGTTCAAACTTTGCTTTGAATTTTCCATCTGATTCAGATCGTTATGGTAAATACATAAAATGCAAATCAGACCTTCTGTATTTCAGGTGGCACAAAAGCAAGTTACGGAAGTTGTGCTTGAGCGTGTCCAGAGAAGGGCAACGAGGCTGGGGAGAGGCCTCGAGCACAGCCCTATGGAGAGGCTGAGGGAGCTGGGATTGNTTGCCTGAGAGAGTCACTGACTGCTGGAATGGGCTGCCCAGGGAGGTGGTGGAGTCAGCGTCCCTGGAGGTGTTCAAGGTGGGTTTGGACATGGCACTTGGTGCCATGGTCTGGTCTTGAGGTCTGTGGTAATGGGTTGGACTTGATGAACTTTGAGGTCTCTTCCAGCCCTGGTGATACTGTGAGACTGTGATACTGTGAAGAAAATACTGCACCCGCCGCTCCCCAGGAACCAGACCATTAGACTGGGTTCATCTGAGATTTTGTCTCCCAAGTCTGAAAGCTGGCAGCCAAGCTGAAATCAGTGGGTAGCAGTGCTCCAACCTGAAGCAAACTTTGAGGAGAGCATGCACAAACTGCTGCCTGAATGCCCCTGGGACAGAGCAGGGAAAGACTCTTAAGCATGCGTCAAGGGTACAGGGAAAGCAATCAGGCTTGGACAAACTACATCTCTACTTTATCTCTTTTAATCTTTCTGTTGAGAGACAACTTTTGAAAGGAATCATTCCTCTCCCACTGAAGCCAGTGAGCCCTCTGCTGTGAATGATTTCAAGCTGCACAGATGAGAGCAGAATCCATGGCACTACCTCTCCAAATGGCAAAGCCTTTGCTCCTCTTCCCAATGCAGTAACATACAGCCAGCTACTGAATCATGCCCTCCACTCACCTGACACTGGTGAGCTCAGCAGATCACAAACATGCAGGGACATATCATAGTCAGGAATTAAGGGTTAAATGAATTAACCTGGATCATGCTTGAACATGCTGATACCATTCTGTCATAAGAGATCAAAGCTCTCAGGGCTCGGCTGGAGGATAAGGTCAGAAACTGACATTTTTCCTCCTAGTTTTTAGAGCTTTTGCCTCCAAACACACAGATGAAGTCTATTCCCTCACTCAAAAGTTAATATTGTGATAGCAATACCAATACAGCGGAGGAATAGGTATCAGTCAAATGGTCTCACAGACCAATGCAGGCAGCTGGGTATTTTCTAAGGAACTGTTGGTGTTTGCATGCACAACCTTTCATTTGCTGGGAAAGATTTCAGCTTTCCAGCAAGCTGAAAACACAAAGACCAGCTGTGTGCATAGCTGTCCTCCAGAGCTTGATGACTGCTCATAAAACCAAAGCAAGCATTCCAAACTGGCCTGATCTAAGCCACGCAGGGCATGGTTTCACTTATTTGTCAGCTAATATGGGGCCAGCTGTGTAGGTAGTGAAACAGACCTTAGAGTAGCGATCCAGGATCTGAAGGAGACCTACAGGAAGGCTGGGGAGGGCCTATTGAAAAGGTCTTGTAAACCCAGGATGAGGGGCAATGGGTTTGAACTGGCAGAGGGGAGATTTGGACTGGATGTTAGGAGGAAGTTGTTTGCAGTGAGGGTGGTGAGGCACTGGCACAGGTTGCCCAGGGAGGTTGTGGCTGCTCCCTGCCTGGAGGTGTTCAAGGGCAGGTTGGAGGAGGCCTTGAGTAACCTGTACTAGTGGGAGGTGTCCCTGCCTATGACAGGGGGTTGGAACTAGATGATCCTTGAGGTCCCTTCCAACCTTACCATTCTATGATTCAATGATATAATAGAAAATAGAGACAGGGAGGCCCCTTACAGGTCACCTCCTGCCCTGTTTCAGCTTCAGCTTTACCTGCATCACTTCTCCATGGTTTGTCTAACAAGTTTTCCAAAATCATCAGTGTTGGAGATTCCAGAATTACTCACTCTGAGGTAAAAAGTGAAAGATGTGCTTCATGAAAAGCACTGCTGCTAAGCTAGTAGCTTCCCCCTGCGATGTTAATCTGATATATAACACAGCTCCTGTGTGTTTTACTGATGCTCCCAGGAAACACACGGATCACTTGGGGACATGCAAATCTCAGCACTGGAAAATGGGAGATAGAGGCCAGTTTTCCCATGTAAGGTTATTGCTAATGTGCATGGAAGAATTTTTTGGCTAGATGGGATTTTTGGTCTAATGTACTTAAGCGGTTGCCTTTAAGACCTTAATTGTAACGAATGTGATTAGCCTACAGTTAGTTCTCCAAGACAGGCTGCACTGTGACAGAGATGGGAGTGTTTGCTTCCAATCTGTACAGGCCAAGCAGCACACATCCTTGCTCTTCCTCACTGACTGCTTGATTTAATTAACATGCTGGGGCTGTTTAGTCTGAGCAGCGATGGAGCGGGGCCATAATCCTTTATACATCCCATCTGCGCTCTTTTTAACTGCACTCAGCCTCTCTCACCATGCACAGTTACAGAGTTTACAAAGTTACTCTGTTGCTCTCATGCTTCTTTCGCTGTTCCGGTGTTTCCCAGGCACACACTGAGAAGCTTTCTATGTAGTGCCCCATTAGCCATTTCATTGAGACTGCTCAGCTCTTCCTTTCCCTATTCAAGGCCTGTGATGGTTTGGGAGTTCTCTGACCCCTACACTTTGTAAAATGACCCAGACTAGAACTCAGCCAGCTGGAAGTTAAGGACTGAAGCTCTATTTCCAGCTCAGCACAATGTACAAGCAGAGATAGACACTATAGACAGGAATAGTTACAGACATAGACAAGTTAAAGGGAATACAGAAACACAACTCCCCTCCCAGAAATCAGAGACCCCAGAAGGGGCTCCCAACCACCCTTCCACCTTCTCCCCACCCGTAGACCTTACCCCAAGGTTTGCCTTATGCACAAGGTGAGCTTTGAGGATGGGCCAGGAGGGTTAGCAGAAAAGTAGTTAGTGAGATTACTCAGTAGAGAGGAGGAAAAGCCAGAAGCTGCTAGACCGAGACACTGTGCCCCAGAGACTCACTTATCTATGTTTTGAGTACTTAATCCTAAACACCTCAGCAAGCCTATGAGTGCAGCAGACATCACCATTGTTTTCCTTTCACAGTCTGTAATATAATTTACTCTATTAAAATATTCCAATTAGCCTCAAACCAGCACAAGACATAAATGAAATGAACTGAACTCTGTGCTTATCCTACTTTGCTTTTCCTTCTACTTTTTGCCTTAAGCACATTTTTTATGAAGGGGATCAACAAGCCTCCCAAAAGTGCCCCCACACCCTGGCTTAGTGCTGCTATCATTAGGTGTACCAGGTTAGGGAGGATCCCTCCCCTGGTAGAATAAACTCACCACAACACAGATTTTTTTGTGAAGTCAGGAAAAAAAAAAAGAGAGAGAAATTGTATTTTTATTTAGTTTAAACTAAATATAACAGTATGGGGAGAATATAGCTGTTACAGGAATATAATAACCTGAAGGAAGATGGGGAAGGGGTCAAGCGGTGGCAAAGAAGCAAAAGCAGCAGCAGCCAAAACAGCAGCAGGGGAAGATAACAGCAGGCACAGGCGAAGCAGCAGAAACAGCAAGGGGAAGGCCCAAGCTGTGCTTCCAGGCATAAAGCTCTTGATGCTCCAATGAAATTATATTAACTTATACATTATTGCCATTATATGGCCTAGCCCTAGAATGTTCCACCAATGTTCCACACCAAGCTGTGTGGCACAGTCGACTTGCTAGAGGGCAGGGACCCAGCCAGAGGGACCTGAACAGGCTGGAGAGGTGGGCTCAAGACAACCTCATGAAATTCAGCAAGACCAAGTGTAAGGTCCTGCACTTGGGTAGGCACAATCCCAAGCACAACTCCAGGTTAGGTGGGGAATGGCTGAGAGCAGCCCTGAGGAAAAGGACCTGGGGGTCTGGGGTGATGAAAAGCTCAACATGAGCCTGCAGTGTGAGTGCAGTCCAGACAGCAACTGAGTACTGGGCTGCAGCAAGAGCAGTGTGGGCAGCAGGGCAAGGGAGGGGATTCTGCCCCTTTACTCTGCTCTCCTCAGACCCCATCTGGAGTCCTGTGTGTAGTTCTGGAGCCCTCAGCACAGGAAGGACATGGAAGTGTTGGAGTGGGTCCAGAGGAGGCCATGAGGATGCTGAGAGGGCTGCAGCAGCTCTGCTCTGAGGACAGGCTGAGAGAGTTGGGGCTCTGCAGCCTGGAGAAGAGAAGGCTTCCAGGAGACCTTAGAGTAGCTTTCCAGTATCTGAAGGGGGCTACAGGAAGGCTGGGGAGGGACTATTGACAAGGTCTTGCAATGCCAGGACAAGAGGCAATGGGTTTGAAGTGGCAGAGGGGAGATTTAGACTGGATGTTAGGAGGAAGTTGTTTACAGTGAGGGTGGTGAGACACTGGCACAGGTTGCCCAGGGAGGTTGTGGCTGCTCCCTCCCTGGAGGTGTTGAAGGCCAGGTTGGAGGAGGCCTTGAGTGAGCTGTACTAGTGGGAAGTGTCCCTGCCTATGGCAGGGGGTTGGAACTGGATGATCCTTGAGGTCCCTTCCAACCTTACCATTCGATGATTCACCTCTCCACTCAGAGCTTCCGCCTCTACGTTTCTCCATTCTGATTTTTTTTGTCTGAGGTAGGAATCCAACTCAAACAGCCACATTAGGAGAAGATTACCACGTGTTCCGCGGCAAGCCTTTTCCATACTTCAGGACCAGCACTGGTTCCCCAGTGCCTCTTGGAAATAACATCAAATTGCTTCCTGCAATTTAGCATCCTACTGGTACTCTGGAGCTCACAGTGTTGCATCCAGCCAGTGTCAGAGCAGCAGAAACACATAAGCACACTGTCAGCACACAATGGCTTTATGTGCTTTTAATGTCAAATGTCCACATCTTAAGCCCAGTCAGATTAGCTGAACTCCTAAACACTCTTGCAGGGACTGCAAGTGGGTGGACATTAAGAATGTCTGTAAGTGGATGAGATAAAACAGTGGAAGAGGTTTTCACAGAAGAGGCAATTCAAAGCTAATCCCAGGCTCTGCTGCATGGCAGTCCCTGAAAGCCTTCTTATTTACTGACGAGGAGCAAATGACTCTTTGATATTACCATTTATGCAGTTTCTGAATTGTACTACTTATAAATATGTTTTAAGCATTTCCCCATATCTGCACACTTCACAAGAAGATGGGGGACAAACCAGCAAGGGAAAGGAGCAATTCTAAACTGATTAATAGACCTGACTGTCATTTTTTTTCAGCCTGTATGTGTAAGGCTGTTTAAAAACAGCTTTAAGGAAAGTGAGAATCAACCCTCTTGGACATACACTGTCTCACACAGTTTGAGGATCACAGGAGTTAGCACAAGCTTCTATTCCTTTCCAAAGTTCATGTAATATAATCAGACAACATTAAAAGTTTTAAAAATAATTCTGGATCTGCTTAACAGTGGCAAAATCCATGATTCCAGCAGTTAGAGAGTAACAGAACAAAAATAGTTTATCTGCATCAGGTACTGAGGATTTTACTATCAATTCCTGACTTACTAGCAGCAATCTGCAAGTTGGACTTTCTTCACAGCCTCATATTCCAGTCTTTTCCTAGCCTGAACCCCTCAATTTGCAAGATATAGCCTGATGATAACCATAGAAAACAACTTCTACCCAGGTAGATCAAAATTCCCTGTGTTCAGCAGAGCAGACAGAAACATACTATTTTCTTCCTAACCCAGAACTCCTGGAATTTCACCTTTTGGTCTCACTTAAGAAGCATTAAAATTAGAGAAGGATGAAAGTGAAAAGATTTGAGGCTCTGAGGAGTTATGCTGAAGCAGGGATGTTTGTTGTTTGCTTGGGTTTTGATGGGTTGTTTGTTGGTTTGTTTTTTTCCTTGCTTTGAACCTTATCCAAAGTAGTTGAATGGAGTGGAATTAGAGACAATGCCAAATTGCTGGCCTACCATTTGTTATCTTTTCCTTCCTATGACTTATCCTCATGGTTGGTAATTGCTCTTGTTTGAGTAGATTTATAGAATCATAGAATGGTAAGGTTGGAAGGGACCTCAAGGATAATCTAGTTCCAACCCCCTGTCATAGGCAGGGACACCTCCCACTAGTACAGGTCACTCAAGGACTCCTCCAACCTGGCCTTGAACACCTCCAGGGAGGGAGCAGCCACAACCTCCCTGGGCAACCTGTGCCAGTGTCTCACCACCCTCACTGCAAACAACTTCCTCCTAACATCCAGTCTAAATCTCCCCTCTGCCACTTCAAACCCATTGCCCCTTGTCCTGGCATTGCAAGACCTTGTCAATAGTCCCTCCCCAGCCTTCCTGTAGGCCCCCTTCAGATCCTGGAAGGCTACTCTAAGGTCTCCTGGAAGCCTTCTGTTCTCCAGGCTGCAGAGCCCCAACTCTCAGTCTGTCCTCAGAGAAGAGCTGCTGCAGCCCTCTCAGCATCTTCGTGGCCTCCTCTGGACCCCCTCCAACACTTCCATGTCCTTCCTGTGCTG
>VWZE01015206.1:32919-43945 GCA_013396675.1 Eubucco bourcierii
TCTGGACGGATCCCTGCCCTCTAGCAAGTCAACTGTGCCACACAGCTTGGTGTCATCTGCACACTTGCTGAGGGTGCACTGATTTCTCTGCACCTTGTCCTGGCATTGCAAGACCTTGTCAATAGTCCCTCCCCAGCCTTCCTGTAGCCCCCTTCAGATACTGGAAGGCTACTCTAAGGTCTCCTGGAAGCCTTCTCTTCTCCAGGATGCAGAGCCCCAACTCTCAGTCTGTCCTCAGAGAAGAGCTGCTGCAGCCCTCTCAGCAGCTTCGGGGCCTCCTCTGGTCCCGTTCCATCACTTCCATGTCCTTCCCGTGCTGGGGGCTCCAGAACTTTGGTTGAGGGCAGTTTTTTGTCTGGATGTCTTTAATCCCTTTCAGAATAAGGCTCAGGAATTCAGAGAAAGGAGAAATTGAGATAAATTCCTGCTCTCACACTCAGAAGACTCTCATCTGTTTTGAAGTCTGCTCATGAACATAATACCTCTGCCAGCATTTCTCAACAAGTTGCCAGCAGCTTTGGATCTGAAAGCAAAACCTGGATGTTTTCCACACTTTTTCAAACATTACAGTCTAATCAGATTGCTGCCTGTTTCCCACATGGCTTCATACCATCCAGGAGAAAAGTGGCAGGAAAAAAATTTTTAGGTAAAAGTAGAAGTTTCATTAAGAAACAAGTGAAACACTTCCTTTGTTAAGCATAATTAGCAGTTCAAAGGCACTTGCCTTTCAACATCTCTGTTATGATTCCTGTCAGATGCAGAGGCAGTGAGGTATGACATAACATTCATCAGCTATCTCTCAACATAAAAAGATATGGTGATTTTTCTCTAATTGAGGAGATGGGAAAGCAAACTTTTGCTTTCTCTCTCTCTTTTATCTTTGGTTTGTTTGTTTTTTGGTTTTTTTTCAAATGAGCTTAAGAAATTCTTTTAAAAGCTGTCAAATACTCAGAAGTGGTTAGTAGAAAACTGAATGAAACAGATTTTGTTCATTTCTTCTGTTTTTCTCTTGGAAATATTTGCTTTCTGACATTTCACATCAGGGAATGTTTTTTCCTTTCCTTGTTTTTTTGGTTGATTTTTTAAAATTTTTTTTTTGTTTTGTTTGGTTTTGTGTGG
Source organism: Eubucco bourcierii (assembly GCA_013396675.1). Classification (NCBI taxonomy): domain Eukaryota; kingdom Metazoa; phylum Chordata; class Aves; order Piciformes; family Ramphastidae; genus Eubucco; species Eubucco bourcierii. Next base: position 34,039 of record VWZE01015206.1, read on the forward strand.
GGTTTTTTTGTTGTTGCTGTTGTTGTTGGTTTTGTTTTTTTTAAATATATTTCCTGTCCAAATTTGACTACTGACTTCATTATGTTATCCTGACAGCTCTTCTGCAGTGCATTGAGGTTTCAAAGTAGTTTTATTCCTTTTTTGAGTTATGGGTTTGAACTGGCAGAGGGGAGATTTAGACTGGATGTTAGGAGGAAGTTCTTTACAGTGAGGGTGGTGAGGCACTGGCACAGGTTGCCCAGGGAGGTTGTGGCTGCTCCCTCCCTGGAGGTGTTGAAGGCCAGGTTGGAGGAGGCCTTGAGTGACCTGTGCTAGTGGGAGGTGTCCCTGCCTATGGCAGGGGGTTGGAACTGGGTGATCCTTGTGGTCCCTTCCAACCTTACCATTCTATGATTCTATGATTCTATGATCTTCCTGTGACTATTGAGTATTATGACTTTTTTTTTTTTTGGTTTTCCTGTTTGGCTCCTCCACTGTTTCTTATTCTTTATTCTCCACTGACTTCCAGCACATTTTTATTTTACAGGTGGATATTGTTTCGTGTATTATTTTTCTTAGATTCTGGATTCAACAACAACCATGATTCTACTTTTTTTTTTGTTTGTTTTTGGTTGGTTGCTTGCTTGGTTTTGGGGGTTTTTTTGTGGTTTTTTGTGGTTTTTTGTTTGTTTTAGAAATCCAGCTAGCAAAACTTAGTAGCAGAGGAACTTGTGAGTATGACCTGTTCACAGGTTTGTGCTGTAGCTGTGAGCTCAGGAGAGAAGGGGTGACTGGCTCTGCTTTACCTCAAGTGCCTCAGTGTGGCTTTGACTGCAGCATCTTATTTCCATGAGTCCAAACCTGCCCCTTCAGATTTTGCACAGGTTGTAGGCACTATTTCAAACTGTGCAAAAAGAGCAAATGAAAAACCAGTAGAAGTACTCAAAAGTTTAAGTGAGTTGAAAATCAGGCTGTGAAAATCACTATACAGGTTAATAATGACCCCACACATGTTTTTCTTTGTTTGTATCAGTGACTCAAGGTCATTAACATAACCCAGGCCTCTCTTGGTTTGTTCCTAACACAGGACTTCCTCTCTCTTCCCTTTTTATTATTCTGACAGCTTCAAAGTGTGACTGCCTCTGTTTCTGTCTCGGTGTGGTGTGTGAAAAGCAAACATCTGCAGCAAGAAGCATTCTGGAGACCTTGGTGGAAAAAGAAAGATGAATTTTGGAAAGCAATTCTTCAAAGGAGCCATAGCTGCTGCTTTGCACAGGGTGACTCAGCTCTCTGGCATGGATTTGCCAACATAAATGCAGTTTAACTCAGTGTTTCCACGAAACTAATGACCTGACAGTCATACTTTCAGGTCTGGTACTATCATGTAAAAAATTCCATCAACTTCAGTGAACTTTTCGCTATGGAAAGGGATGAATAAAGCCAGAACATTTGATTTATTATCTGTGCTGTGCTGCTACATAAGAGCAGGACACTTGCAGGCACTTTATGAATATCCAGCCAGCTTCAAGGAGCTTTGGGTCTACATAGAAGAGATTGGGCAGGAAGAGAATGAGAGAAGCCAGAGGTAACAAGACCAACAGAAAGATAATTTATACATCTTCAGTTCAAGGTTGTTCCTCTCTAACATCCTTGCAGAGCTAATGTCCTCTTGTGAGTTACATATCATCAGTGCAACTCTACTGTCTGATGCTTGACAACATGAGGGAGCAGCTTGAAACTGTGAGGGAGCATAGTGTCTGCTCTGTGTTAATGGAAGGAGAAATGAATCTACAAAACCTGTTGATGGCATAAAATATTTTGGAAAAATGTTTATTCCATTTCATATATAAATTAACTTTATGGCCTCTGACCTGCAAGTGTTTGGTATTGATATTTTCTTAGGAATCACAGAATCATAGAATGGTAAGGTTGGAAGGGACCTCAAAGTTCCAATCCCCTGCCATAGGCAGGGACACCTCCCACTAGCACAGGTCACTCAAGGCCTCATCCAATCTGGCCTTGAACACCTCCAGGGAGGGAGCAGCCACAACCTCCCTGGGCAACCTGTGCCAGTGTCTCACCACCCTCACTGGAAAGAACTTCCTCCTAACATCCAGTCTAAATCTCCCCTCTGCCAGTTCAAACCCATTGCCCCTTATCCTGTCGTTGCAGGACCTTGTAAATAATCCTTCCCCAGCCTTCCTGTAGGCTCCCTTCAGATACTGGAAGGCTACTATCAGGTCCCCTCAAAGCCTTCTCTTCTTCAGACTGAAGAACCCCAACTCTCTCAGCCTGTCCTCATAGGAGAGCTGCTTCAGCCCTCTGAGCATCTTTGTGGCCCTCCTCTGGACCCGTTCCAACACCTCCATGTCCTTCCTGTACAAAACCTGTCGACAGCACAAAATATTTTGGAAAAATGTTTATTCTATTTCATATATAAATTAACTTTATGGCCTCTGACCTGCAAGTGTTTGGTACTGATATTTTCTTAGGAATCATAGAATGGTAAGGTTGGAAGGGACCTCAAGGATCATCCAGTTCCAATCCCCTGCCATAGGTAGGGACACCTCCCACTAGCACAGGTCACTCAAGGCCTCCTCCAACCTGGCCTTGAACACCTCCAGGGAGGGAGCAGCCACCACCTCCCTGGGCAACCTGTTCCAGTGTCTCACCACCCTCACTGTAAAGAACTTCCTCCTAACATCTAGTTCCAATCTCCCCTCTGCCACTTCAAACCCATTGCCCCTTATCCTGTTCTTACAAGACCTTGTCAATAGTCCCTCTCCAACCTTCCTGCAGCCCCTTTCAGATACTGGAAAGCTACTTTTTAAACCTTTTAAAAACCTTTTAAACCTTTAAAAAACCTTTTAAAAAGACATACAATAGTATGTATTGACATGTATGCATTTAAGTATATGTGTAGTATAATAATATGTATCAGTAAATAACAAAGATTTCTCTGGGGACAATTGAGTCTGGAAACCTGTCTCTAAAAACTATGATAGTGCAGCTGGAGACAGAAAACACAGCAGAGGTGGGCATGAAAAAATAATGTAGCTTAAGGTTTCATATTAGGCATATTTATTGAATAGCACAGGAGAAAAACCTCCACCTCAATCAATTCTCAAGAGGTGGTTTAAAAAAACAGAAAGAAGAGGCATTAAGAATACCTAGTCTGTTATTGTCTGCTCTGGATGGATACATGGAGCCTTGTCTGGGCATACACCCTTTCCTTCCTTAAATTGAAATATTCACCACCTTTGCACAACACAACAAACAAGGCTATTTTCATCCACCTTACTGCCAGATATGACACCCTGTGAGTAAAAGATCTGCATGTCATCAATCCCTGTCCTCAGTGGATTTCCTTTAAAGATGCCATTTTCAATTTATCTCAAAGTCCAGCTTAGCTCTCAGTATCTCTTTTATGCCAGTACCACCAAATCGCATCAGTGTTATAGGATTATGAAGCGGGATCACTTACCCTGTCAACTCTGGCTTCACATTGACACTTCCAGCAGAGCAGGTGCTATAGTTTATTAGTTACAGTGATTCAATGTACATCCAGAAACTGCCCTCTGCACCCTGCTTTTATAACAGGATTCAATACAGCTGAGCAAACACAACCTCTGTAATATATATGAAACGCAGGGAGACAATAGGAGCAGGATAAACTCTGTGACTAGGTAGAGTGTGCACAATGAAGAAGTACAGGGATGCTTTGAAAGATGAGGCAAAAAGGAGAAGGGAAAGTGTCCTTTTGCTATAAAGGCCTAGGAAACCCTACTTAAAGGATTTCTGCTCTAACCAACTCTGTAACCGAATGCAATTACAACTTCAGTATATTTCCATGCTGGACATTAGTTAAATTCTCAACATTGCAGCCAAGGAGAGGAAAAGAATGAGAACAAATCCAATAGACTACTTGTTAGTAACTCCCAAGTAACGAACTGACAGCAATCCCCCAGCCCAAAGAACTTAATCTATTTGTTTCTACTCACCTCCATTTGTCTCTTGGATATGTAAAGCAAAGGCTCATTTTTGTCCTGCAGATTCAGTGCTGCTGCTCTGTATTATCTTGCCTGATCATAAAAAGGCTCCTGACCAAAAGGAAGAGGAAAGCAACACGTAAAACAAACACAGAAACCCAAGAGGAAAGCTACACCCTACAGACCGGCACTAATGGCAACAGTAAGTCGGGGAAAGAGAGAACACTCCCAGTTACTAACTTTTTCCATTGATACATCTGTTACAAAACAATTTTGCTGCAAACTCCTCTTCCTTCTTGCAAGCAGTGCTTTGCTGCTATCTGTAGACCTCAGATAAACCACATGATGAACGTGAGGTTTGTGTTTTGTTTTTTGTTGGTTTTGTTGTTTGTTTTTTTTTTTTGCCAAATAAGCAGATTAGTGAAATACAAACTAGAAGCTCAGCTGACTGCTTTAAAAGTGTAGTGCTAGGCAGTGATTATCACAAGGTGCATTTGTCCCTACTTCAGATTTTGTTAATTCAAAAGTCTTCAATGGAAGCAGAGTCGTATTTGAAATAACCACCTATGGGACTTTCTGGCCAGAAAATCTTAGTGCAAGGGAGGTAAATGTTTAGATGATTAATAACTTAATTTTTTAAGAGCTTGGTGGGCAGACACAGAAAATATGCCAAACTGTCCTTGGCTCAGAGGACTCTTTAGTGCCAAAAAGCAGCTGCATTGAGAAGGAGAGCTCATGACTTCACCTCTAAAGACTTTAAGGCTTAAGGGACGTGCAGAGGGGCAATGCAGGATTTACTGCTGCAGCAGGAGCTGCTGGGCCCAGCTGTGTTTTCACACTGTTGCCTCAGTGGATTTAAGTGTCTCCAAGCTCCAGGGCTGTTCCCTGGTGTAGGTCACAGGGTAGCTATGCATGCCAGCCCACAAAGACCCTACGGAAACTTTTGTCCGGAAACTTTTGTCACTGACGTCTAATATGTGGTTTGGAACAAATAACGAACTTTGAATTGCAAAGTTCTGGCAGTTAACATTTTGCCAAATGTTAGTCAGAAAGGAAAACTGATGGATGTGTCACGCTTGAAAATTCCCAGGCTGTAGTAAAATCATTTGTCCTCAAAATGCTGGGATCCCATTCTCCCCTTGTTTCAGAATAAATCTGAAACTACTTCAGGGTGGCTGACAGAAATTGAGGTCGTTTCATTCACCAGGGTAAATGAAATCTGCCTTGAGTCCACAACTAGAAAAAGCTATACTCACTACAGCAGAGGTGTGAAAGAACTGCTGCAGGCAGTGAAGCTGACAGTGTTCCTATTAACGTAGTATTATCCCCCTCACATGTCTTAACACTCCCTTGCTATTGTTGTTTTCCATCACTACATGCTGAGGTGGTATGCTGATGGGCCAATAGAAAGTATGGAAGAAGACACAGACATCAAGTATGAAGTCACCTCAGGGGAGAAAGGAGTTCTGATTCCCATCTGGGATATTCAGAGACCTGAAGGCATTTGGTTGCCAAATCTCCTTAGATGCAGTGCAACCAGTGTGCCTGTGTCCTTAGTGCTCCTTGAAAATTGCAGTCAGCATCTCCTCTCAGTCACGTTTTCTGAAGGAATTTTCCCATGTGTGCTCTTCTCAGCTAGCAGCACAGCAGAAATCCTTTCCAGCCACACTGCCAATGGTCACTCAGTAAGTGCTGGCCTAAGGATGCAAGCCCAGGAGAGGCACAAGTCTACCCCTACCCCATCCCTATCCCTGATTCACCCATTTCGTTAAGATGAATACTGTTCACTGGGCAGGAGTAACCTCTCTAGTCAAAAGGCAAAGTTAGCTGCATGTCTCCCCTCCAGTGCAGGAAGGTCCCATGTAAACCCTTGAGCAGAATCATAGAATCATAGAATGGTAAGGTTGGAAGGGACCTCAAGGATCATCTTGTTCCAAACTCCTGCCAAAGGCAGGGACACCTCCCACTAGTACAGGTCACTCAAGGCCTCATCCAATCTGGCCTTCAACACCTCCAGGGAGGGAGCAGCCACAACCTCCCTGGGCAACCTGTGCCAGTGTCTCACCACCCTCACTGCAAACAACTTCCTCCTAACATCCAGTCTAAATCTCCCCTCTGCCAGTTTAAACCCATTGCCCCTTATCCTGTTGTTGTAGGACCTTGTAAATAATCCCTCCCCAGCCTTCCTGTAGGCCCCCTTCAGATACTGGAAAGCTACTATCAGGTCCCCTCTAAACCTTCTCTTCTTCAGGCTGAAAAGCCCCAACTCTCTCAGTCTGTCCTCACAGCAGAGCTGCTCCAGCCCTCTGATCATCTTTGTGGCCCTCCTCTGGACCCGCTCCAACACTTCCAGGTCCTTCCAGCCAAGGTTTTAAGACTGAGGTCTTAAAACACTGTAGAAAGATTGAGAATAGTTTCAGAGGGCCAGAACAATGGTGAAGTCCTGGTGTATAAACCCAGACCTTTACAAAGACAGGAATAGGAATGAGCCCTTTTTAAAAAGAGGGATTTGGATTATTCATTTATGAGTTTGGGCTAGCACAACATGGAGTTACATGGCAGTGTGAGTGTGTCTGGTGTGTGTGTGTGTGTGTGTGTGTGTGTCCCCTTTATTGTTTCCTCTTAGAAAGGAAAGAAGCAAAAAAAAAGGAAACATTCCCCCACACACACATTATTGTTTTCTCTTAGAAAGGAAAAAACCAAACAAAAAAAGAAACATTCTGCATTGCTTCCTTTGTGACTTGACACACCAGCTCAGAATAATTGAGCCAGGTTAATGGTACAACATCATTTACATGCCTCTCAATTACTTTTAATGTGCCTGGTTGGTACAGGTGTTTGGAGTAATTGCTAGGTATGGATTTGTTTGGTTTTGTGCTTTCTCACTGTTCACAGAGCTGGTTACCTTGTGAAGGAAAAGCAGTGGAGTATTTCCAGCACAATTATGTTTAAGCTGCTGGCTTGCCAAGGACCTTCATGTACCTTGAAGCAGAATAGTTTCTTCCTTTTTATTAAGTGCAGCATTACCAGCAGCATAGGTTACTTAATCAGGATCACAGAATCGTAGAATCATAGAACGGTAAGGTTGGAAGGGACCTCAAGGATTAGCTAGTTCCAACCCCCTGCCATAGGCAGGGACACCTCCCACTACTACAGGTCACTCAAGGCCTCCTCCAACCTGGCCTTCAGGAAGGTTGTGGAGCACAGAATCACCCAATGTGCTGCGATCACCAAGATCACATTGGGTGATTCTGTGTCCCATAACCTCCCTGGGCAACCTGTGCCAGTGTCTCACCACCCTCACTGCAAACAACTTCCTCCTAACAACCAGTTTCAATCTCCCCTCTGCTACTTCAAACCCATTGCCCCTTGTCCTGTCATTGTAAGACCTTGTCAATAGTCCCTCCCCAGACTTCCTTTAGCCCCCTTCAGATACTGGAAGGGTACTATAAGGTCCTGGAAGCCTTCTCTTCTCTAGGTTGAAGAGTCCCAACTCTCTCAGTCTGTCCTCACAGCAGAGATGCTGCAACCCTCTGAACATCTTCGTGACCTCCTCTGGACCTGCTCCAACACTTCCATGTCCTTCCTGTGCTGGGGGCTCCAGAACTGTACATGCTGGTACATTAAGTAAGTAAGGTCTCCTCAAAGCCTTCTCTTCTCCTCTCCTCTCCTTGGATTACCAAGCTCCACTATACATGCAATCAAGAACACAGTTTATAGTCAATCCAGAGGTTAGTTTATATAAAAAATATTAAAATTGACCTGTTCTACTCTCTCTGTATCATTCTGCACATTAATTTTATTAATACTTGAGCATAACACATATTTAGCAGTTGTCATTAATTACTATTAATGTTATAATTACATCTTATTCTGCACATGCCCTCTTTTGCATTGCTGCTTGCCAACACACATGATGATCTGGTTTAGGCAGCTAATGGGCAGTAAGGTAGGTCTATAGACAGGGAATGAACTGTTTTCTACTCATTTAATCTCTTGAACCAGGTCTCGAAGAAGGTAGAAGGCAACAGTGCTGTCATAAGGCAAGTGGTGGGAATGGGTGGTTCATGACATTATATGTGAGAGCCACATTATCTCATTTGGCTGCACAGTTGTCTAACTGTGCTAGACTGGTTTAAGTTGGCAGGTCTGGGGTCTTACAGGTGCTGAAATCTGACAAATTGGGTATTTGTAGTTTATTAGGCAGAGAAGACATTTTTCACTGAAAGCTACCCCACATCATCTGAAACCATACCAAAAAAAAAAAAAAAGAATTGCTCTGCACATAGCTGAGTACCAAGGCAATGGATTTTTCTTCCTGGCAATGTCTTGACAGTGAGGGTACAAAACTTGACTGCTTAAGAGCAGGGTGCAGTGACTGCCAAAAGAGAATTGGTGACTCCATCGCTGCATGAAAATACCATCATTGCAATTTAACACTGAGGTGAACTACGAGGATTTCTATTTGGAGATTGGCTTAGTAGTGTACTTGTAGGGCACTCAGTCACTGCTCAAGCTGTGGTGGAAAGCTGGTCACAGCTGGGAGGGTGCTCAGAGGGCACTGGAACTCCCTGCTCTGCAGCCCTCACGTACTGCTAGTGCATTGGCAGTATGGGTGTATTTTTATGCTGTTGGCCTTACTGCAGGGTGATTCAGTGGAGCTAAGGACAGATCTAGGCCTGCAGTGCTCCAGTCAGGCTTTAATTCTTCAAGACAAGGTCATTACTGATTTGCTGTGCTTGTCTCACTGACATGTTTTGCTGATCAATTTAGTCACTGAGTGTGGCTCTTTGCACACCAGGGAGCTGTTACAATGTGAAACAGATTTCGCTGTGAAGCTTTAAATAAGATTTATTTTTCTGTCTATTTTTGGGGTGGTGGTGGTGGTGCTTTGGGGTCTTTCTTCTCATTTGGATGAAGATCTCTGCTGACATGACAGCATGCCTTTCCTCCATCTACATATGTTTATCTTTGAGCAAGAGAACCTCAGAAGCTGGAGAGGAGGAAAAACATTTAGGAAAAACTATTCAGAAGGTCAACTACAAGACAGGCTACTATTATGTATTTTCCAGAGTTAATGTTCCAGTTGATGCTTCATGTCTAATATTTTGCATAGAAGCATTTTTCAACTGAGTGGATCTCTTTCTCTTCAAAGGAATTTTGTGATGGACTTTGTCTCATTTCTCTTTTGGTAACTATAAAGCTGTTGTGCTACCCCCATTCATTTGTGCAGTACTGACACTTCCCCTTTCAAAATTAGCTTTTATTAAATGGTGACCAAGCTCAGTCAAATTATTTGTTCTTCTGTTCTTCATCTTCCTATTGAAAGACCCCCTAATTGCATCTTTTTCTTTACCTTTTAATTGAAACACAGCTCTACAGCTGAAAATGCTGTAGGCTTGGCTGTTTAATATGACCGTGATACCTGTTTATGCCTCTGTGGAGCATTACTGCTTTGCAGACCACAGTTTGGTGGCTATCTTGGTTCCTGTGCCCTGTTTCTACCAGGCTGAAAGCATTCATTTCATCTTTGAATGAGTACTGGAATGTGTTTCCACAACGGTGAGGTTTCATGGCTATGCCTCATTATCACTGCTCCTGGAGGTGTGGGGACAGGATGTGAGTTCTTAGCTCGAGGGCAGTTCACCCTTAGCAGACAGATTTTCACAAGAGACCAACAGGGCAGTGCTGGGGATTTGCACAATGTTGGCCTTAAGTAATTTTCTGAGAGTCATCAGCGAACAAGCCTGTGACTGTCAGATCAAACTTGCAAACTGAAGAGAGAGCAGGTACCTCGACAAGCTCTACACACTTCAGTGCTGCACCCAAACTATAATTACAGACTTCAGTGGTACAAACTCAGGCTTCTCCAGAATTAAGACTACAGGTTACATATGTGATGGTTTGGGAGTTCCCCACCCCACCACACTTTGTAAAAT
>VWZE01015206.1:47823-65305 GCA_013396675.1 Eubucco bourcierii
TCCCCTCCCTTGCCCTGCTGCCCACACTGCTCTTGCTGCAGCCCAGCACACAGTTGCTGTCTGGGCTGCACTCACACTGCAGCCTCGTGTTGAGCTTTTCATCAGCCTAGACACCCAGGTCCTTTTCCTCAGGACTGCTCTCAGCCATTCCCCACCCATCCTGGAGTTGTGCTTGGGATTGTGCCTACCCAGGTGCAGGACCTTACACTTGGCTTTACTGAATTTCATGAGGTTGGCCTGGGCACACCTCTCCATCTTCCTGCCATTACTCAGGACAACTCACTCAAAAGCAACTCCACCAACAATGCAACTTTTTGTGCACTTTCCAGAGTTTACTAAATACACTTTGAAAAGAAACAAACAAACCATGAACAGTGCAGCCAACAATGTGGAAAACATTATATTTTTGAAAACCCCAAACATTTTCTACTTTGTTATCTTTTAGCTAAGAGCTTGACCCTGTGGAGGGAAAGCAATTATACACTTGAAACCAACTGTGTTCCTGAAGAAAAAATGGGTGCTTTTGTGGGCATGAGAGAAAATCCCAAGCTATGTGTGTAGGGGCATAGAGATCACCCATATAAATGCAGCATCAAATTGACTTTGCTTGCTTCCAACAAAAGGTGCTAGTTCTGTCAGGTGCTTTCAGAGCATAATACACATTTCTTGATGGAAGCTGGGGTTTTCAGCACTTAGAGATTTCTTGAAGGCTTTTTTTATCTCCTACTTTTTATTCACATTTGAAAGTATCTGGATGCTTTCATTGATAGGAACAGCTGAATCTTTATTTTTTAGTGTTCTGCTTGTTTGGCCTCATAATAATCGATAGCAAATGTGTCACAAATTAATTATATGTTCTAGGAAACAGTGTTTCCTATCATCCCTTCTGCTGGTTGTTGCTGTTTAAGTCCATTGGTGGACCTTTTGTTGATGTAGTATGAGACTAAGTTAAACATTTACAGTCCCTTCTGCATTTATTTTTCAAAAATATCTGTTACTACCAGTTCTGATTCACTCCCTCCTTCCACTAAGTTTTATTTGATCTGTATCCTCATGAATATCTTTTGCATGTTAATGATTGCTCTTGCCCTTCCTTGAAGCTTCTCTATTCCTGATTTATGATTTGTATAAATGGGAGTCTGCTTGAGACAGCAGTATTAAAACCATGGGGGTTGAAACTGGAATGCTGAATTCAGGTGGGACTGCTGCACAGCATAAGGAAGGTTTCACTACCTGCTTTTGGATACTTGAGAGGGACCTGTATGAAAGATGAGGACAGTCTTTTTAGCAGGGCCTGTTGTGACAAGGCAAGGGCTAATGTGTTTGAGCTAAAAGAGGGGAAGATTTAGGCTAGATACAAGGAAGAAACTTTTTACACTGATGCTGAAACACTGGCAGAGGTGTTTACTCGGAGAGGTGGCAGAGGCTGCATCCTTGGAAGTGTTCCAGGTCAGGTTGGATGGAACTCTGAGCAACCTGATCTGTTTGAAGATATCCCTGCTCACTGCAAGGGAGTTGAACTAGATAAGCTTTAAAGATCCTTTCCAACCAAAACCATTATATGACAATAGTGGCAAGCCTGTATCTTGGCACAGCTGGTGTTGACTTCTGCTGACAGCAGCGCCAAAGGCATGCTGAGAAATTGTGAGTGAAGAGCCTAAAAACACTGAACACCTTGGAATACCTTTCCTGCAGGAATGAGATCCATGGCAGCTTTATGAATTTAAGGAAGATTTGACCAGAGTCTTAAGTACCCTACAGAAAGAATACAAATTTGATAGTAATTGTAAGCAGGTAGCTGAGAGAAGTAAAATGTAAAATCTTAATGACATAATTTGCTGTCAGAACAACTATCTGGAAATCTTGGTGACCACCCATCCTTGGGAGGTTAAATGTGATCTGCTTAAAAATCCTGTAGTTTAAAATGGTATTCCTGCATGCCCTGAGCATCTCCAGTAACACAAAGAATCAGAGCCAGAACTGTAAAACTACAATTTATGTCCATAAGGCCAGCAAGGCAGCCAAGCAAACATTTCAAGGTAATAGATGCAATAAAGAAACAATCTGTCTCATGGAAAGAATATTCAGAATAGCTGAGATTAAAGAAGTGACCCTGGCCCAGAGGCTACTAAGATTTTGTATGATTCTTCATGCAGCCAAATTCCCTAGGAGCTTTTGACCAATGTTTAGTGGGCAAGAGATGCAATCTAGAATAGAATAGAATGGTAAAGTTGTAAGGGAACTCAAGGATCAGCTAGTTCCAACCCCCTGTCATATGCAGGGACACCTCCCACTAGTACAGGTCACTCAAGGCCTTGTCCAGCCTGGCCTTGAACAACTCCAGGGAGGGAGCAGCCACAACCTCCCTGGGCAGTACCTCCCACTAGTACAGGTTACTCAAGGCCTCCTCCAACCTGGCCTTCAACTCCTCCAGGGAGGGAGCAGCCACAACCTCCCTGGGCAACCTGTTCCAGTGCCTCACCACCCTCACTGTAAAGAACTTCCTCCTAACATCCAGTCTAAATCTCCCCTCTGCTAGTTCAAACCCATTGCCCCTTGTCCTGTCATTGCAAGACCTTGTCAATAGTCCCTCCCCAGCCTTCCTGTAGTCCTCTTCAGATACTGGAAGGCTACTCTAAGGTCCCCTCAAAGCCTTCTCTTCTCCATACTGCAGAGCCCCAACTCTCTCAGTCTGTCCTCATAGGAGAGCTGCTATTTCATTTACTCTGGATAAAAAAACACACATAAGGTCAGATGCTGTCAGATTGCAACTGTTCATACTGGAAATGAAAGCAAAAGCATATTTTCAAACCATCAGTTCTCCACTGAAATTCCTTATGATGATACAAACTTACCCTCATTTGTGTGTTTGGTGATTCCCTTACAGTCCTATATATCTATTTACCATGCCTAACTTGTCCTAAGGCAAAATGTCTCAGCCTTTCTCATGAGCAGTGTCTGAGACTGTGGGGAATATACTGCTTCTCAGCACAACCTCCCCAGGACTGCTAATTCCTTGGGCAATCCTGGGAATTTCTGCTGTGCTCTCATCTGTTCATGGTATTTTCACTCCATTTGGTAACATGGGAAGGAAACACCTGCAGTGTAAGAGCAAGAAGGAAGCAATACTGGATGATGTTTGTTTATCTCAGATTACAGCAATGCCAGGCAAGAGTGTGAGCTCTGATAATGAGCTCATATGGGTGATGCAGCTGAGGTGTAAAGTAAACTCTGTGCCCTGCTGGCTTGTTCTCATCTCTTTCATCCAACACTGTCCTGGGTAATGCCTATCCAGGTAACTTTTACATTTTGACTTGCAGACTTTTGATTAGTGTTACTGTGCAGAATTCTCCAATTGCAACTTACACCTTAGGAAGGCTGCATTTTACTAGGGAGGAAATTGAATCCTGCAACCCAAACTGTGTGTGATGTGAATGAGTAAACCAGAGGAAAACATGAGACCCAACACCAGCTCCAATAAGAGAACAAACAAACCTGATATTAACCTGCCCAGTCAAACAGGACAGAGTTTAAGATTCTTTTCTTACAACTAGCATAGAAAAAGCTGACCAGACCTGACTTAAATCCCTTTGAAATGACTGCACATTACTGCCCGATTCCTTTAAGTTTCTCAGGGTAGATGCATCTGGGTAGGTGACTGCTGCCAGTGTAATAGTTTGGAAAGGAAATAGATGGCCCATTAATCCCTTAAAAAATCCATGTGTGTTTCACCTTGGGGCTTCCTACTCAGTGTGACCTCTGTTGGTGTCCTTTATTCACATAGAAAAGTTCTTGTCTTTAGCTCTGTTGCCAGGACTTTTATTTCTCTGCTGGGCTCTGCTGTCAGACTCCTGCTAGCCTTTGCCAAGGGCACTTGCAATGAATGTGACTTCTCTTGGCATCCTCTCTTGGGAACTGGAGATCTGCACCATACCAAGGGCTAGTCACATCTGCAATGGATTTTATTTTTTGGCAGCTTCTTCCCCCTTCCCTTCCCCCCTCTCCCCCTCTCTTTTTTTTTTTTTTTTAATTTGTTTTTCTTTTTTTTTTTCCTCTTAGTGCTGTCTGTCTCCTAATTTATTCTCTTAGGGTTGGTTGTTTCTAACTCCCAATTGAATCTGACACTCCCTTTGTGGTTTTTTGGTTTGTTTTTTTTTTGCCAGGTAGTGTTGCTGTTCTGAATGTGTAGAGATTTGGGTTCTGCTTTCAAATTTGCACTGCATCTTCCATCTCTGGTATTCAGTTTAGAAGTACAGTGTCCTGTGAAACTGCTGCCTCTAAGCCTTGTTCTCACTGATTCTGCTCGTTCGTTCCAAGGAAGTGCTTTCCATGTAAAGTCTCCATCTCTGGACTAGAATATCTGTGCAATGCACCTATGTGAAAGGCACAGGACTGATGTGAATAGGGTGCTATAGTTTATAGCACCTATAGTTTATAGGGTGAATAGTTTATGCTCTGGATTTCTGCATCTTTGATTGCTGGGGAATGGCAGTTTCAATGGCTTATGTTGGATAACTTCCAGAATTGTGGGACTGAAAATGGCATGGAGAGGTTTCTGCATAGCTCTTGCAAATGCCATAAACATTTTAACACAACTAAATTGCTGCGAAAACACAGCTACAGTATGGCATGCTTGAGACATGGGCACTTATCCAACAGAGGAATTCTCTCAGTACACTTATTTCTTTGTGATGATGATGAGGAGGACAGGCTGAGAGAGTTGGGGCTCTGCAGCCTAGAGAAGAGAAGGCTTCCAGGACACCTTAGAGTAGCTTTCCAGTATCTGAAGTGGGCTATAGGAAGGCTGGGGAGGGACTATTGACAAGGTCTTGCAATGCCAGGACAAGGGGCAATGGGTTTGAACTGGTAGAGGGGAGATTTAGACTGGATGTTAGGAGGAAGTTGTTTGCAGTGAGGGTGGTGAGACACTGGCACAGGTTGCCCAGGGAGGTTGTGGAGCACAGAATCACCCAACGTGATTTCATCATGTTGGGTGATTCTGTGCTCCACAACTTTCCTGGAGGTGTTCAAGGCCAGGTTGGATGAGGCCTTGAGTGACCTGTCCTAGTGGGAGGTGTCCCTGCCTATGTCAGGGGGTTGGAACTGGATGATCCTTGAGGTCCCTTCCAGCCTTAACCATACTATGATGCTATGAGAGGTTTCCTTTAACATTCGTAGAGGGCACCTGGGCCTTCAACGTTCTTTTCAGAAAGGTTACTTCAACGGATAGATATTTTCTTGTCATTTTACACAGCATAGTATCTGTTTCCAGAGTCATAGTTTTAGTAGAGATCCATTTTATTGCAGTATTATTCATTGACAGTGGTCATATTCTTGCCATTTTTTGGCAAATAAATATAACAGTAAACGAGTATCACCTCAAGTGCACATGTCTGAGAACCTACAGCCACGAAATGTTGTCAGGGCAGACAAACTGTGAAATAGCCACTCAAGAGCTTAAGCCTGAAGAGTGCTTTGCTTGCTGCAAAGTGTCTAGGTCCACAGAGGTCTCAGTGGATATATTGAGCTGTGATGGGCTGGAAGCCTCTTTTTAGAGCCATAGAGTGCAGGCAAGGTGGACAGAACCCAAAGTGGACAGCATCCATAATATGTACCACAGACAAGCAGCCACCTCTTGGAATTCCACGTGGTAACCAGCCCTCTAAAGGCTCTCCTATGCCTTTTTCTTGTTCCATGTGTGACCATTCCTGTAGCATACAGGATTTCTCTTATGTTGGTGTCACATTGTTAATGTTTTCATGGAAAACACACCAGAAAAAAAGCCCTTGCTTGGCCTATCTTTGTTTAAATATTTAATACATAGATCTGGTGATTTTATATTTGGATAGAATCATATGAGCCCCTACTTAGAACAAGAGTTTCTCTCAGGAGATTGTTTCACATTGTGGCAAATGGAGCCCAGACTCAGATGTGTGTTGCTGCTTGTCAAGCATCAAAAATCTTTTGTGATTGCTGCTGTATGAATCCAAGATCTCCCAGCTGTGCTTCATACCTTTGCTGCATTATGAGTTACAAGACAGGCTCTAGGCTGCTGGATGTTTCCTTCTCCCTTAGGTGCTGCAAATATATTTTTCCAAGGCAGAGCAATTAGAAAGTTCCAGTTTTGCAAAATCCTGAACTCTGATAAAAGGACTTTGCTATCGAGGGTTTCTCTGGGATTCAAGCATTCTTCCTAACTGCTTCTGCAAAGTTGTGGGTCTTGTTTTTGTAGCTTACCTCCTCTTCAACTGCTCCCCTAAATTCTGCTCTGCTGATTTTGAGGTGTTCTTTGGGATTCAAGCATTCTTCCTAACTGCCTCTACAAAGTTGTGGGTCTTGTTTTTGTAGCTTACCTCCTCTTCAACTGCTCCCCTAAATTCTGCTCTGCTGATTTTGAGGTGTTCTCTGGGATTCAAGCATTCTTCCTAGCTGCCTCTGCAAAGTTGTGGGTCTTGTTTTTGTAGCTTATCTCCTCTTCAATTGCTCTCCTAAATTCTGCTCTGCTGATTTTGAGGTGTTAATATTGACTTTATAGATGTTGACACAGACCCTCATGAGGAAATGGTGAACTAAGCAAACTTGGACTCTTCTTGTCCAGGTTTCTAATGACTGAGAGGAGGGAGGAAAAAGAGGAGCCCTACAACAGCTCCCTACCACGGCTGCTGCGTATCCTAATTCAAGCCTTTGGTGGCTCTAGTAGACAGGAGCTCTGTTTGGCACCATTAACCTTCACTGTCAGGGTTAGCCTGCAGGGAGAAGAGGCTCTACAACTTATTGTTTTGACCCCATAATATGCCAGGTTAGTCCTGGTTTAATTCCAGTAAATTCAATATGGCTACACCAGGGATAAATTTATTCTCCAGTTTTTTTCAGTGCATTCATGCGTAAAACTGTCAGGTATTATTAGCAACAGAAGTTTATCTTGTGAGATAATATTAAGAACCTGATAGAAGTGTGATTTTGTTTCATACTGGCAGACAATACAGGAAATGCTGTTTGACTCCTTTCACAGCATGGATTAGCAAAATTAGGCTTGTCTCCTTTGCACTAACAAGCCCCAGGACAGAATGTGAACCATTAAATGAAGGAAACTCCTTTCAGACACACACACATCTGTGGGAAAATAAATCACCTAGGCTTCCAGGAGGACAGATTATTGCAGAGTTCCTATGTGTAGGGCATCTGTTCTGCATGATTTTTTGTGCACAGTAATGTGGCTTTATGGGTTTATTTCTATTTTCTGAGGGGTCACATGACTTGTTGCTATGGGGAACACCGCAGTTGTCTGGGACAACCCTTTGTATTTACATCACACACACACATGGGACACTCCTTTGTATTTACATCACACACACACACAAAATTCTGCCTATATATTGACTTGGTGCTGCTTGACAAATCAGCAAATAATTATGGTGGGCCTGTTCATTTAATAGCTTGAGACAGGTCTCAATCTAGGAAGAGTATTGTGGGATCTTAAATCTATTTTACCATTTGTTTGTTTTTCCTTTCTTTGACTTTTTCCTGAGTAATGCCTCTGGAACCCAGACAAATCTGGAAGCTGGTAAATCCTGTTCTCTGAGGTTGCACTTAACACTGCTTGCCCTTGGCAAGATTGGCAGAGAAGCTTCCTTGTATACAGGTACTCAAATAAGTGGCCAGAAATACTCCCTTTTATACAGGTACTCAAATAAGTGACCAGAAATACTCCCTTTTATACAGCTACTCAAATAAGTGACCAGAAACACTCCCTTTTATACAGGTACTTAAATAAGTGACCAGAAATGCTCCCTTTTATACAGGTACTTAAATAAGTGACCAGAAATGCTCCCTTTTATACAGGTACTCAAATAAGTGACCAGAAACACTCCCTTTTATACAGGTACTTAAATAAGTGACCAGAAATGCTCCTTTTATGCAGGTACTCAAAGAAGTGACCAGAAATACTCCCTTTTATACAGCTACTCAAATAAGTGACCAGAAACACTCCCTTTTATACAGGTACTTAAATAAGTGACCAGAAATGCTCCCTTTTATACAGGTACTTAAATAAGTGACCAGAAATGCTCCCTTTTATACAGGTACTCAAATAAGTGACCAGAAACACTCCCTTTTATACAGGTACTTAAATAAGTGACCAGAAATGCTCCTTTTATGCAGGTACTCAAAGAAGTGACCAGAAATACTCCCTTTTATACAGCTACTCAAATAAGTGACCAGAAACACTCCCTTTTATACAGGTACTTAAATAAGTGACCAGAAATGCTCCCTTTTATACAGGTACTTAAATAAGTGACCAGAAATGCTCCCTTTTATACAGGTACTCAAATAAGTGACCAGAAACACTCCCTTTTATACAGGTACTTAAATAAGTGACCAGAAATGCTCCTTTTATGCAGGTACTCAAAGAAGTGACCAGAAATACTCCCTTTTATACAGCTACTCAAATAAGTGACCAGAAACACTCCCTTTTATACAGGTACTTAAATAAGTGACCAGAAATGCTCCCTTTTATACAGGTACTTAAATAAGTGACCAGAAATGCTCCCTTTTATACAGGTACTCAAATAAGTGGCCAGAAATGCTCCCTTTTATACAGGTCCTCAAATAATTGACCAGAAATACTCCCTTTTATACAGGTACTCAAATAAGTGGCCAGAAATGCTCCCTTTTATACAGGTACTCAAATAAATGACCAGAAATGCTCCCTTTTATACAGGTACTCAAATAATTGGCCAGAAATGCTCCCTTTTATACAGGTACTTAAATAAGTGACCAGAAATGCTCCCTTTTATACAGGTACTCAAAGAAGTGACCAGAAACTAACTTGACTTTCAGGGACAGTCAGAGCCTGGGTGCCAGTTGTGCCCTAGTTAGATGGTTGAACTTTTCTAGTAACATAGCCCTGGATAAACATAGTGAACACTTGAAAACTTCCATGAAATCTTTAAAAAATTTTCCTTTCAGGCTAAACCCTGAACTGATGTAGAGGAACAGGGAGGCTTCATCCTTTGAATCAGGCCCAAACTGGCTAACTTACATAGAAAGTTCAACTTCCAATAGAAGTTAGGTGAGGACAATAAGCATGAGTTAAAATAAACAGGTATTCTGAAGTATTCTGTTTCAAAGCATGTCTCTGTGGAAGTTTGGTTCACAGACTCTCTGTTCACACAGTGAGGAGAAGACAGTAATATTTCAAAGTATTCCTGGAAACTTCCTCCCACAGCTGTCACCTTAAGCACATAGCATCCTTTGCTTGGTTTTACTAGGGAAGTCTTGAATTCAGAGCTCGCATCTCAGGCAGCAAGGCCTCAGGGTATAATGAGAAAATTGCAAGTTTTACCTCAGTAGATTCTTTTGAGCAGGAAAGAATTGTCCCTTCCATGACATTTTCCCCTCTGCACTGCCTTCTTTCTTTTTTCCTTTAAACTTTTCAGGATACCTGGCTTCCTAATGTCAGAAAAGAGCCTGACACTAGGGAGTTTTGGAATTTCATAAAATCCTCAGAGAGCTGGTTGAATGACAGAGACATTGCTCATGTTCAGATGATGTTATTTTGGTTTTGAGTAGCTGTACAGTTTGACCACACTCGTGTTCTTCATTACTAACTAATCTGGGATGTTCACACTAGACTACTTTTACTCACATGCATGTTTAATGAATCACTGCCTTTCACAGGAATTGAATAACTAGATGTTTGATCCCACAAAAAGTATTAGCTGCATGTGATGTATTATCTGTTTCATTTACTTATCACCAGTAGTCTTTATTTAGGAAGCTTCAAGACATCCAAGAATGACATCAGGCAACTTGTGCTGTGTTTTGTAATCATATAAAACCATGGCAAGCTGCCACTGCTTCTGGAAGATGGTGCTGGTGTCTACCCATTCTTGTCCCTCATCCTAAACCTTCTTCTATCACAAGAACTCACTTGCTCTTTCAAAGAAGGAGGCCAAGAAGCTGATCTAGGTTAAAACTAACACTACAAAGAAAAAGTTTGGCCAGACAATATTTTTTTTTTTTTTTGGGTGTACAAAGGATCTGGCAGCACAGGGAGCATGCATGAGTTTCTGGAAGAGAGCTTGACTTTTGTCTTCTGGTGGCCTGCATAAACTGGCTCAAACTGGTTGAGAAATGACATTTTAAAGAGACTGTTACCATTTCTGAGGAGGAACAGCAGCCAAACCACAAGTTTGTGAATGCCCTAGGCAGCAAACATGTTTTCACATCTAGATGCAGATGCTTTCTCTTGCAAGGGCAAAGGGATCTCCTAGGTACCCTTGATATGTTTGTGGTACCAGTAGTCCCCGCCATAGCACTTTATGCTACATTTTCAGGTATGATTGAGAGTGTATAGAGACACTGGCAAGGGGTTCTCTGTTCCCACTGGAAACGCTGGCTCAGTTTTTTCAACAGAAAAAGAATATTTAAATTAATCAAATAATGACTTTGCATCATGTTGGACTTTTTGTCCAGTCCAAGTTGGATCATTCATGCTCCCAGAAATGGCTTCCTGCCCCACCCTTACTGCACCACTGCATTTCCTTGTGCATTCGTCATACAGTCTTATAATGACACAGGGTGGCAGCCAAGTTCATGTCACTGCAGAGAGAGGAGCACCACTGATTTTGAAAATGCAAGCACAAATAAAAACCCAGCACTCTTTGAGGCTCTCCTCAAATATTACAGAGCACAACATCCAATCCATCACCTTTTCTACCTATATTTATAAAGACATGCTGGCAACTTCCCCCAGCTTGGCCTACAGGACATCAGGTGTTGCCCTCTGCTCCTCATGAAAGAGTCAAGCACTTATGAAATGATGAAGAGCATAGATAATGAATAACAACAGCAAGGTTAATTCTTTTAATTTCTGGGTCAGGAATAGGCTGAAACGCAATCAGAAATGTAGTGAGTAAACAGTATGGTGGTTAAAGGCAAAAAAAGAGCAAGCCCAGTGTAGTGCCAATACTTTGATGGCAATGACTGTTTATGTGCTAAGGTGCTCTTTATAATGAGGGTGCTGAGACAGTAGGATGGCTTGCCCAGTGAAGTTGTGGACACCTCATCCCTGGAAGTGTTTAAGACCAGGCTGGATAAGGCTTTGAGCAACATGGTCTAGTAGATGGTCTAGTAGATCTTCCTGCTGAAAGTCCTGCTAAGGCAAATGGAAAACAAAGCAGAGGTGATTGGTGGGAACCAGCATGGCTTCACCAAGGGCAGATCTTGACTGACAAATTTAGTGGCTTTCTATGATGAAGTCACAGCGACAGTGGACAAGGGAAAGGCAGCTGATGTCATCTACCTGGACCTGAGTAAAGCATTTGACTCTGTCCCACATGACATCCTGGTCACCAAACTGGAAAAGCATGGACTTGATGGATGGACCACTCGCTGGATATGGAATTGGCTGGATGGTCGAACCCAGAGAGTGGCGATCAACGGCACAATGTCCACCTGGAGACCAGTGACAAGTGGTGTCCCTCAGGGGTCAGTGCTGGGACCAGTGCTGTTTAACATCTTTGTCAGTGACATGGACAGAGGAATGGAGTGCACCCTCAGCAAGTTTGCAGATGACACCAAGCTGTGTGGCACAGTCGACTTGCTAGAGGGCAGGGATGCCATCCAGAGGGACCTGGACAGGCTGGAGAGTTGGGCCCAGGCCAACCTGATGAAATTCAATAAGGCCAAGTGTAAGGTCCTGCACCTGGGTAGGCACAATCCCAAGCACAAATACAGGCTGGGTGGTGAATGGCTGGAGAGCAGCCCTGAGGAAAAGGACCTTGGAGTCTGGGTTGATGAAAAGCTCAACATGAGCCTGCAGTGTGCACATGCAGCCCAGACAGCCAACCGAGTCCTAGGCTGCATCAAGAGAAGCGTGGCCAGCAGGGCAAGGGAGGTGATTCTGCCCCTTTACTCTGCTCTCGTCAGACCCCACCTGGAGTACTGTGTGCAGTTCTGGAACCCTCAGCACAGGAAGGACATGGAAGTGTTGGAGCGGGTCCAGAGGAGGGCCACAAAGATGATCAGAGGGCTGGAGCAGCTCTCCTATGAGGACAGGCTGAGGGAGTTGGGGCTCTTCAGCCTGGAGAAGAGAAGGCTTCGAGGGGACCTGATAGTAGCCTTCCAGTATCTGAAGGGGGCCTACAGGAAGGCTGGGGAAGGATTATTTACAAGGTCCTGCAATGACAGGACAAGGGGCAATGGGCTTAAACTGGCAGAGGGGAGATTTAGACTAGATGTTAGGAGGAAGTTCTTTACAGTAAGGGTGGTGAGGCACTGGCACAGGTTGCCCAGGGAGGTTGTGGATGCTCCCTCCCTGGATGTGTTCAAGGCCAGGTTGGATGAGGCCTTGAGTAACCTGTACTAGTGGGAGGTGTCCCTGCCTATGGCAGGGGGTTGGAACTAGATGATCCTTGAGGTCCCTTCCAACCTTACCATTCTATGATTCTATGATTCTATGATTCTATGTCCCTGCCCATGTCAGGCACAGCTCAGCTGTTAGAAGAAGAGCTGGGCTCCTCTTCTTAGCATGCCTTGTCCTCTCTCTCTCCCTCTTGCTTTTCATATTGTCTTATGAACTGCTGACTTTTGATTACTAAACCTACTCATCCTCCTCTCCATCCTGCCCTGGAGAACACACACAATTTGTCTGGTCTTCTATCACTCTCAGGTCTGAAATTAAGAAACAAAGCAGCACATCTCAACAATGCACGTTGTCTTTTGACCTTGAGCAATTTCTGAGATCTTGCTGTCTCCTCCTTCAGTGTCTCCAGTAATCTTAGCCTTTTGAGTTCCTCTGATCTCTTCTCCAAGGTCTCTTCCTACATTTTGTTCCCAGAAGTGCTTATTATGGAGGTAAGGGTAAGCATTGGTTTACTAGAAAGGGAGTTATACATTTAAACACCACCACTCTGACACATTGATTTTTATTATAGGAGGTAACATGTAAAACAGATAAATAAAATGTAGGCTTTGGTGTCTTCTCTCTAGGTCAGGTTGCAGCCACTCCATCACTGCTCTGTGGTCATAGCAATGTTCACAAACAGTGGAACCCACCTCTCCACACTGACCCAGCAGCAGACTTTTTCTGGAGATTTAATTCCTGCTGAGTGAGTTGCATCACAGCTTTGTGTGCATGTGTGTTTTTAACTCCAGAGTGGTATGACATAACTCCAGTCCCCTGTAATGCTTTCCATCTAAACCCCTTCCCCCTGTGCTCTCTCCTGCCTTGGGTGACTTTGCAGACACTGTACAATGCCATTGCTTACATCTTTTTTTGAATCTACATGCTGTGAGTGACTCTGTGCTCCAGACAGACTTTCTGTATTCAGCTAGTTTCCCTCTCCCTTGACCATTCTTCAACCTGAATGTGTGCTAAGGAATATGGACAAGAATTATCATCCAGGCATGGAGACACCTTGGGACTGCTGAGAGGCTCATACAGTGCTGCAGAGCAAGACCATCTCTGAAGAGGGTCTTCATGGGTGTGTGGTGGGTGCTAAGGAGAATATGTTAGTCAGGGGGATTGTCCTTGTGGGATCAGATTCTTCTTGCTAATCTCGTCTTCCACCTCAGAGGACAGCAGAGCTGCCAGCAGTGCTGCAGAGTGTAAGTGAATGTTTGTCTCGGTCATGAGTGATTGCGGTTTGTGCTTGGTAGGTGATGTTTGTCTGGTTCTCCGATGCAGAACAGTCATGACTTGACCTAGGTGATGACCTTCCTGGCTTCTCCTTGTTGGCTGCTGTGTGCTTCCATCCAGATAGTTGATGTAGAAGGTACTCTGGAGGAAAAGGTCTCCTTTCTGCAGAAACCTATTGTGTCCTTATTGCTCTAACTCTGCACCCTGTGCTTAAATACTGAGTTGATTGTGTCCTCTGCCATTTTGCTTGCTGTTTGTGCTCAGCTCCTGACTGCTTGGAGACCTTGATGTTGACCTGTATTTATTGACACTTGAGCTTTTCATGGTTTTATGAGAAAGTACACGCTGCTTTTGGTCATGAAGGGAATTAATGCTGAAAATCAGCACAAGTCTATTTTTTGAAACCTTAAACATGAGACTTTCTTTTCTTTTAACATCTTATTGGAAGTTGACAGCTTAAAAAAAACATAGAAAACCATTTTGTAGTGCAACATTATGTCATAGAATCATAGAATGGTAAGGTTGGAAGGGACCACAAGGATCATCTAGTTCCAACCCCCTGCCATAGGCAGGGACACCTCTCACTAGTACAGGTCACTCAAGGCCTCATCCAACCTGGCCTTGAGCTCCTCCAGGGAGGGAGCAGCCACAACCTCCCTGGGCAACCTGTGCCAGTGTCTCTTGTCCTGTCATTACAAGACCTTGTCAATAATCCCTCCCCAGCCTTCCTGTAGCCCCCTTCAGATACTGGAAGGCTACTATCAGGTCTCCTGGAAGCCTTCTCTTCTCCAGGCTGCAGAGCCCCAAACTCTCTCAGTCTGTCCTCACAGTGGAGCTGCTGCAACCCTCTCAGCATCTTCGTGGCCTCCTCTGGACCCGCTCCAACAGTTCCATGTCCTTCCTGTGCTTGGGGCTCCAGAACTGCACACAGTACATCTTCAAATTTTTTTTTAAGTATCAGTGAGATTCTTAGAGGGCTTTTTTTTTTAAAAAAAAAAAAGAAAAACTTTTTCCAATGTTGTTCTTAAATTTGCTGTAAGCTGTGCTGGAGCAATACAGAAGATAACAAAAGTAACTTGCTGTTACCTGTTTGTTATAGACTGCTCTGACTTCTCATGTATGGGTATACCTGACCTATACAGAAAAGGAATGAAAAAATGTTGTTAGACATGAGGAACTACCATATGTTGTTAAAGGCAATCACTGTGAAAACAAAACCATCGCACCCAAATGTCTCCAACTGATTACAAGACAGCTTCAGAGGTCCAAACAACTTTGTACGTGGTCTGGAAAACAAAATTTTTAGGCACTTGGCTAACAGTGACAGTAATCTGGCTAATTTTGTGAGCAGTTCTCAAAATTGGCAGGGGTTATCTATACTGGACTGTTAGGATGTCTGATATCTGAAAGAGGAGTGCATTTCCCAGCACAGGAAGGACATAGAAGTGTTGGAGCAGGTCCAGAGAAGGGCCATGGAGATGCTCAGAGGGCTGCAGCAGCTCTCCTATGAATACAGGCTGAGAGAGTTGGGACTCTGCAGCCTGGAGAAGAGAAGGCTTCCAGGAGACCTGGGAGAAGCCTTCCAGTATCTGAAAGGGGCTTACAGGAAGGCTGTGGAGGGACTATTGACAAGGTCTTGCAATGCCAGGACAAGGACCAATGGGTTTGAACTGGCAGAGGGGAGATTGAAAGTGGATGTTAGGAGGAAGTTGGTTGCAGTGAGGTTGGTGAGACACTGGCACAGGTTGCCCAGGGAGGTTGTGGAGCACAGAATCACCCAACGTGATCAAAGATCACATTGGGTGATTCTGTGCTCCACAACCTCCCTGGAGGTGTTCAAGGGCAGGTTGGATGAGGCCTTGAGAGACCTGTACTAGTGGGAGATGTCCCTGCCTATGGCAGGGGGTTGGAACTAGAAGATCCATGAGGTCCCTTCCAACCTTACCATTCTTTGATTCTATGATCTCTTTAAGGAGTATCTCACCCTTAGTAACAGAGTTCTAGGTATAGTAAAGAAATAAAAATACCTAGGGGGCTGTCCAGTCCACACAGTGTAAGACAGTAATTTTCTACTCTCATTCTGAGAGTGAAGCTGTATTTTAGTAATTCACTGCTAAAAGACCATAAGGGTTTCATGAAAAAAACCTAGGTTAACCAATGAAAGCTACTTTCAATCTTAGTCTTTTTGGATGATGCTCTTAAAACCTTGAAAAGTTTTCCTGAAAATAAAAAACCCAGAATTATGAAGTGTTCTAAGCAACATTTTAGTTAGTAATTCAGGCAAAAGAAAAAAAAAAAAAAAAAGAAAACAAAATTGATATCATTAAAGAAAACCACAAACATATTTTATATTTCTACGTAAATGCTTTCAGCAGAGGAATATGCAGCTCAGAATGCACTCAGGTCTTGGAATATTATTATTCTGGAACATGGGAATGAAAGAAAGTATCTGATGCTGCGTGAAGTTTTGGCAATCTATATGAGCCTCAAGTTTTGTATTCCTCAGAGCGTGAATCAAAATGTTAGGACAACTCATAAAGGCCATGGCCTGGCCACATCTTTATTCCAAGTTACCATCTGATCAAGAGCAATTTCTGCCTTGAGGGTTCTGTGCTGTCCCAGTTCTTGGCTCCCAGGACTTTTCCTGAGAACAGGCAACTCTTAGGAGGTAGTCTTCATGTTCTTGCTTCTCTCTTGATCTTGGTACAGCTTGATATATCAGGTGTGCAGCACTTCTTACTCTAGAGGTCAGTGTAATGTTACAAATGGAAATGGTGCAGATCCTTTTATTTTTTTTTCCCCTGATGAGATGTTCCAGAGTGAACTCTAAATTATACTCCTTCCCATATAAGATGGAAGAGAAATTTCATACTGGGGAAATGTACTTGTAAAAGCACAACAGCCAATATGGGAAGCTCAGAGGGCGTTAAAGAAAACAATCATTGAGCCTCTTTGTTGAATGGAAGTTATGAATGCACTAGTAGTAATTTTCTGAAGCCATAGACAATAACATAATGTGAGTGGGTGATGGAAGAAATTACATAGGGTGAAATTTAGAGAGCTGACAGCAGCCTATGCATCACTTAAGACCTATTTCTGAAGGCTTAATTGTGGCTTAAATAGCTTACAGGCCCTGTGCTTATCTTCTGCATGGAAACCAATTCCATCTAGAATGAGCACCCCGAGCAGAACATGGCAAATGTAATCTGATCAGCTGTAAAACTCCTGCTTTGGGTAAAGGGTGTTCTATACTGAGAACAGATGTGGGCAGTGTAGATTTATGTTGTAGCATGCACATTAGAAAGGTCTAATGTTGTGTTTCACCATAGGATGCACTGATGTTAGTCCAAAGAGATGCCTTGAGAATATCAATCTTTAAGCGAATGGGAAAACTGAGTAATGAGCACACCCCAGGCACTGTGGTAATCTGCTCCATTTGTGTGTGAGCTATGTGGCTGATAACTCCAAAAACAACCCCACTCACGAGTCCTTTGGAAGCATTTATTTTACTTTTGGTCTTGCTTCACATATCATAGAATCATAGAATGGTAAGGTTGGAAGGGACCTCAAAAAACATCTAATTCCAACCCCCTGCCATAGGCAGGGACACCTCCCACTAGTACAGCTCACTCAAGGCCTCCTCCAACCTGCCCTTGAACACCTCCAGGAAGGGAGCATCCACAACCTCCCTGGGCAACCTGTGCCAGTGCCTCACCACCCTCACTGCAAACAACTTCCTCCTAACATCCAGTTTCAATCTCCCCTCTGCCAGTTCAAACCCATTGCCCCTTGTCCTGGCGTTACAAGACCTTGTCAATAGTCCCTCCCCAGCCTTCCTGC
>VWZE01015207.1:0-13311 GCA_013396675.1 Eubucco bourcierii
AACATTGCTGAGGTCACCTCTCAGTTTCCTCCTCCCTCAGGCTCTCCTCCCTTAATAACTTTTGTAACTCTGTGCTGGACTCTCTCAAGCAGTTCCCTGAGGTCCTTCTTGAACTGGGGGGCCCAGAACTGGACACAATATTCCAGATGTGGCCTCACCAGGGCAGAGTAGAGGGGTAGGAGAACCTCTCTCAACCTGCTAACCACAGCCCTTCTAATACATTCCAGAATGGCATTGGACTTCTTGGCCACCAGAGTAAATTGCTGGCTCGTGGTCACCCTTCCATCCAGCAGGACCCCCAGGTCCCTCTCCCCTTCACTGCTCTCTAACAGGTCAGTCCCAAACCTATACTGATCCATGGGGTTGTTCTTTCCCCAAGATTATCCCCAAACAAGGCACAGAGAAGTCACAGAATCACAGAATGGTAGGGTTGGAAGGGACCTCAAGGATCATCTAGTTCCAACCCCCTGCCATAGGCCCCTTAAACACAGCTGAAGAAAGGGCAATGCATACTCTGCATTACAGAAGGGCTTAGGTTGAAAGGGACCTTAAAGACCATCTAGTTCCAAGGGACACCTGTCACTAGCCCAGGCTGCTCAAAGCCTCATCCCCTGTTCCAGTCTTGGAGAATCTTTTCAAGGAAGAAGCTTCTTCATTTCTTCCTTACTCTGCTCTCCTCAGACCCCATCTGGAGTCCTGGATGCAGTTCTGGAACCCTCAGCACAGGAAGGACATGGAAGTGTTGGAGCCAGTCCAGAGGAGGCCACGAGGATGCTGAGAGGGCTGCAGCAGCTCTGCTGTGAGGACAGGCTGAGAGAGTTGGGGCTCTGCAGCCTGGAGAAGAGAAGGCTTCCAGGAGAGCTTGGAGTGGCCTTCCAGGATCTGAAGGGGCCTACAGGAAGGCTGGGGAGGGATTAATGACAAGGTCTGGGAATGCCAGGACAAGGGGAATGGGTTTGAAGTGTCAGAGGGGAGATTGAAAGTGGATGTTAGGAGGAAGTTGTTTGCAGTGAGGGTGGTGAGACACTGGCACAGGTTGCCCAGGGAGGTTGTGGCTGCTCCTTCCCTGGAGGTGTTCAAGGTCAGGTTGGAGGAGACCTTGAGTGAGCTGTGCTAGTGGGAGGTGTCCCTGCCTATGGCAGGGGGTTGGAACTGGCTGATCCTTGAGGTCCCTTCCAACCTTCCCATTCTATGATTCTATGATTCTATCCTGCCACTTGTTACTGGAGAGCAGAGCCCAACCCCCACCTCACTGCAGCCTCCTCTCAGGGAGCTGCAGAGAGCAATGAGCTCTGCCCTCAGCCTCCTCTTCTCCACACTGCACACCCCCAGCTCCCTCAGCTGCTCCTCTCCAGCCCTGTTCTCCAGACCCTTCCCCAGCTTTGTTGTCCTTCTGTAGACCCTTCTCATAGCACAGCCCACTCCTGCAGGAGTTTCAGTCTATGAGCCATCAGCAAATCAAATGAACAGAGGTTTTTTTTGCCCCCCACCTTGCTTCTCAAATTTAACTTCTGTTTAGGAATGAAACCCAACCAAACCCAGCCTTGGCAATACAGTGACAAACACAGCCCTGTGGATGCAGATGAGCTCAGAAGCAATGCTGGTGAGACAGATGGGGAAAGCTGAACACCACAATTCTGCTCTTAGTTCTAATTAATATAAAGGAAAGACTAAAATGTGCATGAACAAGATACTGGGTTTAACATCAAGGAGAGAAAAAAAAACAAACCAAAAACAAACCCAAAACCAAATCAAACCAAGTGAGGATGTCTCCAGATATGACAGTGGGAGGCTGACAGAGCAGGGGAGAGATTAAATAAATATTTAAAGTAACAGAAGAACTGGCAGAAAAGGAAACCAGGGAAGGCTGAAGACAAGTTAATGTATGCCTAAGGGTTATGTGTGCTATCCAGCAATAAGTACATCAGGAGTAATAAAAGCACTAAAGTAGATGAACAAGAATTTGTATAAGACTTGTGGGGGATTAAAAAGCAAGGAAAAGCAAGCAGAGAAAAGCAGCAGAGCCTCCTGATTCTTGTAGCTTCCCTGAGAAAGAAATGAAGCAATAAATTAAGCCAAATTCAAAGCAACTTGTGGCAAAATATCAACATTTACTCTTCTCTAGGATGAAGAGGGGGAAAAGAACAGGAACACTTCCATGGATCCTTGCTACTGCCCTTCACTGCACATCTTGCAGGCCTGATGGAGTTGGGATGTCCCTGATGGAGCCCCTGATGAGGCTGATGGAGTTGGGATGTTCCTGCTTATCACAGAGTCTCTGAATGGTGCTGATGGAGCTGATAGTTGGGATGTCCCTGCTTATCACAGAGACCCTGAATGGTGCTAATGGAGTTAGGATGTCCCTGATGGGGCAGATGGAGCTGGGATGTCCCTGTTTATCACAGAGGCCCTGAATGGTGTTGATGGAGCTGATAGTTGGGATGTCCCTGATGGGGCTGATGGAGCTGGGATGTCCCTGCTTATCACAGAGTCCCTGAATGGTTTGGATTGGAAGAGACCTTAAAGATCATCCAGTCCTAGTCCCTCTACCGTGGGCCCTAAGGACACCTCCCACTAGCACAGGTCACTCAAGGCCCCATCCAGCCTGGCCTTGAACACTTCCAGGGACAGGACATGCACAGCCTCCCTGGGCAACCTGTGCCAGTGTCTCACCACCTTCACCATAAAGGATTTCTTCCTAATCTCCAGTCTAAATCTACCCTATTCCAGCTTAAATCCACTGTCCCTCATCCTAGCACTACAGGCCCTTGTCACAAGTCCCTCCCCAGCTCTCCCGGAGCTCCCTTCAGGTACTGGAAAGCTGCTCTAAGGTCTCCCTGCAGCCTTCTCTTCTGCAGGCTCAACAATCCCAACTCTCCCAGCCTGTCCCCACAGGGGAGGTTCTCCAGCCCTCTCATCATCTTTGTGGCCTCCTCTGAATCTCTCACTGCAGGGGGGTTGGACTAGATGACCTCTAGAGGTCCCTTCCAAACCATTTCATTCTATGATCATAAAGAACTAAACACTGAGGTACCTTCTAAATGGGGCCACTTATCCCTCTGAACTGATTTCTGTCTCTTCTCTCTATTGATTCTTTTTTTCTGACCACCTGTCTCATTTCCACTGCCTTTCATTGTGCCCTCCACTTAGTGCTCTGAAGGTTTTTGACTTCTCCCTTCAATGTCTTTGAGGAAAGAAACAAACAAAAAATAAAAAGAAAAGAGAGGACTCTCACATTTTTACCATTCTATGATTCTCTTTAAGCACCTGAAGGCACTTGTGGCAAAAATGAAAAAGTAAACCTGAACAACCTGTGTTCAGTCCTGAGCCTCCTGCACTGCTTGTCCCAGAGCTCAATAAGCATCACTGCCCCCAGCCTCTACCTTTCATGTACAAAATCTGCTGCCCTACAGGGTGGATGCAGTGGAGGAGTGGACCTCTCATATGGGGACATAGTGAGGAAAGCTGACACCTGAGGGCTGCATGTTTCAGCATCTGCCATCCTCTCCTCTTGCCTGTGCTGTAATTTCTCTCCCTGCACTTGCTGCCTGTCAAACAGCTTTAGTTAGCCATGCACTTGGCTTACACTGACTTGTCCCTCTCTTGGAAGTTAGAGTTAAGAGCAGAGAGGCAGAAGAGCACTCTCTGGTTTGATATCCTATGCAGAAGAGATGTTGGGTGCACAGGACATGGAAATCTCAGGATGGGGGAATGGTCACCTGGAACCAGGAGCCCTCTGATTGTTTTTGTGACCTCTCTCTGGACCTGCCCCATTACATCCACATCCTTCATGTGTTGAGGGCTCCAGAGCAGAGCAAAGGGGCTGAGTCTCCTCTCTCCATCTCTGGCCATGCTGCTTTGGATGCAGCCTAGGCTGCCATGTGCCTTCTGGGATGCAAGTGCCCACTGCTGGCTCCTGTCCAGCTTCTCATCCACCAGCACCCCCAAGTCCTTTTCTGCTCTCCATCTCATCATCCTCCAGCCTGTACTGATACTGAGGATTGCTCTGATCCAGGTGCAGGACCTTGCACTTTGCCTTACTGAACCTCATGAGGTTCTCCTCAGCCTGCCCAGGTCCCTGTGGCTGGCACCCATCCCATCCTGCAGCCTTACCAACCACACCACTCAGCTTGGTGTCATCTGCACACTGCTGAGGGTGCCTCAGTCTCTCTGTCAGTATCACTGATGGAGATATTGAACAGTTCTGGTCCCAGTGCAGGCTCCTGAGGGCTACCACTTGGCACCTGTCTCTATCTGGACATTTGGCTTTTCAGTTCAAGAAAGACCTCAGGGAAGTGCTGGAGAGTCCAGTGCAGAGCCACAAAGCTGCTGAAGGGAGTGGAACATCTCCCTGTGAGGACAGGCTGAGGGAGCTGGGGCTTGGGGAAGAAGAGCCTGAGGGGTACCCTCATTCATGTTGATAAAGATGTGCAGGGCTGTGTGGGGAGGACAGAGCCAGGCTCTGCTCAGGGGTGCTCAGTGATAGGACAAGGGCCACTGGGGGCAAGCTGGAGCAGAGGAGGTGCCATGGGACTAGAAGGGAAAACGTTTTCACTGTGAGGGTGACAAAACACTGGAGGAGGCTGCCCAGAGAGGTTGTGGAGTCTCCTCTAGAGACTTTCAAAACCCACCTGGATGTCTTTGAGTGGCCTACTCTAGGTGATCCTGTGCTGGCAGGGGGTTGGACTGGATGATCTTTCAAAATCCCTTGTGTGACTCTGACTTTCTGCATGACACTCTGTTGATAGCCCTTTGTTACCTGTAAGGTTAACACTGCAGGGCATCAACATTAGGCTGGAGAGGTGGGCACAAGGCAGCCTCAGAAGGTTCAACAAGACCAAGTGCAAGGTCCTGCAGCTGGGTCGAGGCAATCCCAAGCACCAATCCAGGCTGGGCAGTGCCTGGCTGGAGAGTAGCCCTGAGGAGAGGGACTTGGGGGTGCTGCTGGAGGAGAAGCTCAACATGAGCCAGCAGTGTGCACTTGCAGCCCAGAGAGCAACCAGAGCCTGGGCTGCAGCAGGAGCAGTGTGGGCAGCAGTGCCAGGGAGGTGATTCTTCCACTCTGCTCTGGTGACACCACACCTGGAGTACTGCATCCAGTTCTGGAGCCTCTGGGACAAGAGGGATGTGGAGAAGCTGGAAGGTGTCTGGAGAAGGGCCATGAGGATGCTCAGAGGGCTGGAGCTGCACTGCTATGAGGACACACTGAAAGAGTTGAGGCTGTTCAGTCTGGAGAAGAGAAGGCTCCAAGACCTTATTGTGGCCTTCCAGTATCTGAAGTGGGCTACAAAAAAGCTGGGGAGGGAATTTTTAGGTTGTCAGGTAGTGACAGGACTGAGGGGAATGGAGCAAAGCTGGAGGTGGGGAGATTCAGACTGCATGTTAGGAAGTCTGAGAAGGCTTCCAGGAGACTTTGGAGTGGCCTTCCAGGATCTGAAGGAGGCTCCAGGAAGGCTGGGGAGGGACTATTGACAAGGTCTGGGAATGACAGGACAAGGGACAATGGGTTTGAAGTGGCAGAGGGGAGATTGAAAGCGGATGTTAGGAGGAAGCTGTTTGCAGTGAGGGTGATGAGACACTGGCACAGGTTGCCCAGGGAGGCTGTGGAGCACAGAAGCACAAAATTTAATCAGGACCAGGTTGGAGGAGGCCTTGAGTGACCTGCTCTAGTGGGAGGTGTCCCTGCCTATGGCAGAGGGTTGGAACTGGCTGAGCTTTGAGGTTGTTTCCAACCTAAAGGATTCTATGCTTCTAAATCTCCAGCACACACTGCTTCACACTGACATTTGTACAGGTCTTCTGGGATGCACTGTCCATATGTTTGCACATTTGACAGTATCCTACACACAGACTCCAGTTAAATAAGCTCCTTTCAAAAGAGGGATGAAGCCAGAGATAAACTATAAATACAGATACAAGAACTTCTCCAGGGAGACCTTACAGCAGCCTTCCAGTACCCGAAGTGGGTTACAGGAAAGCTGGGGAGGGTTTTTTTGGAAGGGCTTGTAGTGATAGGATGAGGGGAAATGGATTGAAGCTAGCAGAGGGGAGATTGAGAATGGAGATGAGGAAGAAATTCTTTCCAATGAGGGTGGTGACACTGGCACAGGTTGCCCAGAGAGGCTGTGGCTGCTCTCTCCCTGGAGGTGTTCAAGACCAAGCTGGATGAGGCCTTGAGCCAGCTGGGCTAGTGGGAGGTGTCCCTGGGCATGGCAGGGTGGTTGGAACTGGATGAGCTTTAAGGTCCCTTCCAACCCAAACCATTCTACCAATCTATGAGCTGAACATTTTCTTTGTAACTGAAGGAATAAGTAAAAGTAGACCTGGAAACAGTAGAAAGCACCTTAAAAAAGTTATGTTTTAAAAGTGCAAGCATCAGGGGACAGTGGAAGGACTGTACCCTTCCAGCTGGATGTGACAGGTAAGGCTGAAGAAGCACAAAGAGCTGCCCCATGAGGTGAGCAAGGACAGAATTCATGAGTGCACAAAGGAGCAGCTTGGGGCAAGCCTGGCTTGCAGCTGTCTCAGAAGGAATGTGCACTTTCCATAGGTATTAAAATCTGCTGAAACAGGTGAAAGGAGGAAGTAAATAAAGACTTAATTCATAGGCTAAGAATACAGGACAGTAAATGGCTGTGCAGAGGGGAAGTTTGAGGCAATAGGTCATGCAAAAAGGGATGAAAAGGTCACAGCAATTATGCAGAGCCCTTTGGATCAAAGAACTCTCTGCTGAGGCTCTGGATGTACTTCCAGCAATGCTAAGATGTTGCCTCCAGCTGCTGGATGACAGCACAGCCTGGATTTATGAGTGCTCATTGTTAGGATGTGCACTCTGCATTTTGGGAAGCATTGCTTTAGAACATGCTCCAGTGCCATCACCCCACACCCTCTCCCTGGTGGAGGTCCCCATCAACACATAAAAGGCAGCTTTGAGGAAGGAAGGACCTATAGCCATGGCTGAAGGACTTGAAGTGGATCAGATGAAGCCTTCCAGTGGGTACTCAAGCAGAGTGGCCTGGGAAGGATCCAGTGCCAGCTGACAGAGGTATCAAAATCTCCAAGTGCTGTTTCTCAAGGAGCAGACTACACTCACAAGACAACAAAACAGACAATGGTGAGCTCTGGCCCCTGTCCCCCTGTGATGCCAGTTTCAGCCTGGCATTTTTGATGACTTTTGTTGTGCTCTTACTCCAGTTTGGATTTTTAATGCAAGTGTTTGCTGCCCATCCCTCTCCAAACTCTCAATTAAGTACCCAAACTGACCAGCTGCATTTGGCCGCATCTCCACTTCAGCCTGAGAGGGTCTCCCAGGTAAGAAAGCCCCCCTGGCACAGAGGGTGGGTTCCCCCCCCACCCCAGCATGTGAAGCCTGCAGATGCTCTGGCTGCCTTGTCCTCCAGAGAACAATGCAGCAGGGCTGAGGACAAGGCAATACCAAGGCAGAGACCTGTGCTGTCCCAAGAGGCACATCTGCCTCCTCTTCTCTGTGTGAAGCAGCTGGGAGACCATCAGTCTGGAAGCAGCACAGTGTGGAGAAATGAGCAGGAGCAGTGTGATGTTAGTGACAGGAGAAGATGCACTGAGGGATGTGAACTCTGCCATAGAATCACAGAACGGTTTGGGTTGGAAGGGACCTTAAGGATCATTAACTTCAAAAGCCTCTCACCAGCACAGCTTGCTGAAGGCCTCATCCAACCTGGCCTTGAACACCTCCAGGGAGGGAGCAGCCACAACCTCTTCCAGTGTCTCACCACCCTCACTCTAAAGAATTTAGAATTAGGTGTCCCCTGCCATGGGACACCTCCAACAAGCCCAGCTTGATCAAAGTCCCACCCAACATGGCCAGGGGGCATCCACAACCTCCCTGGGCAACCCGTTCCAACATCTCTCCAGCACTTACTAGAATATTAAGTACTAAGATGAGACACTTAGTGCCATGGTTTAGTTAATTAGGAGGTGTTGGGTGCTAGGTTGGACTTGATGATGACTTAATGATAGGACAAGGGGAATGGGTTTGAACTGGCAGAGGGGAGATTTAGACTGGATGTTAGGAGGAAGTTGTTTGCAGTGAGGGTGGTGAGACACTGGCACAGGTTGCCCAGGGAGGTTGTGGCTGCTCCCTCCCTGGAGGTGTTCAAGACCAGGTTGGATGAGGCCTTGAGTGACCTGTGCTAGTGGGAGGTGTCCCTGCCTATGTCAGGGGGTTGGAACTGGCTGATCCTTGAGGTCCCTTCTAACCTTACCATTCTATGATTCTATGATCTCAAAGGTCTTTTCCAACCTGGTGAATTCTGTGATACTGTGCAATTCAGTCACTCTTTTGGCTCCTTTTATTTCTACACCAAGATGTCACTGTGCAACAGAGACCTCAACAGCAGTACCAATCAACCTAAAAGGTGACTCAAAGCACCCACACCTAACTAATTTCTGTTCTGAACATCTGAATCACAGGATATTTTTCAAGCTCCTCCACATTGTTGTGTAGAGAGAAAAAGGAGCTGCATGAATAAATTGCTTTGCAGTGTTTCACCAGAAGAAAGAACCTCCAGAAATGACCCCACCATGCAGAGGTAAAGCCACCTACAAAACAAGACAAATTAGCATCAGCCACTGATTGTTGAGCCTGGTGGCACTACAGGCAAACAGGGAAGGGCTTTAGGGCAACTTTGTCCTCACAGATTGCAAGCAGGAAGAGTTGCAAGCAGAAAGGAACAATTAAAATACAGAGAGTGAAGCAAGTTCCTTCTCCCTCTTCTTATTTCACAGATTTCTGCTGCTGTGGTGCCAACCCAGAGCATCGATTCCAATGCTATTTTACTGGATTTCCATTTGTTTTGCCTGGGCTCCTCCATTAATCCAAACAATAAGGGCCTTTAAAGCATTCATAAATAACCTGCTGCTGCTGCTACTGCTGCTGCTGGCACCTAGGAGCCAAGTGCAGCAATGTTAAGCAACAACAAATTTCATAGTTCAAGAGGCACAGTTAAGGAAAAAGGTTGCTCAGAAAATCACTCTCATTTAGCACAAAGATCCTTAAAAATTGCATGGAATCAGTCAAGTAACTATAGAAACCAATTTCTTCAGCTCTGTATCACACATCTCACACCTCAATTGTCTTTATTATCATCTGCTGTCAGATCCTTAATCAGAAATGTGAACAGGCTTGATGATTTATTCAGCAGGCAAAGGAATCTGTAGGTCAAGTGAAAAATTTCACACGCACATACACACACACACACACATCTTCAGCCTCAGCTACTTTCATTTCATTCTGTTCCCAGTAGCTCTGGGGGCAACTCCAGTGAGATCCAATATTAAGGCTCAATTAAAATAAGCTCCAATTAGTGGAGCTTTTTTCTCTCAGGCTAGAAAAGTCAGGAAATGGATATTGGGAAATGTAAAAAGTCAGCTACTGAGAGGAGGCTGCAGACATAAATGAACTTATTTGTTGATTTCTACAGTTGCTATGCAGAGGCCTCTGGGAGTAAAAGCTTAACCAGTCTAAGCTATAAACTAAAACCCCTGCAGCTAAACATGAACTGTGTGAAACAAGGGCTCCATTCCAGAACAGAAAACTGCTGGGCCCAGAAAATTAAAAGCCAGAGGCATTTTCCATTTAAAACTAAATCCCAGTACCGCCTCCCAGCCAAAGAATTATAAGCAGTATCAGATTTACAAAACGAACAATTACCCTGGAAAAATGTAGCCTATTGTACAGTCCCAGATGCTAAATCTCAAAGTTTCTCTCTTTTTTTTTTTTTCTTTTCCTCCCCCCTCCCCACTTCCTAATCCCACATTATATTCCTACCAAGTGCACTGCTGCAGTTTACAAAGGGCTGTTTCTAGACAGGACCGAAGCTACGAAAAGAAAACGTTCAAAAAAAAAGAGAGCTCATAATTCATTGACCTCATTTGAAGCACTGCCCTTGCCTGTGGCAGTTCCTGTCCTTCCCCAAGGCCTCTGCAAATGGTATGCAGCAGCAAAATAAACCCTGACCTAATTGCCAGGACAGGGCTGCCAACCTTCTCTCCACACACAAAGGCAAGTATGGTAGCTGGGAAGCCCTCACTTACCTCTTTCGCTTTCTGCTTTAACCGCAGCTGTTCTGGATCCTTACTATTGCAACGGCTCTACCAAAGGAAGAGGGGAAAAGATGGAACAGAAATTACTGGCATCCAAACACCATCCTATCCCTTAAATATTTAATAAATGACAATTTTCTCTGCTGATTGAAAGATTTAGCTGCAGGGGTGAATGCCTCAATCCAGACTGGCTTCCCTCCCCCCTTCCTTCCTCCGCGCACATACGCGCACCCCCCTCCTCAGCTGGGCCGGCTGCCTCTGCTCTAGCCTGAAGCAAGATTAAGCTGAAAATGATGCTAACACTGTCAGTCAGGTCCAGTCTAGGCATGATGTTGTTCATGTCAGCAGCAGACACTTAAAAAAAGGACAGGAAGTACAGGGAAGAAAGGGAGTCGCACTCCTGCAAGCCCAACGTGATTCTTTCAGCTCCGGAGCAGGCTCCCACCCAAGGGGCTCTCAAATTCAGCCTGCCACAAAACAAAACAACCCCAGCAAAGAGAAGCTGATGGAGCAACATCTACCAATTGGTTTTCTTTTCCTCCTGCTCTGGAGGGGAAGGAAGGCTGCTCATCCTGTACTAGCAGCAGTAGCTCCATCAGGGCTTGGCAGGTGTGAGGGTACCAGCTCCAAGGCTGCCCTCTGGTCTGGCCATGGCAGAGCAGTGGGGGCCACCAGCCTGGACAAGTACAGTGAACCCATATTTTCAAACAGATAGATGATCTTTGAGGTCCCTGCCAACGTTACCATTCTATGATTCTATATGTAGAAAGACATACCAACTTCAGGGCCAGAAAGAGACTCAGCATGGATGTTTGCAGTTAGGTGAATCCTTCTGCTCTTTCAGCTTGGCCAGCAGGAATCATGTCAAAAGAAGAGTCCACACACCCACCCCTGAGACCTGCAGGGAATCCTGTGATTGTTTAGAAGACTATGACAAGCTAAAACTCTCTTCTGTGTAGCCTAAGCTATCCTGAACATGATGGATTTCCAGTTCCTGGTTATTGGATACTACACTTAGAGCAGAAAGAGGAGAGACCTGAAGATGCTCACCAGTCTAAAGGGCACCACTCCAGCCTCGGAAAGCAAGGAGTGAAGTTCTCACCTTGGCTGCTCGAAGCAACATTTCCCGTTCCTCTTCATCCCTCCTCTGCTTTTTCAGGTGCTCAAGCTCTTCAAGAAATCTCAGTTGTGCTCTGGTGTCACTAGAGACCATGTACCTGTCATTGCCCTGCAAAGAGAAGCTTCTTAGAGACCACCACACTTTTATATGGAATCGTAGAATGGTAGGGGTTGGAAGAGACCTTCAGAGATCAAGTCCAACTGCCCTGACAAAAGCGAGGTCACCTAGGGCAGGTCACCCAGGAGCACATCCAGGCAGGTTTTGAAAGTCTCCAGAGGAGACTTCACAACCTCTCTGGGCAGCCTGCTCCAGAGCTCCAGCACCCTCACACTAAAGAATTCTCTCCTCATGTTGAGATGGAGCCTCCTGTGTTCCAGCTCATACCAATCATTCCTTGTCCTATCATGGGCACCACCAAAAAGAACCTGGCACCTTCACCTTGACACCCACCCCTCAGATATTTATAGGTATGGACCAGGTCCCTTTTCAGCCTTCTCTTCACACTGAACAGCCTCAGGTCTCAGTCCTTCTTCATAGCAGAGATATTCAAACCCCTTCCTCATCACCACTCCTGTTCAGTATATTCACCAAGGCTGGATGAGGCCCTTAGTGCCATGGGTTAGTTAATTAGAAGGGTTAGGTGATAGATTGAACTTAATGATTTCTGAGGTCTTTTCCAGCCTGGTTAATTCTGTGACCATCCTCATAGCCCTCTGTTGGACTCTCTCCAGCAGCTCCCTGTCTTTCTGGAATTGGGCAGCCCCAAACTGGACACAGTATGCCAGCTGTGGTCTCACATTGGTGGTCAGTCATACACATTTAAAAGCTGGGAGGAAACCAGAAGTCTTCCTGTGAGGCACTGTTGTCTCTCAGCCTGAATCCTCACAATCCAGCCAGAGCACAAAAATCAATCCCCCTTCTGGTATCAATCTTGGGCCCTTATAATGAGCCACCACATTGCCACACAGCACCAATTGTGGTTCAGATCACAACATGTGTTGCAACCAAGGAGACTTTCTTTGCCCAGCAGAGTCTGTGGCTCTGCAAACAAGTTCAACAAACCTTTTCCTCACTGCTTGAAGTCTTTTTTTTTTAACTGCTGCCCACAAAACATACCCTCCTTGGAGTCAGGCTCAGTGCATTAGCACAACTTGTCATTAAGCAGCAGTTTATAATAATCCACCACCATGCAACAATCCTTTTAAAGGGACAAAGGAGGAAGCCTTATTACCAGAAGATTAATTTTTTCCCCCCCCCCAAAGTTTAGAAGTGTTTTGCTTTGGAATGCCCAAAGTCAGAGTCAGATACTTCCATTTTTAAAGCCAAATCCAAGACCTTATGCCAATTAGGAATGGAATCCTCTCAACCAGAACCAAGGCCCTGCCATGAGCTTATGGTGGCAAGAAATGGGTGCATCCATGAGAGTATTGCAGCTCATCAATGGTTGGCTTAGGATAACTTATTTCAGGACTTTGTAGAAGAGGAACACCTGCAGTTAGTCAATGAACTCCTTCTCTGTGGTCATTTAGCACTTAGATATAGTATTGTGTATCTGTTCATAATGTGCAGCTATCACTGCTGAGGAAACAAGTTGGACTCAGTGAATGCCTACACAGAATTACAGTCTCACAGTATCAGCAAGGTTGGAAGAGACCTCAAAGCTCATCAAGTCCAACCCATTACCACAGGCCTCAAGACCAGACCATGGCACCAAGTGCCACGTCCAAACCTGCCTTGAACACCTCCAGGGACGCTGACTCCACCACCTCCCTGGGCAGCCCATTCCAGCAGGCAATGACTCTCTCAGGCAACAACTTTCTCCTCACCTCCAGCCTAAACTTCCCCTGGCACAGCTTGAGACTGTGGCCTCTTGTTCTGCTGCTGCTTGCCTGAGAGAAGAAAGCAACCTCCTCCTGGCTACAAGCACCCTTCAGGTAGCTGGAGACAGCAAGAAGGTCTCCCCTGAGCCTCCTCTTCTCCAGGCTAACCAATCCCAGCTCCCTCAGCCTCTCTCCATAGGGCTGTGCTCCAGGCCTCTCCCCAGCCTCATTGCCCTTCTCTGGACACACTCAAGCACCTCAATGTCCTTCTTCAATGGAGGGGCCCAG
>VWZE01015207.1:23452-42966 GCA_013396675.1 Eubucco bourcierii
TGAGGACAGGCTGAGAGAGTTGGGGCTCTGCAGCCTGGAGAAGAGAAGGCTTCCAGGAGACCTTAGAGTAGCCTTCCAGGATCTGAAGGGGGCTACAGGAAGGCTGGGGAGGGACTATTGAAAAGGGCTTGCAATGCCAGGACAAGGGGCAATGGGTTTGAATTGGCAGAGGGGAGATTGAAAGTGGATGTTAGGAGGAAGTTGTTTGCAGTGAGGGTGGTGAGACACTGGCACAGGTTGCCCAGGGAGGTTGTGGCTGCTCCCTCCCTGGAGGTGTTCAAGGCCAGGTTGGATGAGGCCTTGAGTGAGCTGTGCTAGTGGGAGGTGTCCCTGCCTATGGCAGGGGGTTGGAACTGGCTGATCCTTGAGGTCCCTTCCAACCTTCCCATTATATGATTCTATAAATGTGAGTGCTCTGAAGTCAGCCTTCATAGCATCATAGAATTGTTTTGTTTGGAAAAGATCTTTAGGTCCAACCATCAATCTAACAACATCATGGCCACTAAACCATGTTCCACAGTGCCATGGCCTCAGGCTTCTTGAACACCTCCAGAGATGGGCACTCCACCACCTCCCTTGGTAGCCTGTGTCAATCCCTGACCACTCCCGCAGCATGGACATTTTTCCTCAGCTCTAACCTAAACCTCCACTGGCACAATTTCAGGACATTTTCTCTTGTTCCATCATCAGACAGTAGAGAGAAAAGACCACCTCACTCCATCCTCCTTTCAGGGAGCTCTAGAGAGCTATGAGATCTGCCCTCAGACTCCTTCCTGTTCTCCAGACTAACCAACCCTAGCTCCCTCAGCTGCTACTCCCCAGCCCTGTTCTCCAGACCTTGCCCTTATCAGGTTAGTATTTTCTTTAATATTTCATGACAGCTTCTCTTGTTCAACAAAGGACAACAGGTACAATCTAGAACAGAGGTAGCTCTACTTCAACATGAGGATAAACTTCTTTGCTGTGAGGGTGCTGGAGCCCTGGAGTAAGCTGCGCAGAGAAGTTGTGGAGTCTCCTCTGGAGATTTCAAAACCGACCTGGATGTGTTCCTGTGTGACCTGCCCTGGTTGACCCTGCTTTGGCAGGGGTGGTGGACTTGATGGTGTCTGGAGGTCCCCTTCCAACCCCTACCATTCTATCACTCTATACACATTCCAGAGCTTACAGGCAAGGAAACATCTCTCTCTGTGTACCGTTTTTAAGGACCAGCTCTACAACTCTAACTTCTTCCCTGTGGGATCTAAGTTTGTACTTAGAGACAGATTAATTTGCACCTATGGAAACGCTGCTGGACTTGTTTAACTCACCCAAAGGAGCATTATATGGCCTTAAAAGTGGTGCTCACTGAAGAGTAAGCCGAGTGCCAGAAGCCATGTTCTGTCAGTACTAAAGGTGTAAAAAGGAATAGTAAGAACCATTCTTTAGAGGAAACAGCGAGAGCCGCCCGGGGCAACGCCGAGAGCCGCCCGGGGCAACAGCGAGAGCCGCCCGGGGCAACAGCGAGAGCCGCCCGGGGCAACAGCGAGAGCCGCCCAGGGCAACAGCGAGAGCCGCCCGGGGCAACGCCGAGAGCCGCCCGGGGGAACAGCAAGAGCCGCCCGGGGCAACGCCGAGAGCCGCCCGGGGCAACAGCGAGAGCCGCCCGGGGCAACAGCGAGAGCCGCCCGGGGCAACAGCGAGAGCCGCCCAGGGCAACAGCGAGAGCCGCCCGGGGCAACGCCTAGAGCCGCCCGGGGCAACGCCGAGAGCCGCCCGGGGCAACAGCAAGAGCCGCCCGGGGCAACGCCGAGAGCCGCCCGGGGCAACAGCGAGAGCCGCCCGGGGCAACAGCGAGAGCCGCCCGGGGCAACAGCGAGAGCCGCCCGGGGCAACAGCGAGAGCCACCCGGGGCAACAGCGAGAGCCACCCGGGGCAACAGCGAGAGCTGCCCGGGGCAACACCAAGAGCCACCTGGGGCAACACCGAGAGCTGCCCGGGCAACAGCGAGAGCTGCCCAGGGCAACACCGAGAGCTGCCTGGGCAACAGGCAGAGCTGCCTGGGCAACAGCAAAATAGTCAACAGGAGTACCTAGTAAATTCATAGTAAATAGTAAAAACTATTCTTTTTCATACTTGTAGTACAACCTTAACATAGCAAACGGAGGCAAAAGCTTTGCTTTCTCCTTGCTCTTCAAGCAAACCTCAATCATTTGAAGTAAGGCACCCTGAAGCAAGATATAAAACCATTCTGAGCTGATCAATGTACAGTCTTCCAGAGCAGCCCTGCAGATGTTTCTGTTGGACACTGCCTCGCTTGCTTTTTCTGCCATCCCTCCAGAGATGCCCTTCCACACCACCTCCTTTCATTTGATCAGGTCACATCCAGAAACCGAGAAGAAAAACTCTCCCAGGTGCTACACCTCTGCAGCGACTGAACCTTACGGGGAGGGAGGTGAAAGGAGAACAGCAAGTTGGGAGGTGAAGCCATAGTTGCTGTTTACTCTAAACGAGCCACTGGAAGAGAAGCCCAAGCAAGGCAGATGCAGGTCGCATCTGTGAGCGTGCTGAAAAGTGAGCCTGGGGCACCCTCTGGTGTTGGACCGATGCACATCTTCTGAATCCATCTTCGCTGGCTCCATTCTAGGGAATCATGGAACTGAATGGGTGGGAAAAGCCTTCCAAGGTCATGGAGCCCAGCTGTCGACCTGCCACCACCATGGCCTAATGTTAAGCCATGCCCCAGAGTGCCAGGGCCACATGTTTCTTGAACACCTCCAGGGATGGTGACTGCTCAGGGGCACAGCCTGCTCCAGGGCCTGACCACTCTTTTCTGCAAAGATGTTTTTCCCAGTTTCCAACCTAAACCTCCCCAGCACAATTTTAGGCCATTTCCTTTTATCCTATACCAGATACTAGGGAGAAGAGACCTCAACTGCAACCTCATTTCAGGGAGTTGTAGAGAGCAATGAGGTCTCCCCCTCAGCCTCCTCTTCTCCAGACCAACCAACCCCTTACCAGACCTGTTCTCCACAGCCTTCCAGGATCTGAAGGGGGCTACAGGAAGGCTGGGGAGGGACTACTGACAAGGTCTTGTAATGACAGGACAAGGGGCAATGGGTTTGAACTGGCAGAGGGGAGATTTAGACTGGATGTTAGGAGGAAGTTCTTTACAGTGAGGGTGGTGAGGCACTGGAACAGGTTGCCCAGGGAGGTTGTGGAGCACAGAATTACCCAACATGATCTTTGATCACTTTGGGTGATTCTGTGCTCCACAACCTCCCTGGAGGTGTTCAAGGCCATGTTGGATGAGGCCTTGAGTGACCTGTGCTAGTGGGAGATGCCTATGGCAGGGGGTTGGAACTGGCTGAGCCTTGAGGTCCCTTCCAACACAAACCATTCTATGATTCTATATTTACAAAGCAATTTTGTTTTTCAAACATAACTACAGCCCAAAGTCTATTCTGAAGAATATTTCTTAAGAGCTTGAGGCAGCTGAGCAGAGATTTTGCTCTAAGATCAGCTTTTCACCTCAGCTCCTGAGATGAAAAGTGTTTTAAGTGTTCATTGTATGTTAACGCAAGCAGCAGCACCTCTCTGTCTGCATCAGTGCTCACAGACCTGTAGCTTTCTGGTCAACAAGACAGAGTTGTCACATCTGCTTTTATCCCTGGAAGAGAGAGTTCCAGTTTGCCTTTCAGCCACAAGCCCA
The DNA here is from genome assembly GCA_013396675.1 of Eubucco bourcierii. Taxonomy (NCBI): domain Eukaryota; kingdom Metazoa; phylum Chordata; class Aves; order Piciformes; family Ramphastidae; genus Eubucco; species Eubucco bourcierii. The sequence continues at coordinate 27,141 of VWZE01015207.1, forward strand.
ATAATGCCTCTGTTCCAACACCACATTGCAGAGTTACAGAAATCATTTCTGCTTTGAACAGTTCATCACTTCCCACAACTAAAAGCTTGCAGCACTCTTGCAATGCAGAGGCCTAAAGAACATGCCAGAAGCCATCATTAGAGGTGCAAAGACTTTCACCTCTACACATAGGAACAAGCTTGTATGAGGAGCTAATCAAAGACTGTGAAGTCTGAAGCACAGAGCTTCAGCTCAGCAGCCAGACCAAACAGCTTGGTGTTATTCAGCCACTGAGTAGAGCTCAAGGTTGTGTCTGCTCCAGTCCTATGGAGAGCTTTCACCACAAGGCAAATCTGCTGTAGGTCAGCTGTTGGACCTCATAGCCTAGAGATCAATATTGTCTCCTCTGCAAGTGAAAAACAGAGGCATTGGTGCACACTGTCTGTGTAATTGGTTCTCATGAGGGACTTCAAGCACTTGGATACTTGTAGAGGCTACACAGCAAGGCACACACAGCTCCAGAGGTTTCTGAAGAGCACTGATGAGGACTTGACACAGCTGGTGGAGGAGCCAATGAGAAGTTTGCTTCTGGACCTATCAAGGGACTGGTTGAGGATGTGAAAGTTTGGGACAGCCTGGGCTGAAGTGACCATGAGATGGTGGAGCTGAAGATCCTGCATGGAAAAAGCAGGGCAGAAGCAGGATAACAACTCTGGATTTCAGGAAAGCTAATTTTGACCTCTTCAAAGACCTGCTTGAATGAATTCCATGGGCTAAGGCCCTAGGAGGTAGGGAGGTCACCCAAGAGAGTTGAATAGTATTGAAGCATCATTTCCACCAAGCTCAAGATGGATGCATCCCTGTGAGTCAGAAGTGAAGCAAAGGAGGCAGGAGACCTTCATGGATGAACAAGGAGCTGCTGGAAAAACTCAGATGGAAGAAGGAAGTTCACAAAATGTGGAAAAAGTGATTGGCCACTGGTAAGGAATATGGGAGCAGTGTGAGAGCACACAGGCATGTAACAAGGCTAAGGACCTCCTGGAATTAAAGCTGGTAAGAGACGTCCAAGACAAGAAGAAGGACTTCTCTGAGTACATCACAGGAAAAGGAAGGGTTCTGCACCCAGAAATAACCTCATACACCAGCACAGGTGAGGGCTGACCAGCTGGAAAACTGTTGTTCACCATGAGCCAGCAATGTGCTCTTGTGGCCAAGCAGGCCAATGGTATTCTGGGAGGCACTGGGAGTGTGGCCAGCAGGTTGAGGGAGGTTCTCTTGCCCCTCTACTCTGCCTTAGTGAGGCTATACCTGGAGTATTTGGCTCCCCAGTTCAAAAGAGACAGGGAACTACTGGGAAGAGGCCAATGTGGGCTATGAAGATGCTGAGGGGACTGGAGCATGGCTCTGACAAGGAGAGGCTGAGGGACATGGAGCCCTTCAGCCTGTAAAAGTGCAGTCTGAGAGAAGATCTTCTCAATGGCTGTAAGTATCTAAAGAGGAGGGGGTAAGAGGATGGGGCTGGACTTTCTTCCAGTGGTGCCCAGTGACAGGACAAGGGACAAGAGCCACAAACTGGAATCCAGGAGGTTCCAAATGAACAGGAGGAAACTCCTTTGGAGAGATGGGCAGAGTCCAAGGGGATGGAGCTCAACAAATCCAAGTGCCAGGTGCTGCACTTTGCCCACAACAACCCCATGCAGAGCTACAGGCTGGGGTGGCAGTGGCTGGAGAGCAGCCAAACAGAAAGGGATCTGGGGGTGCTGATTGACACCCACCTGAACATGAGCCAGCAGTGTGCCCAGGTGGCCAAGAAGGCCAATGGCATCCTGGCCTGCATCAGCAAGAGTGTGGCCAGCAGGAGCAGGGAGCTCATTCTCCCCCTGGACTCTGCACTGCTTAGGCCACACCTTGAGTGCTGTGTCCAGTTCTGGGCCCCTCCATTGAAGAAGGACATTGAGGTGCTTGAGTGTGTCCAGAGAAGGGCAATGAGGCTGGGGAGAGGCCTGGAGCACAGCCCTATGGAGAGAGGTTGAGGGAGCTGGGATTGGTTAGCCTGGAGAAGAGGAGGCTCAGGGGAGACCTTCTTGCTGTCTCCAGCTACCTGAAGGGTGCTTGTAGCCAGGAGGAGGTTGCTTTCTTCTCTCAGGCAAGCAGCAGCAGAACAAGAGGACACAGTCTCAAGCTGTGCCAGGGCAAGTTTAGGCTGGAGGTGAGGAGAAAGTTGTTGCCTGAGAGAGTCATTGACTGCTGGAATGGGCTGCCCAGGGAGGTGGTGGAGTCAGCGTCCCTGGAGGTGTTCAAGGCAGGTTTGGACGTGGCACTTGGTGCCATGGTCTGGTCTTGAGGGCTGTGGTGATGGCTTGGACTTGATGAGCTTTGAGGTCTCTTCCAACCTTGGTGGTGATACTGTGAGGGTGCTGCAGCCCTGAAGCAGGCTGCCCAGAGAGGTTGTGGAGTCTCCTTCTCGGGAGAGATTCCAAACCCACCTGGATATTCTGATCCTGGGCAACCTGATTTAGGTGACCCTGCTTTAGCAGAAGGGTTAGACTGGATGAACTCCAGAGCTCCTTTCCAACCTTTACCTTTCTGTGGTAGCCTGATGAAAATCCAACCTCACCAGGACAGTTTTCTTACATTAACAATAATTAACATCTGCTACAAGGTCAACATTTTTAGGTTCTCCCTCAGCAATTAGTATTGGAGTTTCTAAAGAAATTTGCTTTTCTTTGGGTTCTCTCTCCACCATCTGTTCCTTTTGTTTCTTCCTACAGTAAAGCTCCTATATTAATGCTGTTTGTTTTTACCTGAAGGATGTTGCTGCATTCTCTTTTATTTTAGCTTTCTGAAGAGGAGATGCTTGAAGCGACAGAATTCTATTTCCTGGCAGGGTGATTTGTTTCAGAATGGAACCTAAAACAAAACAAAGAACATGCCATAGTCAAAAAGAAAAATGCTAAGGTAAGTGTTTCATCAGCTCATATTTCTAGCAAAGGCTACTCCAGAACTACTAAAGAGATGCATTTAAAAACCACTTTGGAGTCTTGCATTCATTCTGACCTACTTGGCCAAACCCCCTCCATGCTCTCAGCAAACCCTTCCTTTGTGCTGGCACTGGAAACTGAGTGGCCAAGAGAAACTCAGCCTGTAGGAAAAAGCAAAGCCTCCTGACACAGACTTCTTAGGATAAGGGAAGTTCACTTGAGATCCATTTGAAAACAGCTCTGGAGTCTTGCAGTCATTCTGCCCTACGTGGCCAAACCCCCTCCATGCTCTCAGCAAACCCTTCCTTTGTGCTGGCACTGGAAACTGAGTGGCCAAGAGAAACTCAGCCTGTAGGAAAAAGCAAAGCCTCCTGACACAGACTTCTTAGGATAAGGGAAGTTCACTTTAACATAAAGGAAGTTCACTGCAAAGAGTTTACTCACAGTATTGTAACAAGCACAAATGTTTGATTGACATAGAATTGTAGAACCACAGAATCACTCTGGGTAGAAGGGACCTCTAAAGGTCATTCAGTCCAACCCCCCTGCAGTAAACAGAGACATCTTCAACTAGATCAAGCTGCCCACAGCCCTGTCCAGCCTGAGGGATGAGGCCTCAACTACCTCCCTGGGCAACATGTTGCAGTGTTCCAACAGCCTCATGCTGCAGAACTTGTTCCTAACATCCAATCTCAATCTGCTCTGCTCTCATTTCAAACCACTGCCCTTGTCCTATCACTGCAAGCCTTTGCAAACTCCCTCTGCAGCCTTAGAATCACAGAATCAAGCAGGTTGGAAGAGACCTCCAAGCTCACCCAGCCCAACCTAGCACCCAGCCCTAACCAATCAACCAGACCATGGTACTAAGTGCCCCAGCCAGGATTTGCTTCAACACCTCCAGGGATGGGGACTCCACCCCCCCCCTGGGCAGCCCATTCCAATGTCAATCACTCTCTCTGGCAACAACTTCTTCCTAACATCCAGCCTAGACCTCCTCTGGCACAACTTGAGGCTGTGTCCCCTTGTTGTGTCCCTGGGTGCCTGGCAGCAGAGCCCAATCCCACCTGGCCACAACCTCCCTTCAGGTAGCTGCAGAGAGCAATGAGCTCTGCCCTGAGCCTCCTCTTCTGCAGGCTGCACACCCCCAGCTCCCTCAGCCTCTCCTCACAGGGCTGTGCTCCAGGCCCCTCCCCAGCCTTGCTGCCCTTCTCTGGACACCTTCCAGCACCTCAACATCTCTCTTGAATTGAGTGGCCCAGAACTGGACACAGCACTCAAGGTGTGGCCTGAGCAGTGCTGAGCACAGAGGCAGAAGAACCTCCCTGCTCCTGAGCCAGGCCAGGATGCCATTGGCTCTGCTGCCCACCTGGGCACACTGCTGCCTTATGTTCAGCTGCCAACCAGCACCCCCAGGTCCCTCTCTGCCTGGCTGCTCTCCAGCCACTGTCCCCAGCCTGCAGCACTGCTTGGGGTTGTTGTGGCCTAAGGGTAGCCCCTTCAGTTCCTGGGAGGTGGCAATTGAGTCATATTCCTAACGTGTGGCAGGAGCAGATGTGGCCTTGACTTTCTCATCAGCACTGCACGCAGGCAGTAAAGATGTTCAGGTTCTGGCACAGAGCTGGCTGTTCCCACCAGACAGCCACCTCCTGACATTCCTACAACCTGCCAATGGCCTGGGCTTTCCTCTGTGCCTCAGCAGTCCTCTCCCTTCTCCATTAAAGTAGTTTCACTTTACCTGGAAGCAACTGGTTAGTCTGAAGCACTGTCTTCAGTGGCATCCTTTCCTCAGCTGATGTCTGCAGGGCCAGTGCTGAGGGCTGGGGGAGTGTAGACACTTGCTTCACAATGGTCCCTGCTGGTTGTTTGACTACCTGGCAGGGGAACATCCAATATCACCAGTGAGAAAAGCTAAACATCAGAGAAGCCAACATTATCCAGGTGTTCACTGAGCCAGCAGTGCTGCTGGACATGCATGGTCAGCTTAAGGCACACAACATGCTCAGGGAAACCTCAGCTTTTGGGGTGTGGCTTTTGTTTAGTTGGTTTTTGTTATTTGTGGGTTTTATTTAACTTCATGACAAGAATTCTTAACACCTGCTGGTGTGTTTTAAACTCATTCAGAATCCCAGAATGCCAAACTGGAAAGAAGCCCAAGGACTACCTGGACCAACCTTTCTAGGTGATAGGAGCTGGCCCAGCACCCTGCCAAGCTGACCCACATAGAGGCATCCACTGCTTCCCTTGGAAAAGGGTTCCAATGTGTGACTGATCTCACAGGGAAACATTTTCATCCCTGAAAAATTCCCATCTTTGTTCAGGCAGCAGACTCAATTCCACTGGAGGGGAACAGTCCTTATGCAGCAGGGATGCAGCAGACAAGACTTCTACAGTGACTGACTCCAAAAGCCAGGTTCAGGCAGGTCCTGGGACAGGCAGAGATTCTCAACCAGCACTGAGGATTTGTTGGAAGGAGATATAGATGTTACCATGCTGCTCAAAGGGACTTCATTTAACTGCCTGGTTTAATTAGCAGAGCTCCAGATAGATGCTTCATCCCTACTCACTATTGATAACCATTCCAAAGGAGTTGCACTGAGTATTACACAATCCCTCAGAGGGTCACAGGCACACCCAGCTTGGCACAGCCCCTCAGGATCACCAAGTCCAACTAATAACCCTACTCTACAAGATTCGCTTTAAACCACATCCCTAAGCACCACATCCAGTCCCCAACCACCATCATGGTGCAGAATTTGTTCCTGACATCCAATCACAATCTGCACACAGTACACTGAGGCTTCTCCTCTCTTTAAGTCTTGATTAACAAACCAAAAATTGAATATTAACCCTGCCTGTAGGTGAGCTCAAAAGAGTAAGCAACACATGCACCCAGCTGGGAAGGGAGAACACCAAAACAAAGAGCTGGAAGTCTGGCATCAACTCCTTTTCCTACCTACAACTAGGAGTACACACTCCAAAGTTACTAACCTGTGGCTGATGCCACAACATCATTTGTAAATGGAGATGCTCTGTAAATTACTCTGCTGAAAAGCTCAACCTGAGCCTGCAGTGTGAGTGCAGCCCAGACAGCAACTGTGTGCTGGGCTGCAGCAGGAGCAGTGTGGGCAGCAGGGCAAGGGAGGGGATTGTGCCCCTTTGCTCTGCTCTCCTCAGACCCCAGCTGCAGTCCTGGGTGCAGTTGTGGAGCACCCAGCACAGGAAGGACATGAAAGTGTTGGAGCCAGTCCAGAGGAGGTCACCAAGATGCTGAGAGGGCTGCAGCAGCTCTGCTGTGAGGACAGGCTGAGAGAGTTGGGGCTCTGCAGCCTGGAGAAGAGAAGGCTTCCAGGACACCTTGGAGTGGCCTTCCAGGATCTGAAGGGGCCTACAGGAAGGCTGGGGAGGGACTACTGACAAGGGCTTGCAATGCCAGGACAAGGGGAATGGGTTTGAAGTGTCAGAGGGGAGATTGAAAGTGGATGGTAGGAGGAAGTTGTTTGCAGTGAGGTTGGTGAGACACTGGCACAGGTTGCCCAGGGAGGTTGTGGCTGCTCCCTCCCTAGAGGTGTTCAGAGCTAGGCTGGATGAGGCATTGAATCAGCTGGGCTAGTGAGAGGTGTCCCTGCCCATGGCAGGAGGTTGGAACTGGAGGGGTTGGTCCCTTCCAACCCAAACCATTCTGTGAATCTATCAATCTAGGAGAGACAGAAGGGATGTGCTGGCAGCAGAGCTGATGTCCTGTTTGCCATTCTAGCTGCTAGGCTAACAGAAGCTGGGAGCCCTTGGGATTTGCAACAGGAGAGGACAACAGTCCCAGAAAGGGTGACAAGGATCTAATGGCAGGAAAAAGTATTACAAAAATGGGTAATATCTGTGAGAAAGAGCTATTGCCTCTTTTCTTCAGGTTAGCAGCAAGAAGTAATAAAGAAAAGAGACTGGTCCTTTGTGCCCCATTAAGTAGGTTGACAAAGACATCAAATAAAAATTGTCCACACTCCTGAGTTAAAAAAAATAAAAAGGCAGGCAGTGCAGCAGCCACTGCCAGCACAGAGACAGCTGCCCAAGAGAGCCTCTCCATTAGCCTTACTTGAACCTCTTTTACATTCATAGAGCAAAGTGTGGAGCTCAGCAGAGAGATGCTGAGCTATCATCACACACTACAAGCACTGCTGCTTCATGGAGGAAGCCTCAGCAGCAGAATGCAAATGCATACACCCAGGACAAAAAAAAAAAAACCTCTTGAAAAACTGAGGAGCCTGCTGAAGAAAGCTCAGCTCTGAGGGGACTTGACACTAACTCCTGATTAAGAACAAGCAGTTGGAACAGCACAGGCACTTCACTCCTTGCTTCTGCTGTTAGCAGTGTCCAGGGAGCACATCTCAGTGGTAATTGCAGGGACTACACCATCAGACCTTTGCTCTTTATGCCTAACATGGAGCTTTAACAAGAGACAAAGTACTACAGCAAGAGGACTCCAGAACAAGAGGACACAGTCTCAAGCTGTGCCAGGGGAAGTTTAGGCTGGAGGTGAGGAGAAAGTTGTTGCCTGAGAGAGTCATTGACTGCTGGAATGGGCTGCCCAGGGAGGTGTTCAAGGCAGGTTTGGACGTGGCACTTGGTGCCATGGTCTGGTCTTGAGGGCTGTGGTAATGGCTTGGACTTGATGAGCTTTGAGGTCTCTTCCAACCCTGGTGATACTGTGAAGACAGACTTTACTGCTGAGGTGAAGCTTCTTTGGAAGCCAATGCCTTCAAATCACAGACTCACAGAATGTCAGGGGCTGGAAGGGACCTCCCAAGCTCAGCCAGTCCAACCCCCCCTGCCAGGGCAGCATCACCCAGAACAGATCACACAGGAACACATCCAGGCAGCTTTTAGTATCTCCAGAGAGGGAAACTCCACAACCCCCCCGGGCAGCCTGTTCCAGGGCTCTGTCACTCTCACAGGGAAAAAATTCCTCCTTGTGTTTCCATGGAACTTCCTACGGCTCAAGTTCCGGGCCTCCCAGTTCAGGAGGGATACAGAACTGCTGGAGAGAGTCCAGCACAGAGCCACAAAGATGCCAAAGGGAATGGAACAGCTCTGGTAGGAGGAGAGCCTGAGGGAGCTGGGGTTGGGAGCTTGGAGAGGAGGAGACTGAGAGGTGACCTCATTCATGTTGATAAAGATGTGCAGGTGAGTGNGGGGGGTTGGACTGGCTGAGCTTTGGAGGTCCCTTCCAGCCCCTGACACTCTGTAATTCAACTCCCACCCATTGCCCCTTGTCCTGTCATGGGACAATGGGGCTGTGTTAAGAAGGTCACCAGGAGAGAACCCTTCCAAATGTGAAGCTCACAGCACAGACCTGTGATCCATCCCAGCAGCTTCCCTGAAAAGCACCTCCCTTGGTGTCCAGCACCCAGACCTAGAGCTCTTGTAATGCCACAGAACTGAAAGTCTCTGAAAGCAGGATGGAGCCAGGTGTGCTGGTCTCTTCTCTTCCTCCCAGTACCAAGTGAGAGGATGAGAGGAAATGACCTCAGGTTGCACCAGGGTAGGTTTAGGTTGGACATTAGGGTCCAAACCTCTTTCCTGAAAGGGTTCTCAAAGACTGGCACAGGCTGTCTAGAGAGGGAGTTGAATCCCCATCCCTGGAGGTGTTTCTAAGAGGCAGAGATGTGGGGCTGAGGGACATGGTTTAGCCCTAGCCTTGGCAGAGTTAGAGAATGGTTGGACTCAAAGTTGTCTTTTCCAACCAAAATGAGTCCCTGATTCTGTGACAGTTCCATGTTGCAACACTCTGATCATGATTCTACTATTCTGTAGAATAGTACTGCTGCATTCTTCAGCACCTCCAACACTACAACAGAGTTGGCAGGTGGAAGTTCACTTCAAGCAGAAGAGACCTAAATGAGAAGTGGGCATGCAGGAGGATTGTATGGCAGCAGAGAGTTCTGCAGGCTGGAAAGGGAAAGGAATTGCTGGCAGCAGTGTGTGGACAGATTGGCACAGCTGGCATGTGCTTCCCTTCAGCTGGCAGCAGCAGCCTTCTGCTTAGGGAAGGGAGGTCCAGATCTGTTCTCTTGTGGGAGGAAACAATCCCTCTGTCCTTTCAAGAAAAGGCAGTAGGGAAGCCCTAGAAAATGAAGCTGCTTCTAACTAACCTGCTCTTTGTGCTAGTAGATGTCTGAATGAACACCAAGCTCCTGCTGTGGCCAAGATGCAAAGTGGTGAAGTCAGCCTTTCAGCTATGAGAAAGGCAAAAATTAAGCAGGTGTTTTGAAGAGCACAGAATCACAGAACTTTAGAGGTTGGAAGGGACCTCCAGAGATCATACAGTCCAACCTCCCTGCCAAGCAGGATCTCCCAGGGTAGTTTGCGCAGGAACGCATCCAGGCAGGTCCTGAAAGTCTCCGGAGAGGGAGGCTCCACAACCTCTCTGGGCAGCTTGTTCCAAGGATTTCCATCACTGTGCCTGGGATCTACCCAAGTGAGGATAAAAACAGCCTTGGTATGCAGTTCAACATTGGTAAGGTGCAATGAAACACTGAAACAGGCTGACACACATCAGAGGTGTAGGAGGCAGAAGCCATTCCTTGAGTTCACCAATCTCATATTCCAGAACTGTTTTGACTCCCCAGGGTGGAGTTCAGCTTCCTCCTCTGCTGGTACAGATGGCAAACCCTTCCCCTGGATGGCAAGGCTTACTCTGCAGCCAACAAACTGCTCTCCAGCCCTTGGACAACCTAAGAAGCTCTCATTTTCTTCTGGCTGCAATTTCAGAGTTGCTCCTCAAAGACAGTGAGGCTACCAAATCCTTTTCCAATTTGGCTGTAGCTACTACATCAAAGCCTGTCAGTGCATATGCTGGGGAACTGTTTGGGGCTTTTTTTTGGTAGGCTGGTGGGTTTTTCTTAAACCCAAAGGATCCCCCCACACACACCCCTTCCACAGAGCTGAGTGCTTTGTTCTTCTTCAAGCTCTTTATTTAGAATGCAGGATTCTTGTACTGTAGTCACCTTATGCACGTTGAAAGGAGGAAAAAGCCAAAGGTTTGAGAGGTCTGAATACTGCTAAATCAAAGGTCCACAATAAACAAACTACAAAAGAGATTCACACACCATCTGGGAAAGCAGGTCTAGCTCAAGAGGAAGTCTAATGTTTTGCTCTCCTTTCAAGGGGAAAAAAAAAAAAAAAGTCTTTAGAAGAAAGTCTTAGTCAAGAATTGAGTTATCCAACAGAGGGACACTATTCATAGAAGCATAGAATGGTTTGGACTGGAAGGGACCTCCAAAAGTCATCCAGTCCCTACAGTCAGCAGGGACATTCTGCACTAGATGAGGTTGTCCAGAGTCCTGTCCAGCCTCACATTGAGTATCTCCAGGGATGGGGCCTCAACCACCTCCCTGGACAACCTGTTCCAGTGTTCCACCACCCTCGTGGTGCAGAACTTGCTCCTAACATTCAATCTCAAACTGCTCTGTTCTCATTCCAAGCTACTGCCTCTCATCCTGTCCCTGCAGGCCTTTGCAAACAGCCTGCAGCCTTCTTGTAGCCCCCTAACGTACTGACAGGTCACTGTTAGGTCTCCCTGGATCCTTCTCTTCTCCAGGCTGAACAACCCCAACTCATAGAACCATAGAATGGTAAGGTTGGAAGGGACCTCAAGGATCAGCCAGTTCCAACCCCCTGCCATAGGCAGGGACACCTCCCACTAGCACAGGTCACTCAAGGCCTCATCCAACCTGGCCTTGAACACCTCCAGGGAGGGAGCAGCCACAACCTCCCTGGGCAACTCCTTCAGCCTGTCCTCACTCCAGAAGTTCTCCAGCCCCTTGATCATTTCCTGGCCCTCTTTTTGACTCACTCCATGAGGTCCATGTCCTTCCTCTGTTTGAAGGCTCCAGAATTGGACACAGCACTCCAGGTGAGGTCTCACCAGAGCAGAGAAGAGGGGCAGAATCCTCTCTCCTGCCCTGCTGCCCACACTGCTTTGGATGACACCCAGGACACCATTTGCCTTCTGGGCTGCAAGCACACACTGCTGGCTCATATTCTGTCAAGACACTTGAGTTGCCTACAGGTAGAGCAGTCAGCACATTACACCCCTGAACCAAACCTCATGGACTTCACAGAGTTGCTCTTTTGGTTATCACAGAATGGTAGGGCTTAGAAGGCACCACCTAGCCCAACATCCCTGCTAGAGCAGAAGCACCCAGGGTAGATCAACCAGGAACACAGCCAGGTGGGTTTTGAATGCCTCCAGAGATGGAAACTCAACAAGCTCTCTGGGAAGCCTGGCTTTGGGCTCTGCCACCCTCAGAATGAGGAATATTTCCCCTGAAATTCCATGGAACCTCCTGCATCCCTGCTTGTCTGCCTGTGATTCACAGTTGGTTGGTACTTAACATTAGCAAGAACTTAACCTGTGCCAAGGAAAAAAAGGAAAAAAAGAAATCTGTTGACACCTTATTTTTGAGGGTATTGTTTCATCAAGGCATTTATTCCTCCTGGAATCTGTTAGTTAATGAAGCCTGATAGAAAAAAATAGTTCACTTTTGGATGACTTCAGATTTACTAAGACATGTTAATTATGGAGTCCTGTGTGCAGTTCTGGAGCCCCCAGCACAGGAAGGACATGGAAGTGTTGGAGCCAGTCCAGAGGAGGCCACCAAGATGCTGAGAGGGCTGCAGCAGCTCTGCTGTGAGGACAGGCTGAGAGAGTTGGGGCTCTGCAGCCTGGAGAAGAGAAGGCTTCCAGGAGACTTTGGAGTGGCCTTCCAGGATCTGAAGGAGGCTCCAGGAAGGCTGGGGAGGGACTATTGACAAGGTCTGGGAATGACAGGACAAGGGGAATGGGTTTGAAGTGTCAGAGGGGAGATTGACACTGGATGTTAGGAGGAAGTTGTTTGCAGTGAGGGTGGTGAGACACTGGCACAGGTTGCCCAGGGAGGTTGTGGCTGCTCCCTCCCTGGAGGTGTTCAAGGCCAGGTTGGAGGAGGCCTTGAGTGAGCTGTGCTAGTGGGAAGTGTCCCTGCCTATGGCAGGGGGTTGGAACTGGATGATCCTTGAGGTCCCTTCCAACCTTCCCATTCTATGATTCTATAACTCTGCTTGCAATACTCCTTGAGCTACTTTGTGCATTTCAGTTAACACATCACTAAGTATCTTCCTGCCCCTCGTGCCTTGCACCCAAGGCAGGAACTACCAAGGCAGAGAGTCTGGGCTCCTTGGTGGCTGAGGCACAGCCCTAACAAGACACCTAACAGTAATTAACAAAAGCAGCTCACCAGTAAGTTCTGACACCAGCATGTCCTGCCTCCTCTTGCAGGTGCCAGCATATTCTAAGGGGCAGAACTGGTATTGCCTCAAGATAGATGTTTGGCCTGGTGCAGTGGTGGTCAGCAGATCTTGCAAGAGATCAAGCTTATAGCTTGCTTTAGATTCACAAAATGGTTTGGGTTAGAAAGGACCTTAAAGACCATTTAGTTGTAATTCCCTGCCATGGGCATGGAAACCTTCCACTAAATCAGGTTGCTCATCCAACCTGGCCTTGGACACCTCCAGGGAGGAGGCATTCCCAATCTCTCTGGGCAACCTGTTCCAGTGCTTGACCACCTTCACTGTCAAGAATTTTTTCCTAATCTCCAGTCTCAATCTCCCTTCTTCCAGCTCAAAGTCATTTTCCCTCAACCTGTCACTACAAGCCCTTGTAAAACATCCCTCCCCAGCTCTCCTGTAGCTTCCAGTATCCTTCAGGTACTGGAAGGCTGCTCTAAGGTGTCCCTGAAGCTTCCTCTTCTCCAGGTTGCAAAGCCCCAACTCTCCCAGCCTGTCCTCACAGAGGAGCTTCTCCAGCCCTCTGAGCATCTTTGTGGCCTCCTCTGGACCCTCTCCAGCAGCTCCAGGTCCTTCTTGTGCTGGAGGTCCCAGAACTGGAAGCAGTGCTACAGGTGAGGTCTGAGCAGAGCAGAGGGGCAGAATCCCCTCCCTGTACTGCTGCTCTCCCTGCTCTGGCTGCAGCCAGTACACAGCTACCTCTGGGTTGCCAGTGCCCAGTGCTGGCTCCTGGGGAGTTTGGCACCAACTGACACCCTCAAGGCCTTCTCCTCCAGACTGCTCTTGAGCAGCTCCCTGCCCAGCCTGGATTTGTGCTTGGGATTGCCCTGACCATGGGGCAGGACCTTGCACTTAGCCTTGCTCCCCTTCTCCACAAGGACTCAGTATCCCCATCCCATGACAGGCACACCAAATTAACTCATGGCAGTCACCTTCACACACTACAAAAGAACAAGCTGAGGCCCAAATTGATTTCCTCTCTGCTAAGAGCCAAAGTGAAGAGGCCTAGTTACAGGGAAACAGAGACATGCATCTTACCAACTGTTTCACTTTAACCACCTGCTGAGCACCCACTGACTGTGCAGGCACAGAGCCGGGTTGGGAGATTTTGATGCTGATGGGAGCTCCAGCTGCTGCCTTCCGGGGCTGCAGAGGGCTGGTTGATGTAGAGCTGACTGTGGAGACCAGCACTGGCTTTACAGACTGGAGAGAGGACCTTGCCACTGCAGAAGTGAAGACTGGCTTGGCAGCTTGGACAGCAACTAGGCCTGATGGGGCTGGCATTCTGGTGAGGACTGTAGCTGCAGGCTGAAGAGATGCTGGCACCACTGCCGAGGAAGGAAGAGGCTTCAGCACCTGCAGAGGAGCCTTCGCCGGTGCTCTGCCAAGGGCTGGGTTTGGAACTGCAGAGGCTGTGGTTGTGCCAGGGGCAGACACTGGCTGCAGAACTGCAGAGGCTGTGGTTGTGCCAGGGGCAGACACTGGCTGCAGAACTGCAGAGGCTGTGGTTGTGCCAGGGGCAGACACTGGCTGCAGAACTGCAGAGGCTGAGACTGTTCCAGGGGCAGATACTGGCTGCAGAACTGCAGAGGCTGAGACTGTTCCAGGGGCAGATACTGGCTGCAGAACTGCAGAGGCTGGGACTGTGCCAGGGGCAGACACTGGCTGCAGAACTGCAGAGGCTGAGACTGTTCCAGGGGCAGATACTGGCTGCAGAACTGCAGAGGCTGAGACTGTTCCAGGGGCAGATACTGGCTGCAGAACTGCAGAGGCTGGGACTGTGCCAGGGGCAGACACTGGCTGCAGAACTGCAGAGGCTGAGACTGTTCCAGGGGCAGATACTGGCTGCAGAACTGCAGAGGCTGAGACTGTTCCAGGGGCAGATACTGGCTGCAGAACTGCAGAGGCTGGGACTGTGCCAGGGGCAGACACTGGCTGCAGAACTGCAGAGGCTGAGACTGTTCCAGGGGCAGATACTGGCTGCAGAACTGCAGAGGCTGAGACTGTTCCAGGGGCAGATACTGGCTGCAGAACTGCAGAGGCTGGGACTGTGCCAGGGGCAGACACTGGCTGCAGAACTGCAGAGGCTGAGACTGTTCCAGGGGCAGATACTGGCTGCAGAACTGCAGAGGCTGAGACTGTTCCAGGGGCAGATACTGGCTGCAGAACTGCAGANCACTGGTTGCAGAACTGCAGAGGCTGAGACTGTGCCAGAGGCAGACACTGGTTGCAGTACTGCAGAGGCTGGGACTGTGCCAGGGGCAGACACTGGTTGCAGTAGTGCAGAGGCTGGGACTGTGCCAGGGGCAGAGACTGGTTGCAGGAGTGCAGAGGCTGGGGCTGTGCCAGGGGCAGAGACTGGCTGCAGAACTGCAGAGGCTGGGAATGCGCCAGGGGTAGACANTGGTTGCAGTAGTGCAGAGGCTGGGACTGTGCCAGGGGTAGACACTGGTTGCAGTAGTGCAGAGGCTGGGACTGTGCCAGGGGCAGACACTGGTTGCAGTACTGCAGAGGTTGTGGCTGTGCCAGGGGCAGACACTGGGTTTGTGACTGAAGAAGTTGCTACTGCTAGGGAAGGAGCTAGGGCTGCAGAGGTGCAAGTGGAAAGAGCTTCTTGTGCTGGAGCTGGCTGCTGCAGGCACTGCTGGATGAAGCTCTGTGCGTTGGGCACCAGCTGCCGCAGGGTGAGCACGCTGTTCTAGGAGACACAAGGAGAGAACACTGCCTTAGCAGCAGCACAACACAACACTGACACATTACCCACTGAATCTTCCTCCTCCCTTCCCCATTTCATTTCTCAGGGGACTATAAATTCCTTGTTCCAGTAACCATCCTTAAAACGATGCCAGTAGTGGGCAGTGTGGGCCTCAAGAATCCCCAGCGCTGGCAGCCACCAGGCTTCACAGCACACAGCAAGTGGCACTTGTAGGGAAACCTCATCCACAGAATCATAGAATGGTAAGGTTGGAAGGGACCTCAAGGATCATCTAGTTCCAACCCCCTGCCATAGGCAGGGACACATCCCACTAGTACAGCCATAACTTTCTTTGGTCTGGGTTTGGGGGTTTTTTTGTTTATATTTTTCAATTTGGAGTTTATGGTTTCTTTCTGACCATTTCAACTGCTTTGCTACCTCAAAAAAAAAAAAAAAAAAAAAAAAAAAAAAAACCAAAACCCAAAACCAAACCATTTTGCTTTGCCTTTACCCTGCTGTGTTGTAACTGTTGGGTTTATTCCACTAAGCCCATCTGCCAGGGAAGTCAGAAGCAAGCTGTGAAGACAGCTTGACTACTTGAGCCTTGAGGTCCCTTCCAACCTTACCATTCTATGATTCTGTGACCTGGGGGTCTGGGTTGATGAAAAGCTCAAGATGAGCCTGCAGTGTGAGTGCAGCCCAGACAGCAACTGTGTGCTGGGCTGCAGCAAGAGCACTGTGGGCAGCAGGGCAAGGGAGGAGATTGTGCTCCTTTGCTCTGCTCAGACCCCAGCTGCAGTCCTGGGTGCAGTTGTGGAGCCCCCAGCACAGGAAGGACATGGAAGTGTTGGAG
>VWZE01015207.1:49823-59990 GCA_013396675.1 Eubucco bourcierii
GGTGTCCTCCCTCCCAAGCTGCTGCCAGTTTGATATGAAAGAAGCAGGCAGCTAGCAGCAAGGTTTGCAGCTCAGGCTCCCACTGTTGGTAACACTTTAATAGCTCTCTGCAGGATCTTTGCCACCACCACGGACTCTTCCAAGGATGAGGCTCAACAGCTCTAAGACCATAGAGAGGCAAACTGGGCATGAGAATCCCACAAACAGATGGACGGGAGGGAGATGGAAGGGGACAGAGAACAGATCTGTCAAGCTGCACTGCCCTGGGCTTTAGAAAGCTGAAAACAAGAGGTTCATGGGAGCTGATCTCTTGCAAATTCCAGCATGTTTACACATCCAGACCAGAACAGCACTTTATCAGCTGAGGGAGAGAACAACAGGAAGGCTGCTGGATCCTTTTCCCAGGAAGATGAATAAATGGGAATTAACTTCTGTCATCTGCCCTCAACCTTTTTCACGACTGACAATTCTCATTCTCACCTCGAACAACAGAGAAGCAGTTGCCAAAAAAAATGGCATTAATCCTGCATAATTTTGAGGTAATTTCAAGAGTAGTGCTCTGCATCTAAATGAAAGTGCCCCAGCATGATGCTAATTAGATACTTTGCAGCTTTGTGACCCCATCTGGGAAGAAGGTAAAAAACCAGAAGAGTGCAGACATCTTGTCTGACCTCAGAGCTCAAACAAGCAGGAATGGTAAAAAAAAAAAAAAAAAGGGAAATGTTTTAATGGATGAAGAGAATAATCCTGAAGCAGTAAGCAAAAAGTTTTGCTGATAGTAGTGCTTCAAGTTGCACTTTGCCCAGGATAGGAGATACATCATGGAACCAAGGATTGTGTCCTCTCTGCTGCCTCTCACACTTTGTGATGACTTCCAAACCCACAGTCCACTCCTGTGAGCTCAAAAAGCTGTCAAGACTAACAACAGAGGTTTCCAGGAGACCTTAGAGTAGCCTTCCAGGATCTGGAGGGGGCTACAGGAAGGTTGGGGAGGGACTATTGACAAGGTCTTGTAATGACAGGACAAGGGGCAATGGGTTTGAAGTGGCAGAGGGGAGATTTAGACTGGATGTCAGGAGGAAGTTGTTTGCAGTGAGGGTGGTGAGACACTGGCACAGGTTGCCCAGGGAGGTTGTGGAGCACAGAAGCACCCAACGTGATCTTTGATCACGTTGGGTGCTTCTGTGCTCCACAACCTCCCTGGAGGTGTTCAAGGCCAGGTTGGATGAGACCTTGAGTGACCTGTGCAAGTGGGAGGTGGCTCTGCCTATGGCAGGGGGTTGGAATCAGATGATCTTTAAGGCCCCTTCCAACACAAACCATTTGTTAATTCTTTTAGGACTAAGGAATGAACTACTGCCAAGGAAAACAGACCCAAGGGCTCCTCCGTCCTTTTTCCAGAAGGTTCCTGCGCCCTTATGAACAGACTCCCTCATTCAGCACTCTTCTCTCATCCACCCCAAGGTAAGGAGGGAAGCAACTGTCATGGCATGAGGCATCCATGCTGCAGCTATTTAGAATCATAGAATGGTAAGGTTGGAAGGGACCTCAAGGATCAGCCAGTTCCAACCCCCTGCCATAGGCAGGGACACCTCCCACTAGCACAGGTCACTCAAGGCCTCATCCAACCTGGCCTTGAACACCTCCAGGGAGGGAGCAGCCACAACCTCCCTGGGCAACCTGTGCCAGTGTCTCACCACCCTCACTCCAAACAACTTCCTCCTAACATCCACTTTTAGTCTCTCCTCTGACACTTCAAACCCATTCCCCTTGTCCTGGCATTCCCAGACCTTGTGGGAGGTCCCTCCACAGC
The DNA here is from genome assembly GCA_013396675.1 of Eubucco bourcierii. NCBI lineage: Eukaryota > Metazoa > Chordata > Aves > Piciformes > Ramphastidae > Eubucco > Eubucco bourcierii. Next base: position 51,637 of record VWZE01015207.1, read on the forward strand.
CTTCCTGCCACCCCCTTCAGATCCTGGAAGGCCACTCCAAAGTCTCCTGGAAGCCTTCTCTTCTGCAGGCTGCAGAGCCCCAACTCTCTCAGTCTGTCCTCACAGCAGAGCTGCAGCAGCCCTCTCAGTATCTTAGTGGGCTCCTCTGGACTGGCTCCAACTCTTCCATGTCCTTCCTGTGCTGGTGGCTCCAGAAATGCACCCAGGACTGCAGGTGGGGTCTGAGGAGAGCAGAGCAAAGGGGCACAATCCCCTCCCTTGCCCTGCTGGCCATGCTTAACCTAAAAATCTTAATTTAATCTTAAATGTATGAGGAACTTCTACAGAGGGCCTAGGAATTCTATTCATAAGATAGGCTCCAAGGAAGCCACTCAAAATAGCACTATTAATTTCTCCTAGAGTCATCATTCTTGCTGTTTAAATCCAGCCCTGTGGCTCATTAGAGGTATTCCAGTTTCTACAAAGGAAAGAAATAATATGGCTTACAAAACCCCTTCCATATCCACCTCCTTAACTATCTCAGAGGAACACAAGTTAAACTGAGCACAGCAGAACTGAATGAAGATAGTAACAGAAAAAACAACTCAAAAGTAGGTGGGAGTTAAAAAAAGGAAGAGTGAATAGCATGAGGAACCTTATCCACCTAAGGGTGAGGCTGCAGGCAGCTTCATCCAACAGATGGAAGAAATCTTCACCTTCATCTCCTCCACCAGCCCAAGGGCAGCAGAGTAGATGACTTACTGCATTTAAAGGCTCTGGATCTCCATGCAAAGATGACAAGCACAAAGGTTACAAGCTAAGAGTCCAACACAAGAGTGGGTAAGGAATATCCAGGGCTGTTCCTAGACACAAAGTGTATGTTGGTTCCATGCTAAGCAGAATAGAAAATGCACTAAGAGAGGCCTTCAGGTTTTCCCTTTCAGCCCAAACTTTATCCACCTATAGTGAGAAGGAAGACAAAGAAAGATCACAGAGCTGTGATTAATTCCAGCTGCTGAAAAAGAAGAACAGCAGGAGGACACATCTGTAAGGCAGACTGTTGGTTACCACTGCCATCAAACATACCCCAGTCCTTCCAGCACCCTCAAGGGCAAAGACATACAACCAAGATAGTTTTCAATGAGTGATGGTGCTCATTTACTGACTGCTTGGTCAACCACTGCAGCCCTGTCTCCTTCAAGCTCTTGGTCACAAAAGGTGTGCACAAGTCAGACTGCTTCCTGATTTCTCCTCCAGCTGATGAAGAGAACAGAATATTTTAGCTGCAGAAGGAAGTCTTTCTTTCATCACATGTGCTCATCCACAACCCTGGTCCTCCAAAGCAGAGGAAAGACTGAATCTAGGAGAAGTTTTGTACTCTACAGGTATCAAGTGCCTCTTCTAAAGAGTCCAACAAGCTTTCCCCATGGAAAAAAAAAAAAATAAAAGAGAATTCGGAAAGAAAACATAAAACACTACCTAAAAATAAGGAGGCATTTCCAAGTAGTGTTTACTTAGAGTTGTATCTGTGGAACCTGTGCACCAAATTCAGTTGGAGAACAGAGAATCATAGAATGGGAAGGTTGGAAGGGACCTCAAGGATCAGCCAGTTCCAACCCCTTGCCATAGGCAGGGACACCTCCCACTAGCACAGCTCATTCAAGGCCTCCTCCAACCTGGTCCTGAACACCTCCAGGGAGGGAGCAGCCACAACCTCCCTGGGCAACCTGTGCCAGTGTCTCACCACCCTCACTGTATACAACTTCCTCCTGACATCCAGTCTAAATCTCCCCTCTGCCAGTTCAAACCCATTCCCCTTGTCCTGGCATTACAAGACCTTGTCAATAGTTCCTCCCCAGCCTTCCTGCAGGCCCCCTTCGGATCCTGGAAGACTACTATGAGGTACCCTCGAGGTCTACAGCTATGACCTTCCTCCAGCTTTTAATGAGGGGAAAAAACCAGACCTGCAAGGCAGCTTGCCCAGTGCAGACAGCTCATTTCCCTCCCAACACCAGCCCAGGTGGAACTTCCTCTTTCCTAACAAATTGGGGGACCCCAACAGGAGAGGGCATGAGGAAGATTCTATCTGCCAGAAGAGCCTCAGCTACAGCTTGAAGGATCTGTGTCACAGGGTACAAAGGCACTGGAAATGGCTCTCTCAAGTACTTGTTTTAATCCACTGTCCATGCACTTTCTACTGTAGTGAGAGAAGATGAGCTGACACACACCAGCAGAAGCAAGATTAAATGACACATTTCAAAAAGCACACTGAGGAAAGAATTTATCATGAGGACAAAAGTTAGCAGCTCAGTGAAAAGCAGGTTAGAGTCAGAAGCAAGAGGAATGGATCTGTATTCCCTTCAGTTCACTCTGGCACCTATTCCACCACTCTGCAAAGCTTCCCACCTACCTGGACTGCAGCAGGGGGCTGAGCAGCAGAAGCCACAGCATTTGTGGCTGGAGATGATGGTTTCCCAGGAGTAGCTGTTGCTTTCTTTAGTAACTGGGTGCCAGAGCTCTTGAAAACACAAAAAGAAAATATGTGCAGAGAGCAGCTGTCAGAGAAGTCAGTGACAGAGCAGACACTGAGGTTGGGGCCTGCTCAAGTCTGAAGCAAAGCAGGACACCCCTAACACAGGCACCACTCACACAGCCCCTGCAGGGCTGCTCACCCACCAGCTATCAACCTGGCAGAACGGATGCAGAGGCACTTACACACCATGCCCAGTCACAGGAGCACAGAATGGTTTGGGTTTGAAAGGACCACAAAGATCATCCAGTTCCAACCCCCCTGGCACAGGCAGGGACCCCTCACACTGAAACCTCATCCAAACTAGCCTTGAGGACCTACAGAGAGGAAGCATCCACAACCTCCCTGACCAGCCTGTTCCATTTTATCCCCACCCCTCACAGCAGTTTCTTTTTAATCTCCAGCCTAAATCTCCCAGCTGAAAGCAATTGCTTCTCACCCTATCACTAGAAGCCTTTGTCAAAAGTCCCTCCCCACCTTTCTTGCAGGTCCTAATCAGAATAAAGTAGTTAAAGGATAATCATGTGGCAAGAAATTAGCAGAAGATTGCTTTTTGGGACCTGCCCTTCCTCCTGCATGCTGGCCACATTGCAAGAGATGCAAAAAAAAAAAAAAAGCCAGCAGAGCTCAGAGGAGGAACAACATCCTGGGAACATGGTAAAGGTCCTCAGCTGCACTCAGCCTCAGAGAAATGCCCCACCAGAGAAGCACAACATTGTAGTCATTAGCAGTAAGTTTGGTACAGCCTTTGGTTCTGGGTTGCTTAGTTTGGTGCTTTGTTTTATTTTTCCTTCTTAAAACCCTTTTGACCATCAGAGGAATTTCTTCATTTGAAGTGTACCATCTGTAGGAGCCAGCAGGTGTTGTCAGGCTGAGATAGCAAAGCACACAGTCTGTGTGCAAAACCAAACCCCACCAGGCTGAGCAAGCTGGAGAAGTGGACCCAGGTGATCCTCATGAGCTTCAACAAGGCCAAGGGCAAGGTCTTGCACCTGTGTTGGGGCAGTCCCCATTATCAGTGCAGGCTGGAGGATGTGAGGGAAGGGAAGATTTAGATTGGATATTAGGAGGAAGTTGTTTAGATTGAAGGTGGTGAGACACTGGCACAGGTTGCCCAGGGAGGTTGTGGTTGCTCCCTCCCTGGAGGTGTTCAAGGCCAGGTTGGATGAGGCCTTGAGTGGCCTGTACTAGTGGGAGGTGTCCCTGCCTATGGCAGGGGGTTGGAACTGGCTGATCCTTGAGGTCCCTTCCAACCTTCCCACTCTATGATTCTATGTTGTGATAGAGAGCAGACCTGTGAAAAGGACCTGGGGTGCTGCTGCACAAAAAGCTGGAAGTGAGCCTACAGTGGGCACTTGTGCCCAGAGGTCAATGGCATCCTGGGTTGCATCAAAAGCAGAGTGGCCAGCAGAAGGAGAGGTGGGATTCTGCCCCTCTGCTCTGCTGAGACCTCACCTGCAGTGCTGTGCCCAGGCCCTCTGTACAAAAAGGACCTGATGGAGAAGCCACAATAATGATCAGAGGGCTGCAGCACCTCTCCTACCAAGACAGGCTGAGAGAGCTGAGGTTGTCCAGTCTGGAGAGGAATAGGCTCTGGGAAGACCTCAGAGCAGCCTTCCTCTACCTAAAGGGGGCCTGCAAGAAAGCTGGGGAGGGGCTGTTCACAGGGGCTTGTAGGGGTAGGACAGGGACAGTGGTTTGAAACTAGAGCAAGGCAGATTTCGTCTGCACAGTAGTAAGAAGTTCATGACTATGAGGGTGGTGGAATGCTGGAACAAGCTGCCCAGGGAGTTGGTGGAGACCCCACACCTGAGCAGACTTGATGGAGGTCTGAGCAACCTAATCACAGAATCAGACAGGGCTGGGAGGGACCACAAGGGACCACAGGCAGTTCCAACTCTCCCACCATGGGCAGGGACACCTCACACTAGATCAGGTTGTCCAGAGCCTCATCCAGCCTGGCCTTAAACACCTCCAGGGATGAGGCTTCCACCACCTCTCTGGGTAACCCCTTCCAGGGTCTCACTACTCGCATGCTGAAGAACTTCTTCCTAACATTCAGTCTGACTCTCCCCATTTCTAGCTTGCTTCCATTCCCCCCAGTCCTGTCATTACCTGACAGCCTAAAAAGTCCCTCCCCAGCTTTCCTGTAGCCCCCTTCAGATACTGCAAGGCCACAATAAGGTCACCTGGGAGCCTTCTCCTCTCCAGACTGAACAGCCTCAACTGCCTCAGTCTCTCCTTATAGGAGAGGTTCTCCAGCCCTCTGATCATCCTCATGGCCCTTCTCTGGACACTTCCCAGCACATTCATAGCCCTCTTGCATTAAGGATCTAGTTGGGGTTGTCCCTGCTCATGGCAGGAAGGTTGGACAAGACAATTTTTAGAGGTCCCTTCCAACCCAGTGTATTCTCTGATTCAGAAAGCACTCAAAAGCTTAATTAACCCTTCATAACTTACCTGCAAACCCTGTTACAACTACAAACCCAGCAAATAGGTGGAATTGAAGCTGTGGGAGAAGTTACCTGCACAGCAGATACTCTGACCACAGGTGAGCTGGTCGGTACAGGTGGCCTCACACTTGTGGTGTTTGCTGGCTGGTTCTGAGCCCCTGCTATTGCTTGTTGAGACAGCAGAATTAGTTGGCCATTATTGCTTCTGATAAGAATAGTTCCTGTTGGAGAAAAACACCCAGGCTGTTAGGAATGAAGCAATGTGGCTTCCTGGGGAAGCAATAACTAGACCACACTGATAAGATAATGTAGTATTTAGTTTGTCACTCCGAGGAACAGCTGCTAAGAAATGTAAAAATCTAAGTGTGCATCAGCTCTGCTCTGCATTTTATGGCAGCAAACTACTCCTGGAGTCAAGAGAAAATCCTGAAGAGCCAGGCACACAAAAATCCAGTGTGCATAAATGGTGCAAACTGCAAAGCAGCTGCAAGCTTGCCATGGTTATAGTACCAGCCTTGGTGGAGCTGGAGAAGGGTTGGTTGGACTCTATGATCTTAAAGGTCTTTTCCAAGCAAAATGGTTTTATGAGTCATAGAATCATAGAATCATAGAATGGGAAGGTTGGAAGGGACCTCAAGGATCAGCCAGTTCCAACCCCCTGCCATAAGCAGGGACACCTCCCACTAGTACAGGTTACTCAAGGCCTCATCCAACCTGGCCTTGAACACATCCAGGGAGGGAGCAGCCACAACCTTCCGGGGCAACCTGTGCCAGTGTCTCACCACCCTCACTGTAAACAACTTCCTCCTAACATCCAGTCTAAATCTCCCCTCTGCCAGTTCAAACCCATTGCCCCTTGTCCTGTCATTGCAGGACCTTGTAAATAATCCTTCCCCAGCCTTCCTGTAGGCCCCCTTCAGATACTGGAAGGCTACTATCAGGTCCCCTCGAAGCCTTCTCTTCTCCAGGCTGCAGAGCCCCAACTCTCTCAGCCTGTCCTCATAGCAGAGCTGCTCCAGCCCTCTGATCATCTTTGTGGCCCTCCTCTGGACCTGCTCCAACACTTCCATGTCCTTCCATGAGTCCATGATCACTTGAGTCAGAAAGATATTTTGGACATTAAGAAGACAGACAGAGTCACACATACACTTTGGGATTGCTTTAACAGCAGCTCTTCAACCTGAGAAAATTCCTAACCACAGTCAGCCTTGGCTGCCTCTCCACATTTTCACATCCTTAGGCACACACCTCCAGGTGAAGCTGTGGCTTACAGAACACCTGCAAAGGGGACTGAAGCCTGACTGATACCAGCTGCAGCTCACCTGACTATACTAAGAACAACCTCCTGAGTCAGAGGGCAGTGGCCTCCAGACAAAACCAAGGTCACTCAGTCTTAAGCTGTCTCTTTGTCACAGGTCTGTTCCAAAGTATTAAAATGAACTGTTTTAATTAAAGGTCACATTCTGTGCTTCTGTGCTCCACAACCTCCCTGGGCAACCTGTGCCAGTGTCTCACCACCCTCACTGTAAACAACTTCCTCCTAACATCCACTTTCAATCTCCCCTCTGACACTTCAAACCCATTCCTCCTCCTCCTCTCATTGCAAGACCTTGTCAATAGTCCCTCCCCAGCCTTCCTGGAGCCCCCTTCAGATCCTGCAAGACCACTCCAAGGTCTCCTGGAAGCCTTCTCTTCTCCAGGCTGCAGAGCCCCAACTCTCTCAGCCTGTCCTCACAGCAGAGCTGCTGCAGCCCTCTCAGCATCTTGGTGGCCTCCTCTGGACTGGCTCCAACACTTCCATGTCCTTCCTGTGCTGGGGGCTCCAGAACTGCACACAGGACTCCAGGTGGGGTCTGAGGAGAGCAGAGCCAAGGGGCACAATCCCCTCCCTTGCCCTGCTGCCCACACTGCTCTTGCTGCAGCCCAGCACACAGTTGCTGTCTGGGCTGCACTCACACTGCAGCCTCAGCTTGAGCTTTTCATCAACCCAGACTCCAAGGTCCTTTCCCTCAGGGCTGCTCTCAGCCATTCCCCACCCAGCCTAGAGCTGTGCTTGGCATTGTGCCTACTCAGGTGCAGGACCTTACACTTGGCCTTGTTGAATGTCCTGAGGTTGGCCTGGGCACAGCTCTGCAGCCTGTGCAGGTCCCTCTGGATGGATCCCTGCCCTCTAATCGACTATGCCACACAGCCTGGTGCCATCTTCTTGCAAGTTACCCAACCTCTGAAGAATCCCAGACCATTTGTGCACACCTTCCTAGTGCAAAACAAGAACACATCACTGAAATGTCTTTTTACTACCTGGTTAGTCTGGAAGTTGTCAAGATGATGCTGCACAGCACAGTCTAATGCAGTGCTCTTGTCTGTGCTTAAATGAGTACAACAGTGAAAGCCACAAGCTCCAAGGGCTGGGTTTTGGTTTAGAAAAATAAAATCACAGGGTTTGAACAGCATTTTCATCCTCTCCATCTAAAAGGACAACACAGAACTTGGTGTAAGATTCTGTAAGATCAACATGTTGCCACTTAGGTGGCACAGCCAAACTGAGACTGCAAGAGCAGCATCTAGATGAGTCCCTCCTTTCCCTAGCAGCCTTCACAGATTCACAGACTGCACTGGGTTGGAAGGGACACTCAAAGCTCATCTTGTCCAACCCCTCTGCACTCACAGAAGGGACATCTCCAACTACAGCAGGCTGTAGTTGGGCCACATCAAATCTCATCTTGAATATCTCCAGGGCTGGGGTCTCAACCACATCCCTGGGCAACCTGTGCCAACTCTTGCTGTGCAGAACTTCCTCCTGATGTCCAACCCACCTCTGCCATGCTCCAGTTTCAAACCATTGTCCCTTGTTCTATCCCCACAGGCTCTTCTAATCACTCCCCTCTCAGCCTTCCTGTAGGTCCCCTTTCAGACACTGAAAAGAAGCTCTAAGGTCTCCCTGGAGCCTTCTATTCTTCAGGCTGAACAGCCCCAGGTCACAGGCTCACAGGATGTTAGGGGTTGGAAGTGACCCAAAGAGATCATCAATTCCAAACCCCCTGCCAGAGCAGGACCAGACAATCCAGCTCAGGGCACACAGGAACTTGGAAGGCTCCAGAGAAGGAGACTCCACAGCCTCTCTGGGCAGCCTGTGCCAGGGCTCTGGGACCCTTCCAGGCAAGAAGTTGCCCCTTGTGTTGAGCTGGAACCTCCTGTGCTGCAGCTTCCATCCATTGCTCCTTGGCCTATCCCAGGCAGCAGTGAGCAGAGCCTGTGCCCCCCTCCTGCCCCCCAGCCCTCAGATAGTTATAAACATTAATTAAATCTCCTCTCAGTCTTCTCCTCTCCAGACTAAGCAGCCCCAGGTCCCTCAGCCTCTCCTCACCAGGCAGTGCTCAGTCCCCTCAGCA
>VWZE01015208.1:12160-22213 GCA_013396675.1 Eubucco bourcierii
TCTGGGCTGCATGTGCACACTGCAGGCTCATGTTGAGCTTTTCATCACCCCAGACCCCAAGGTCCTTTTCCTCAGGGCTGCTCTCAGCCATTCCCCACCCAGCCTGGAGTTGTGCTTGGCATTGTGCCTACCCAGGTGCAGGACCTTACACTTGGCCTTGTTGAATCTCATGAGGCTGGCCTCTGCAGCCTGTCCAGGTGCCTCTGGATGGATCCCTGCCCTCTAGCAAGTCGACTGTGCCACACAGCTTGGTGTCACCTGCAAACTTGCTGAGGCTGCACTGATTCCTCTGTCCATGGCACTGACAAAGATGTTAAACAGCACTGGCGCCAGCACTGACACCTGGGGGACACCACTTGGCACTGGTCTCCAGGTGGACATTGTGCCCTTGATCACCACTCTCTGTGTGCGTTCCTATGGTTATGTAGGTGGCTGTAGAGGCAATTATCTTTCTGCCTGTGCACAACCACATCCATACAAAGTACATGTGCACAGACACAAGAAGTTTGCACTCAGTTTTACTACTGGTAGAACCTGGACAGGTTAAGCTGCAGCCATCTCTCTCAAACAGCTCAGGCCAGAAGGAATCACTTTGATCCTTCAGTCATCCAGATTTGGCTACTTTAAACACCAGATCCTTAAGGGAGAAGAAATAGGTTGTCCTGCTCTTCGGTTTTCCCAAAATACTTTCTAGAAACTCACAGAAAAATGAAAATCTGAGATCTCTTCAGAAAGTTCATGTAGGTTCTTAGAGCTTCTGTTTTCTCTCTGCCCCATGCAAGGGAACATTAATTGTTGCTATTGCTTTCAATAATCATCAGTGTGCAGGTGGCAGAGGCTTTTTTCCACCTTGTTAGCATGGTCTACTCCTAGTTATTTTGACTCAGTCATTACATAAAGACTTCCTATCAATTCTGCATTATGACTACAAGCTACCCTAACACACCATACTATCACACAGATTCCAAGAATGACAAAAAGAAATTTACAACCTATTTCAACCTCTGCTGTAACTGAGCTACTATAAATCTTATCACCCACCTCACAGTGGGAAGGAAAATTGAACAAGGCCAAGTGTAAGGTCCTGCACCTGGGTAGGTACAATCCCAAGTTGGGTGGGGAATTGCTGAGAGTAGCCCTGGAAAAGGACCTGGAGGTCTGGGGTGATGAAAAGCTCAACATAAGCCTGCAGACAGCAACTGAGTGCTGGGCTGCAGCAAGAGCAGTGTGGGCAGCAGACAAAGGGAGGGGATTCTGCCCTTTTACTCTGTTCTCCTCAGACCCCACCTGGAGCCCTGTGTGCAGTTCTGGAGCCCCAAGCACAAGAAGGACATGGAAGTGCTGGAGTGGGTCCAGAGGAGGCCACAAAGATGCTCAGAGGGCTGCAGCAGCTCTGCTCTGAGGACAGGCTGAGAGAGTTGGGGCTCTGCAGCCTGGAGAAGAGAAGGCTACCAGGAGACCTTAAAGTAGCCTTCCAGGATCTGAAGGGGGCCTACAGGAAGGCTGAGGAGGGACTACTNTGCTAGTGGGAGGTGTCCCTGCCTATGGCAGGGGGTTGGAACTACATGATCCTTGAAGTCCCTTCCAACCTTACCATTCTATGAAAAGTATCTGTTACCTCCTTGGACAGAGACACAGAGCCTGTGTTCTGTCAAAACCTTTGGTTACACTTGGTTTGAGAAGGAGTTGGACAGTCAGCAACTGAGTGCATTTTCAACATCCAGTATTATGGATATGTACCAATTTCTCTCATTCTAAAGACAAAGAGGATTTGTGTCAGGTCCAGCTTCTCTGATATAAACCTTCATTTGCTGGGACTCTCCTGGTGAAATTCCCCTAGACAACACTGCCAGTCTTATTCCTGTCTAGTATTAAAAAAACCAAAACCAACAAAAAAAAAAAACCAAAAAAACCAAACAAAAAAAAAAAACCCAAACAAACAAACAAACCCAGAAACACTCAATTACTTTAATCATAGAATCATAGAATGGTAAGGTTGGAAGGGCCCTCAAGGATCATCTAGTTCCAACCCCATGCCATAGGCTTTATTTGGCTTTATCAGAAAAGAATAGATGCACAGTATTTTACAACTGTGTGTTGCAGGTTCTTAAAACATGACTAACACTTCTGCATTCATCACTATTCTTCATCTTACAGCACCATAAAACCTTCTTGTACCCATCCCAGTGGCGATCGCCCACATCCTCTTAGATGCACAGACTCAAGGACAACAAATCATCTACTCAGCCACAATAAATTCTTTAGTCAGTTTCCTTCAAGCAGACTGATAAAAAACTGCTAAGTTAGTGTCTAAGGCTACTATAAAAGTCAAGCTCATGGCTTAATTGTTAGTTATGTGCATTTAGTTTGGATGTTTATTGCCTTTTTTTCAACGCCTCAGTAGTTTTACAGTAATTAACGCAAGCAAGCTAGGATGTTCCCTCAGAGCTGCCTTTGTTCTCCCTTTCTTTCACAAGACATTAATTTCAGTATTCCTTCTACTTTTCCTTCCTGCAGGATTTGTTAAATAACATTTGCAAACTGTTCACTTATTTGAATCTTCAGCCCTAAAAGAGGGAGTGGATTCACAAACACCAAGTTCTTGCATCTTGTTTGTGAATAAGACCATTAACAGTTCAGTCTCTGAATACCTTAACAGGTGGATGTTTGAGAATTGGGTTTATAGAAGCAAGATTTGGGTTTGGCTTTGTTTTTTTTTTTTAGTAGCTTAACCATGAAAATGTACGAAAGTTACACTCCAGTATAAACTCCCATCTGAACAGCCAATATCTCACAGGAAATAAAATAGAATCATAGAATGGTAAGGTTGGAAGGGACCTCAAAGATCAGCTAGTTCCAACCCCCTGCCATAGGCAGGGACACCTCCCACTAGTACAGGTTACTTAAGGCCTCCTCCAACCTGGCCTTGAACACCTCCAGGGAGGAAGCAGCCACAACCTCCCTGGACAACCTGTGCCAGTGTCTCACCAACAGATAATTAATTAAATAGAAATGAATTGATAAATTAAAGAGCTTTAAAAATACAAGGTAATGAGTAATAATAAAGACCTCACTAAACAAAAAAAAGAAACAAAACACTTCAGCATTTTTGACATATTTCAGGTCACAGAAAGCTTCACGTAAAACCACACAAAAATCACTAAAACCAGTAGTAGAGCAAATCCTTACACTCTACAGGTGTCAAAAGAGTGAGGCAGATTTCAAGCATACTTTTGGAAAACGCAGTATTACATTTTGCTCTGGGCTACTGGGTTTAGTTACACAAAATATTTATCACAGTATCACCAGGGTTGGAAGAGACCTCAAAGCTCATCAAGTCCAACCCATTATCACAGCCCTCCAGACCAGACCATGGCACCAAGTGCCACGTCCAAACCTGCCTTGAACACCTCCAGGGACGCTGACTCCACCACCTCCCTGGGCAGCCCATTCCAGCAGTCAATGACTCTCTCAGGCAACAACTTTCTCCTCACCTCCAGCCTAAACTTCCCCTGGCACAGCTTGAGACTGTGTCCTCTTGTTCTGATGCTGCTTGCCTGAGAGAAGAAAGCAACCTCCTCCTGGCTACAACCACCCTTCAGGTAGCTGGAGACAGCAAGAAGGTCTCCCCTGAGCCTCCTCTTCTCCAGGCTAACCAATCCCAGCTCCCTCAGCCTCTCTCCATAGGGCTGTGCTCCAGGCCTCTCCCCAGCCTCGTTGCCCTTCTCTGGACACACTCAAACACCTCAATGTCCTTCTTCAATGGAGGGGCCCAGAACTGGACACAGGACTCAAGGTGTGGCCTAAGCAGTGCAGAGTCCAGGGGGAGAATGAGCTCCCTGCTCCTGCTGGCCACACTCTTGCTGATGCAGGCCAGGATGCCATTGGCCTTCTTGGCCACCTGGGCACACTGCTGGCTCATGTTCAGGTGGGTGTCAATCAGCACCCCCAGATCCCTTTCTGTTTGGCTGCTCTCCAGCCACTCCCACCCCAGCCTGTAGCTCTGCATGGGGTTGTTGTGGCCAAAGTGCAGCACCTGGCACTTGGATTTGTTGAGCTCCATCCCCTTGGACTCTGCCCATCTGTGCAGGCGGTCGAGGTCCTGCTGCAGAGCCCTTCTGCCCTCCAACCCAGCAACATCAGCCCCCAGCTTGGGGTCAGCTGCAAATTTGCTGGTGCCTGACTCGATGCCCTCGTCCAGATCATCACTGAAGATGTTACAGAGGATGGGGCCCAGCACTGATCCCTGGGGCACACTGCTAGTGCCTGGCCTCCAGCTGCATGTGGCACCATTCATCACCACTCTCTGGGCCCTCCAGCCAGTTCCTAACCCAGCGCAGAGTGTTGGCATCCAAGCCACGAGCTGACAGCTTAGCCAGCAGTTTGCTGTGGGGGACAGTGTCAAAGGCCCTCCTGAAGTCCAGGCAGACCACATCCACAGGCCTCCCCACATCCACCAGGCGATTCACCTGATCGTAGAAGGAGATCAGGTTGGAGAGGCAGGATCTGCCCTTCCTAAATCCATGTTGGCTGGACCTGAGCCCTTGGCCATCCCTCAGGTGTGCAGTTATTACCCCCAAGATAATCTGCTCCTTCATTTTCCCAGGCACTGAGGTCAGGCTGACAGGCCTGGAGTTCCCAGGTTCCTCCATCTGACCCTTATGCTCAAAAAGAATCAACCCATTTACTCCTAGTTTAGAACTTCTGATTTAAACACCGTGTGAGCATATTGAGCTGCCATTTCCATTCTGTAGTTAGCCCACAATAATCTAAAGAGGTGCCTCTTTGTTTTAATTACAATTCAAAACTTCAAAAGGCATTTTTCTTTAAATGGTAGCAAACAAGAAATGCTTAAACTGTGCCGAAGCTTTTGATGGATCTTTACAACTGCTCATGAAAGATCATCCTGCTTAAAAATGATATTGATATTTCATTTGTTTTCCTAGACACTAGAAGATTTACATTTCATCTGAGCAGGATCAAAGCTTCTCCCCGCTCCTGATCACCGCGCTTAAACCAGTAGCGTCATTTTACACTTTGAAAAACTCCACTGCTAAAGCAAGATCTAAAAGTGCAGCAAGGCTGATCACAGAGACCTCAGAATAAAAACCCCCTCAAGATTCCCCATCCCTCTCCCTCTGCATTTGCTGCAGAGCAGCTGTGCCTCACAGATTCACATGAATGAAAATATTACGGCGAGAAACCACCCACTTAGTTTATTTTCCATATGACTTTCCTGTAATTATTTTGTAAACTGTTCACACAACAATATATAAAAACATCTGCAAAAACAGGTAATTAATGTGTCAAGCCAAACTAATGCATTTTTTATGGTGTCCATGCTTCGTCAACTGTAATTATAACTCTTTTTAAGCAAATGATGATGTGTTTGTTGCAATGTGCAAGTGGTTATTTTAGATGCTCTGTTTACTATTGCTGCAAACAGAATATAAAAACTCTACAGCTACTTTGTTGCACACATAAGCCCTCATCTACCCGAGCACAAGCAGCCTGCTCCCTCATTTTCCAAAGGCTTTGCCTATTTCAAAGAAATAAAAAACATCTTAAAATGAAAATTGGCTTTGGAAAGGTTGACTGGGCCACCCGCTGACCAAAGTAACAGTAGCCAGGGCATTAGGACAGCAGCCAACAATTTACATTTTCTTCTTTAATTTTTATTTCTAAGGACAACTCAGCTACAATGTATTTCCTAACGACATTCAAAATGATCTTGAGGACTTGACAAAGGCAAAACCACAAATATCACAGTAACTGTGCCATCAAGTTCACCTGTAACTTACAGAATCATAGAATGGTTTAGGTTGGAAGGGACCTCAAGGATCACCTAGTTCCAACCCCCTGACATAGGCAAGGGCACCTCCCACTGGTACAGCTCACTCAAAGTCTCCTCCAACCTGGCCTTGAACACCTCCAGGGAGAGAGCAGCCACAACCTCCCTGGGCAACCTGTGCCAGTGTCTCACCACCCTCACTGCAAACAACTTCCTCCTAACATCCACTTTCAATCTCCCCTCTGCCAGTTCAAACCCATTGCCCCTTGTCCTGTCATTACAAGACCTTGTCAGTGGTCACTCCTCAGCCTTCCTGTAGCCCACTTCAGATCCTGGAAGGCTACTATCAGGTCCCCTCGAAGCCTCCTCTTCTCCAGGCTGCAGAGCCCCAACTCTCTCAGCCTGTCCTCAGAGCAGAGCTGCTGCAGCCCTCTGAGCATCTTTGTGGCCTTCTCTGGACCCACTCCAACAGAATCACAGAACCACAGAATTAACCAGGTTGGAAAAGACCTTCAAGATCATCAAGTCCAACCTATTACCCAAATCTTGCCTCTTCCTTTCCACACCTGAAACACTACATCTTTATTCATAAGCAAATGTTTGAATAACATAAGGATGACTCAAGTAGCTGGGAGGGAGAGGAGTAAGTTAGCCACTCAAACAGACCTGACACAAGAATACATAAATAAAACCTCAGGTAATGTCCTTCCCGTGTTGGGGGTTCCAGAACTGCACACAGTGCTTGCTTTCCCACAGTCCACTGATTTGAATGAAAAAAGGCAGAGAAGCAGCATTTCCACAGAGTAGGTAAATAGCAGTAAGATCTGAGATACTAGCAATATTTTTGTTTGCCTTCTATTCAGAAGTCTTCCACTCACACCTCACAGCACCTCACTTAGTGCTGGAGTGTTAAGTGTTTAGTTCACTTGAGTGCTCATTCAGGCATCACATCTTCCGTAATTTCTCCATCTAAGAAAATTGCTTCTATTGAGAAATGCATATTTTAAAAAAGCTAGTGAAAGGAGGTTATGGCAAATAAAATCAAAATTTAAAATTATCTGGGCAGTAAGGACCATGGGAAAAAAATAATCTGTCCTTTTCTCTCAAATAACCTGAGGTACTACTAACAGAACACACCTCAGATGCATAAAAGTTGTCAGACTCACTCTGGTCCTTAAATAGTGTCCTCCACAGATTCAGGACAAAGGTCCAGGAGGCCACAAAGATGCTCAGAGGACTGCAGCAGCTCTGCTGTGAGGACAGGCTACAAGAGTTGGGGCTCTGCAGCCTGGAGAAGAGAAGACTTCCAAGAGACCTTAGAGTAGCCTTCCAGGATCTGAAGGGGGCTACAGGAAAGCTGGGGAGGGACTATTGACAAGGTCTTGCAATGACAGGACAAGGGGCAATGGGTTTGAACTGGCAGAGGGGAGATTTAGACTGGATGTTAGGAGGAAGTTGCTTGCAGTGAGGGTGGTGAGACACTGGTACAGGTTACCCAGGGAGGTTGTGGCTGCTCCCTCCATGGAGGTGTTCAAGGGCAGGTTGGAGGAGGCCTTGAGTGCCCTGTTCTAGTGGGAGGTGTCCCTGCCTATGGCAGGGGGTTGGAACTGGATGATCCTTGTGGCCCCTTCCACCCTTACCATTCTATGATTCTGTATCTATGGAAGATGAGTATCTTACTGGATGGTTACAAAGATAGCTGTAGGTATTATTTGCCACTAACATGTACAATATAGCACATTCAGTAAATTACAGTATAGAGCACCCACATAGCAATTCAAACTATTTCTTGCTTTCTTTGTGTCTGACCACCTTCAAATCCCACCACACCAAGCATTAGAGAGATTCCTCAGGAAGATCCAATCTGTCAGAATATTTGTGTATTCCCTGCCTAGCTGCTTGACCAGGTTGTGCATATTTCCACAGAAAAGGTAAGGCTAAAAAGTTAGCATTAGCTGTCCCAATCCTCTGTAACCTCCATATTCTGAATCTTCCTGCTTTTCTTTCAGACTTACTAAAAATATATGTGGGCTGCCTTTATTTAAAGAAGATATCAGAAGAGATTTGCTTCAGGATGTAACGTGCTCATGCAGAACAAGCTACAAGGAACTCGTGGGAGACTGCCTGTTGTGCTAACCCCAAACTCCATGTTCTTAACAATTTAAACAGTAAAACTTTCTCTAAATACTGAAATCTTCAATGAAACATTTATAATTGCCAAATCTAACAGCTATAATACCATTTTTTATTTTTACAAGTTTCTTTATCTTCTTCACAGTCTTCCTGCACATATCACCCAGCTGGATTGCTGAATTTATCAAAGAATTGCTCTCTATAAAAATGCAAGGGAGTAAGCCTTAAAAGATTTATTTCTTCTCACAATGAAAAGAGGTTTAGCAGCACCTTCCTTATTAGTGGGTAGCCCAGCTGTTATTTTTGCCTAATTGGTTCAAGAGGACCTCTGTTCTTCTTAGGGCAAACACTTCTTACATCATGTGAAGCGGACTCCTTTGTCCATATTGCCCAAACAAAAGCTCAGGCACACCGTAAGTGACAATGCAATTCATAATCCAGCACAGGTTTGTGACCACTTTGGACATAGTTTTCTAACCCCAAAATTTATTTCAGGAAAGGAGAGAGCTTCTGATTTTGGAACAAGTCTCCACCAACATTCACAGAAGAGTGGGTAACCTTTAACTGTCAATTACTTAAGTGAAATCTGGCAGGTGCTGGGGTAGATGGACGCTTCAGTATCAAGGGAAGATGCTATAGATTTTAACAGCAGGTAGCAGCTTGGAATTGTGAAATAAGCCTGCTACCTCATCATCTCTAGTACACTATATGTTATATTAAGGAAGAGTTCCTTTGAGATGGTGGCCATATTTTGCAGCTGAAAAAGATCTGTAAATATGAAAAAAATAAGGCCAAAGTTAAAGCAACTGTGGGAAGAGAGCCTGAAGTGATATTTTTTTCCACCCATTTTTGTTAGTTTAATATTGAGAGTCAAAATCTATTGACATGCACCACATCAGACCCATTCTTTCTTGCTTTTACAAGACCAAAGTTAAACCAACTGTGGGAAGAGAGTCTGAAGTGATATTTTTTTCCACCCATTTTTGTTAGTTTAATATTGAGAGTCAAAATCTATTGACATGCACCACATCAGACCCATTCTTTCTTGCTTTTACAAGACCAAAGTTAAACCAACTGTGGGAAGAGAGTCTGAAGTGATATTTTTTCCACTCATTTTTGTTTGTTTAATATTGAGAGTCAAAAATCTATTGACATGCACCACATCAGTTTACAAGTTTCAGGACAGTACTGTATTCTAGAAACAAGAATCAAAGTCAGGTAAAAGTTAAACCTTGCATGCTGAAGCACAAATGCATAGCAGAGAGAACATCTAAGAATTCTTCTTCCAACTTCTTAGTGTACTCAGAACCATTACATATTTCATAGATCATCTTCATTGCAGGTTGCCTGAGGTATTTGGAGATCTGCACTTCTTGTGAAGTTACAAATTCTGCACCTTGTAGAAAATCTTTTCAAAATTGCACTATGTACCAAGGTTACACAGAAGATTACACAGAAGATTACACAGAAGAATAGTGTTTGACTGAACAGTAAAGGAGTCAGCAACACTCAAGAAGCCAAACTTCACAGAAACACTAATCAACAAACACCTGTTTATTATAGAGAAACTCTAATGACTACCGGGAAAAAATCAAAATGGTCATCTACCTGGACCTGAGTAAGGCATTTGACTCTGTCCCACATTTTGCTAAGGCAAATGGAAAACAAAGCAGAGGTGATTGGTGGGAACCAGCATGGCTTCACCAAGGACAGATCTTGCCTGACAAATTTAGTGGCTTTCTATGATGAAGTCACAGCGACAGTGGACAAGGGAAAGGCAGCTGATGTCATCTACCTGGACCTGAGTAAAGCATTTGACTCTGTCCCACATGACATCCTGGTCACCAAACTGGAAAAACATGGACTTGATGGATGGACCACTCGCTGGATAAGGAATTGGCTGGATGGTCGAACCCAGAGAGTGGCGATCAACGGCACAATGTCCACCTGGAGACCAGTGACAAGTGGTGTCCCTCAGGGGTCAGTGCTGGGACCAGTGCTGTTTAACATCTTTGTCAGTGACATGGACAGAGGAATGGAGTGCACCCTCAGCAAGTTTGCAGATGACACCAAGCTGTGTGGCACAGTCGACTTGCTAGAGGGCAGGGATGCCATCCAGAGGGACCTGG
>VWZE01015208.1:26197-50696 GCA_013396675.1 Eubucco bourcierii
GACCTTCTTGCTGTCTACAGCTACCTGAAGGTGGTTGTAGCCAGGGGGAGGTTGCTTTCTTCTCTCAGGCAAGTAGCACCAGAACAAGAGGCCACAGTCTCAAGCTGTGCCAGGGGAAGTTTAGGCTGGAGGTGAGGAGAAAGTTGTTGCCTGAGAGAGTCATTGACTGTTGGAATGGGCTGCCCAGGGAGGTGGTGGAGTCAGCGTCCCTGGAGGTGTTCAAGGCAGGTTTGGACGTGGCACTTGGTGCCATGGTCTGGTCTGGAGGGCTGTGGTAATGGATTGGACTTGATGAGCTCTCTTCCAACCTCGGTGATACTGTGAGACTGTGATAGGTAAGCATTTGTCTTGACCAGTTCCAGCCTCAGCAGAAGCATAAAGCTACATCAGCAAATAAGGTGAGTAATGGTATACTGTCAGAGGTCTGGGACCAGGTCAGGGATGATTACACTTTCATCAGCCATCCTGTCATTGACCTCTCCCTGTGGGACCCAGCACAACTCTAAAGGTTTCCCTGCAGACATCAGCTTACACCCTGATGCATCTTCTCAGCACAAAGTGTCGCTCCAGTCTGGCACAGCTGCTAAGTAGCTCAGAAACTGCATAAGAGGTTCTTAGTCTGTGATGACTATCCAGAAGACTTAAGTGAAAGGAGTTTAAAATAGCCACTGTGTTGTAACAGAAGTTGTCTCCTCAAGTGCCATCTGACATACAAGAAAAGGTGCTTTTCATTCTGGAAGCCAGAAAGGAGCTAGTGGAACAACCATGACTGTTCCCTTTTTCATAAAGTGCTGTCTTCTTGGCATGCTGTCATGCATGCTCCTGTTAGCATCCCTGGCTCCATCACAACTTCAAATCATAGCCCATCATCATCCCGGTAATTAGACACAAGTTGGTTTGTTTTCACTATTTCCAAAAACATCATCTAGTTGTCCAAAGTATTCCCAGCATTTCATTGTATATGCATTTCTGGGTTAAAAGTCAAAGCCATTCTAGTAAGGTTCCAGTAATTTCTGTAATTTTTTTTTTCCCCAACTCTGTTTATTGGATAAGCATTCAAATAGCACAGAGCAGTGCAAAACTGACATTCACAGCCTGCTTTCAAAGACACCAGCAGGTTTATCTAGATGTTGTAGCTACCAAATGCAAAACACAAATCTCTGGGAAACAGCTTGTTGCTGCTGTGACTTAAGAAGCATCACAGACCTCATGCAACAAAGTCCAAGCTGCTTAGTCAAACCAGTCCCCTAAAGCAAATAAATAATCCTGGTGTCCAGCCACAGCTGCTACACATGGGAAAATAAACACCCCAAATCTTAAGAGTAAATGGATCATCTCCCTTTGAGAGGTTCATGTGTAGCATGGAGCCTTCTGTGTAACAGTCCAGCACAGAATCATAGAATGGTAAGGTGAAGGGACCTCAAGGATCATCTAGTTCCAACCCCCTGCCATAGGCAGGGACACCTCCCACTAGAACAGGTCACTCAAGGTCTTGTCCAACCTGACCTTGAACAGCTTCAGGGAGGTTGTGGAGAACAGAAGCACAGAATGTGATCGAAGATCACATTCTGTGCTTCTGTTCTCCACAACCTCCCTGGGCAACCTGTGCCAGTGTCTCACCACCCTCACTGCAGACAACTTCCTCCTAACATCCAGTTTCAATCTCCCCTCTGCCAGTTCAAACCCACTGCCCCTTGTCCTGTCATTGCAAGACCTTGTCAATAGTCCCTCCTCAGCCTTCCCGTAGGCCCCCTTCAGTGAACATATTTGTTTTCTAATCCACATGGAACAGATCCTGTACTTTTCTACATGAATTAGACTGAACACATTTATCAAGCATTCCTGCTTCATCATGTACTTGAAGTTACTGAAACCCAGCAACAAGCAATAGTGCTAACTCTGTGTTTATCACACAGCTCTGACTGCTCGGGTCTATAATGGCTATGACTTGAGAACAGTTTGAGTTAGAAAAAGTGGAGCAGTTTAAACAAGCAGTTCTCCCTCCCTTATTACAAGAGAAACTTCCATAGTTTCACCCTCCTGATACAATTTTTCCTAACACAAACTCTGCCCTATGCCAGAGTCAGCGAAAGCAGTGCTTCACATCAAACACAGTTAGCTTCCAGTCTAGAAAGTTGGTGGCTTGCTATTGATTAGTGCATTTTTTTCCATCACTAGGCCTAAAGCAATTCACTGACCACCAAGTGCTCAGATATGCTAACAAAACTAACTATGATTGTAAGCCCAAGTTTCTATCAGCCACTATATTCAATATGCTTAAAGAAGATTTAGACTTTGGAAGGTTTCATAGAATCCTAGAATGGTTTAGGTTGGAAGGGACCTCAAAGATCATCTAGTTCAAATCCCCTGCCATAGGCAGGGACACCTCCCACTAGTACAGCTCACTCAAGGTCTCATCCAGCCTGGCCTTGAACACCTCCAGGGAGGGAGTAGCCACAACCTCCCTGGGCAAGCTGTGCCAGTGCCTCACCACCCTCACTGCAAACAATTTCCTCCTAACATCCAGTCTAAATCTCCCCTCTGCCAGTTCAAACCCATTGCCCCTTGTCCTGGCATTGCAAGACCTTGTCAATAGTCCCTCCCCAGTCTTCCTGTAGCCCCCTTCAGATCCTGGAAGGCTACTCTAAGGTCCCCTCGAAGCCTTCTCTTCTGCAGGCTGCAGAGCCCCAACTCTCTCAGTCTGTCCTCACAGTAGAGCTGTTGCAGCCCTCTGATCATCTTTGTGGCCTCCTCTGGACTGGCTCAAACAGTTCCATGTCCTTCTTGTGTCGAGGGCTCCAGAACTGCACACAGTGCTCCAGGTTTCAGCTCCTGGAGAATTGTTCAACCATCCTACACAACTGCTACACACCTGTCTCCCAAAAACTCAAAAATCCTGTACACAGTAACATGTATAAAACACAAGAGGAGCAACAAAATCAGTACACATTCAGAGGCAAAAGGAAATATGGTAACTATTCCCTCTGACCACATGCCAGGGAGCACTGGAATCATTGAAACGAGGAGGTGCAAGAAGCAGAGGTACTCCACCTGCCATCCAAAGGTTCTACTGCCAGTCCAAGTATTTGTTCTCTTTGCCACTGCCAAAGAGATTTAACATTAAAAGCATGTACACAGCACAAATAGGTCCAAGATGTATAAAGAGCAGATGCCCAGAACCCAAGGTACACAACAGCCTTTTGGAGCACAGACATGCTCTTAGGTATTCTGAAAGGACTTTAAAAGACTTAGCACTAGAACTCTGCAAGAGACTGGGAGAGGAAAATACATACACCCCTTGCACAGTAGAACTAACATCACTGTACTCTGAAAGCATACACACAGAGATAAAGTCAGGACAAACATTTCTCTGCTGTAAGTATATGCAACACCTGCCTCAACTAGTATTCATAACATCAGGTCAGAGCTAAAAAGTCCTCAGAAGTGTAACAGATGCTTTGACTGCCTTTATGGAAGCCTGTGACTTCAAATTAACAGCAGAAGGCTACAAACTTGTGGTAATGCACTTTATTCATACATGATTTTGATGAAACAGCCTTAAGTAGTCAGTAGATGACAGAATCACAGACACACCCAGGTTGGCAAAGCCCCTCGGAATCACTAAGCCCAACCTAGAACCCTTCTCTACAAGATTCACCTTAAACCATAGCCCCAAGCACCACATCCAAACCACCCTTAAGCACACCCAGGGTGGGTGACTACACCACCTCCCTGGACAGCTCATTCCAGAGCCTGACCACTCTCTCTGTGAAAAACTTTTTTCTAATGTCCAATCTAAACCTCCCCAGTCTCAGTTTGAGGCCATTCCTCCTTGTTCTGTCTCCAATTACCTGTAAGAAGAGCCTAGCAGCAGCCTTTCCACAATGGTGGTTGTAGGTAGCAATGAGGTCTCCCCTCAGCCTCCTCTGTTTCACACTAATCATCCCCAGCTCCCTCAGTTGCTCCTCATAAGGTTTGTTCTGTTGCAGTAAGATGTACCAAGCCTAAAAGGAGTGGTTGGCAGTAGGGACACCTTACTCTCTTTTATACAACTCAGTCATTACCTTTCCCAGATAGTTCTGAGCCAAGTTTCAAACATTGCACATGCAGTGTACACATGTAGCCCAGACAGCCAACCGAGTCCTGGGCTGCAGCAAGAGCAGCGTGGGCAGCAGGGCAAGGGAGAGGATTCTGCCCCTTCACTCTGCTCTCCTCAGACCCCACCTGGAGTCCTGTGTGCAGTTCTCCAGCCCTCAGCACAGGAAGGACATGGAAGTGTTGAAGTGGGTCCAGAGGAGGTCACAAGGATGCTCAGAGGACTGCAGCAGCTCTACTCTGAGGACAGGTTGAGAGAGTTGGGGTTCTGCAGCCTGGAGAAGAGAAGATTTCCAGGAGACCTTAGAGTAGCCTTCCAGGATCTGAAGGGGGACCCTACAGGAAGGCTGGGGAGGGACTATTGACAAGGTCTTGCAATGCCAGGACAAGGGGCAGTGGGTTTGAACTGGCAGAGGGAACATTTACACTAGATGTTAGGAGTAAGTTCTTTACAGTAAGGGTGGTGAGACACTGGCACAGGTTGCCCAGGGAGGTTGTGGCTGCTCCCTCCCTGGAGATGTTCAAGGCCAGGTCGGAGGAGGCCTTGAGTGACCTGTACTAGTGGGAGGTGTCCCTGCCTACAGCAGGGGGTTGGAACTTGATGATCCTTGAGGTCCTTTTCAACCTTACCATTCTATGAAACACGGAGGACAGGTGATGTTTTGTTTTCCTCCCCTGGTACTCTGGTTACGATTCCCAATTAAAACTCTTAGGTTTCGATTTCTATTTTATTAGTGCCACCACGTGGCAAAAATATGTATTACCATTCTAGGTGC
Source organism: Eubucco bourcierii (assembly GCA_013396675.1). NCBI lineage: Eukaryota > Metazoa > Chordata > Aves > Piciformes > Ramphastidae > Eubucco > Eubucco bourcierii. Next base: position 31,069 of record VWZE01015208.1, read on the forward strand.
AAAAGCCACTTCCAGTGGGTCCTGGGGCCACAGCCTCTGAAAAGCAATGTCACTTTATATGTGCCTAAGTGTATATGAACACTTTGTCTCACTTTCATATATTACAAAGGCTTATTTAGATAAAACAGCCTGAGAATAATCAATGGCAGAAGACCTGATCCATTTTGTAACAATTGCACCACCCTTATCTTTGTAAGAAGCCTATGTATGTGAAACCAGAGGTTTAGTTTAAATAGCTGAAGTGATTAGGGTTGTTTTCTCGTTACAATACACAGCAAATAGTCATATGTCAATGCAAAATATACCACCTTTGCAATCTAACTAGTTTGAGAAGTGTGACACAGATGAGGTTTTGTTGGTTTGGATTGTTGGGTTTTTTTTTTACTCTCCTAATAGATGCTGAGAAGGCATATATAGACACACACACACACACAAAGTATTTGAATCAGCCCTATCATAAAGAGAGCATCAGTGTCTCACTGTCAGCTTACAGGAGCTCCAAAAAGAAGAGGAAATATGAGTTAGATCTACCCAAATCCAGTGTAAGAGCACAGCAGGGTTTGAATATTCATTTGTTTTCCATCTTCACAGCCATTCAAGGTAACACAGAGAAAGGAGAAAGAAGAGCTGACCACTAGGAACTAGCCTGTGTGCTCATGTTCCCAAGCAGTAAGATAACAGTTAAAGCAACCCATTTCTATTATTCCCTCTCCTGTGCTACACAGATGTAGTGTTACGGACTGCAGAGAAGCTGCAGGTGCCAGTTCTCTTCATCCACTGGGAACATCTCCATCCAGAGGAACCATCACTATAAATTTGTTAGTAACCTCCACTGTACTGAGTGGCATCAGGGAAACAGGGCAGACTACCACACTCTCCTAACAAGACTCCTTCATTTTATTTCCTAGCCTGAAAAGTATGGATACCAGTAGCAAGAGGAAAGAATTAGCAGTCACCTGAGGTAGCAGGATGAGTAGCTAGTTAACAGCAAAGGGCAAACATAAGTAAATCATCAACCCACTCTAGTTTAACAAGTGAACAAGTCACCTGCAACACACACAAGAAAAGCCTTTCATAACTTTAAGGTAAACATATTCTGTCTACAACTACCTGAAGGGACATTATGGAGAGGTTGATGCTGGTCTCTTCTCACAGGAAGACAGAAGAAGTTCTGTCTCTTCTGGAGTCAGAACAAGAGGGAATGGCCTCAAGGTCAGGCTGGGGAGGTTTAGATTGGATATTAGGAAAAAGTATTTCATGTAGAGAGTGGTCAGGGACTGGAATGAGCTGCCCAGGGAGGTGGTGGAGTCGCCAACCCTGGGTGTGTTTAAGGGTGGTTTGGATGTGGCGCTCAGGGCTATGGTTTAAGGTGAATCTTGTAGAGTAGGGTTCTAGGTTGGGCTTGCTGATACCAAGGGGCTTTGCCCACCTGGATGCTTCTGTGATATTACCATAAGGATTACCATGGACTCCAAGCCAATATGTTTAACCACTGACACAAGTATACATGCATAGTTAGCAACAGCTCAACTGATGTGCTCAGGCCTTAAAAAGTTTGAAACAGTTTAAAAAAGAAAGAGTTTTTTACAGTTGAAACTTGAAGTATCAGTTTAAAACTGCATCATAATAGCCTTGCATCATGGTAAAAAGAGAGAAGCAGTTATGACAAAACAGGATGTTCTTCAACGGACCACAACTGAATGGCACACAGGCCTATGAGAAAGTGTATTAGCAAAGAAAGAATAGCTAGGCTCTCCCATAGAAGGATTGCCAGCACATTCAACACCAGGAATGAGAAATATTTCAACAACATAGGCAAGGAAAGATAGGATGTTACTGAAAAGCCACAAACAAGCAGCATAGTTGTAACCCTCTTGATTACTGAAGCTTGGAAAGAAAGAGGTGGATTTACTTATGTCAAAAAGTATAAGACTTTTGTCAAAAAGTATTTCAAGCAAAGACTGTGCATATATCTTGGCCCACACATTTAGTTTTCATCAGCAATTTATCCACTATTCTATTCAATGGTCTGTTAGAGCAGCTCAGCAGGTAACTTCCACTCCTGGAACTGTTAAGAGGGTGTGGAACACTGCTGTGCATCACACAGATCCAGCACAGACTTCTGCTTATATGTGCTGTGGTACACTAACATTTATCTGGAGCAGCATAATATATCTGTGCTGTGTATCATCAAAGCAAGCCACAATTCACTTACTTATTCAACCCATGTGGGACAGAAGCACAATAATACATAAACCCTGAATTCACTCCAGGAAAGAAAATATCTTTTCCTGTGCTTTATAATTTTAAGCCATTGTTGGACCAAAAAAGCAAGTATCATAGAATAGTAAGGTTGGAAGGGACCTCAAAGATCATCTAGGTACAACTCCCTGCCATAGGCAGGGACACCTCCCACTAGCACAGGTCACTCAAGGCCTCCTCCAACCTGGTCTTGAACACCTCCAGGCAGGGAGCAGCCACAATCTCCCTGGGCAACCTGTGCCAGTGTCTCACCACTCTCACTGCAAACAACTTCCTCCTAACATCCACTTTCAATCTCCCCTCTGCCAGTTCAAACCCACTGCCCCTTTGTCGTGGTAGGCCTAAATAGGCCAAGCAGGTTTGTACATGTCCTGGCTTGCCCAGGCATGCTCCCCTGCTCCCCCTCCCTCTGTGCTGGGGATGGTGGTCACAGGAAAGGGGACAAAAGCCCCAGTTTCATCTAATATGGGCAAACTGCCATTCTGTTTGGCTAATCTATGTCCAAAGGCCCATCAGTCTTGGGCTGAAATGGATATAAAGGATGAGCAGGTAGCACATTGGCTTTGGTGCTATTGTGCTCTCTGCTGTTGTATCCCTGCCTGCTTATTACCTCATTGATCCTGAGCTGGGTGGGACCCCAGTGAGCAGGCTCTGATGCCTCCACACGTTCGGCCTGCACAGCCAGCGTGACACGGTGCCCAGGCTGCACATGGCAAGACATCTCCCTGCACTTAGAGCCTGCTGCCAAGAGAGTCAGGACCAGCTCAGAGATGTCTGCCTCCTCTATCTGAAGCACCCAGGAGCCTGAGGAAACTCCAAAGCCTCTAACAGCTTCCGACCCGCCAGCAGCCCTGCCACATGCTTTGGGTATTGTCCCAGGATATTTTTGTGAGTAAATACTTCAGGTCTCTTGTAACCATTAATTGCCTTCTGCCATAAGCAGATAGGAGCTTCCTGCGTACATCCAGTGGCTAAGCAGCATAACTAACTGCAAGCAGTGTGAGTGACCACACAAACCTTCTCTGCCAGTAAAATGCTTGCTTATGCTATTGCCTTTAGAGTGTTCCAGTTTTGCCTTTTCCCTATACGTGTAAATTTCCAAACCGCTCTTGAACCTTGTAAATAAGGTTTCTGGTGAGATTTAATGTTAGTAAACAGTGTTCATAGTTATTAAAAATCTCTGCCTGGATATCAAAAATTGATATCATTGTTAATTTTGAAAGCGTTTTCACTAGACCCTCATCCTGTCATTGCAAGACCTTGTCAATAGTCTCTCCCCAGCCTTCCTGTAGAGCCCTTCAGATACTGGAAGGCTACTCTAAGGTCTCCTGGAAGCCTTCTCTTCTCCAGGTTGCAGAGCCTCAACTCTCCCAGCGTGTCCTCATAGCAGAGCTGCTCCAGCCCTGTGATCAGCTTCGTGCCCTCCTCTGGGTCCACTGCAACAGATCAGTGTCCTTCCTAATATATGAGGCTACCACTCTAGATTCTCAAGAGTTAGAGATGGTAGGGGGAAAACAAAATGTTCCCTGACTGACAAGGTGGAAGGAGACTCCACAAAACTCTGCATGTAGTTCACAGTTATCACAGTATCACCAGGGTTGGAAGAGACCTCAAAGAACATCAAGTCCAAACCATTACCACAGCCCTCAAGACCAGACCATGGTACATGGACCATTGGCCACATCCAAACCCACCTTGAACACCTCCAGGCACGCTGACTCCACCACCTCCCTGGGCAGCCCATTCCAACAGTCAATGACTCTCTCAGGCAACAACTTTCTCCTCACCTCCAGACTAAACTTCCCCTGGCACAGCTTCACACTGTGGCCTCTTGTTCTGCTGCTGCTTGCCTGAGAGAAGGTAACCTCCCCCTGGTTACAACCACCCTTCAGGTAGTTGGAGACAGCAAGAAGGTCTCCCCTGAGCCTCCTCTTCTCCAGGCTAACCAATCCCAGCTCCCTCAGCCTCTCTCCATAGGGTTGTGCTCCAGGCCTCTCCCCAGCCTCGTTGCCCTTCTCTGGACACACTCAAACACCTCAATGTCCTTCTTCAATGGAGGGGCCCAGAACTGGACACAGCACTCAAGGTGTGGCCTAAGCAGTGCAGAGTCCAAGGGGAGAATGACCTCCCTGTTCCTGTTGGCCACACTCTTGCTGATGCAGGCCAGGATGCTATTGGCCTTCTTGGCCACCTGGGCACACTGCTGGCTCATGTTCAGGTGAGTGTCAATCAGCACCCCCAGACCCCTTTCTGTTTCGCTGCTCTCCAGCCACTCCCACCCCAGTCTGTAGCTCTGCATGGGGTTGTTGTGGCCAAAGTGCAGCACCTGGCACTTGGATTTGTTGAGCTCCATCCCCTCGGACTCTGCCCATCTGTGCAGGTGGTCGAGGTCCTGCTGCAGAGCCCTTCTGCCCTCCAACCCAACAATATCAGCCCCCAGCTTGCTGTCAGCTGCAAATTTGCTGGTGCCTGACTCGATGCCCTCATCCAGATCATCACTGAAGATGTTAAAGAGGATGGGGCTCAGTACTGATCCCTGGGGGACACCGCTAGTGCCCGGCCTCCAGTTATAGCTCATTACTTAACAACATCTTTTGTAGATATATATTAATACACCAAAGTCTTTTGAAATAATATAAACAAGAAAAAAATGAAATCCTGTTCTCTTCTTGTAGCACAGGGATGTAAGTTTGCATGCATCCTTCAGCTAGAAACAGAGAACAGTTCAGTCGAAGAAGCAAAAGGCTGTGAGCCAAGAATAGTTCTAATCCTGTTGTGATTGGGAAGTTAACCTGAGTCTGCCTCTCCCCATGCGTAAAATGGGGATAATTAATCCTCACTTAACCATGTAAATTAAATAATGTTTCAACAGTGCTGCAAGTGCCACATATTAATTAATGACTAGGTAATAAAAAGGAAAGAGGCAAAAGTGGAGCACTTTGCTACTTACCTGCAAGTCTAAGGTTGTGCTGCAATTTTATAAGAGGAGATACTTGGCACTTGGAAGATGAGACCTTAAATTATCAGTCTTAGAGAGAAAGATTTCTCTCTCTCATATCAACAGCAGCTATCAAGCACCTGAAAGCCAGGCACAGCTCATTCTGCATTTCACCTCTTTGCAATCCAGCAAGTTGACATTAACTAAGGCAACACCACAAACAAATACACATAACCAAAAGGTAAGGCAAACGTAATGGGAAGATCCATACCTTGAACACCTTCCAGAAGCAGATCAACTCCCTTTCCATAAAAGCTGAGTGCAGTTTCATAATCTTCCTCCTCCTCCTTCTTTAAGGCCAGTTTTATCAACTCTCCTGCTTTCTCCAAGTAATCTTGTTTGCCAGTCTTGGGTTTTAAGCTTCCAGTAAACAAACTATGGGTTTCCCTCTCTCCTTCAGGTTTGATCCACTCTTGCTCAGGTGCCAGTGTGCTTTGTACCAGAGGTTCAGAAGTAAGGGAAAGACCAACAGCTTTACTGGGAGAACTTTGGTTGGATGCCATTCCATCATCTAACTCAGCAAGAGAGTCTAGATCAACTGTCAGAGAGATCAGGTCACTGTCACTGGAGAAGCCTGAAAGCACAGTCAGAAAGACAACTTTTACTTTAGATTTCTCACATACACATACCTTAGGAATCTCCAAAATTCTTTACCCCTCCCAAAGGTTTTAGCTTTCTTCTGATTTATGCAGCTTTCTGAGACTTTGTGCCCAGCAATTCCCTGCATGTAAAGCTGTCTGAAAAAAAAAAATCTTTTTTTTTGGTACCTATAGAAACATAATTTTTAACATTAGCTGGAAACTCAGCAGAGCCACTGGTCTTCATTTTAATACTGGAAATGAATGGACCAACATTTAACAGTCAGCTAAAACCTTCAAAGTCTGCTCCAGGAAATGATAAAACTAACTCTTTCTGTGTACTATTAGAAAAGTTAATCAGCAGGAACCAAATTACTGTTGCAAGAAATACCATCATATCATTTTAAATCAGTAACATGAAGCACCCTCAAACCAGTAACCCAGGGGTTTGAATTAACACAGAGTAACTGTCAGCTCAGGAATAGAATCATAGAATCATAGAATGGTAAGGTTGGAAGGGACCTCAAGGATCATCTAGTTCCAACCCCCTGCCATAGGCAGGGACACCTCCCACTAGTACAGCTCACTCAAGGCCTCATCCAATCTGGCCTTGAACACATCCAGGGAGGGAGCAGCCACAACCTCCCTGGGCAACCTGTTCCAGTGCCTCACCACCCTTACTGTAAAGAACTTCCTCCTAACATCCAGTCTAAATCTCCCCTCTGCCAGTTTAAGCCCATTGCCCCTTGTCCTGTTATTGCAGGACCTTGTAAATAATCCTTCCCCAGCCTTCCTGTAGGCCCCCTTCAGATACTGGAAGGCTACTATCAGGTCCCCTCGAAGCCTTCTCTTCTCCAGGCTGAAGAGCCCCAACTCTCTCAGCCTGTCCTCATAGGAGAGCTGCTCCAGCCCTCTGATCATCTTTGTGGCCCTCCTCTGGACCCGCTCCAACACTTCCATGTCCTTCCTGTGCTGAGGGTTCCAGAACTGCACACAGTACTCCAGGTGGGGTCTGACGAGAGCAGAGTAAAGGGGCAGAATCACCTCCCTTGCCCTGCTGGCCACACTGCTCTTGATGCAGCCTAGGACTCGGTTGCTGTCTGGGCTGCACTCACACTGCAGGCTCATGTTGAGTTTTTCATCAACCCAGACTCCAAGGTCCCTTTCCTCAGGGCTGCTCTCCAGCCATTCACCACCCAGCCTGGAGTTGTGCTTGGGATTGTGCCTACCCAGGTGCAGGACCTTACACTTGGTCTTACTGAATTTCATCAGGTTGGCCTGGGCCCACCTCACCAGCCTGTCCAGGTCCCTCTGGATGGCATCCCTGCCCTCTAGCAAGTCGACTGTGCCACACAGCTTGGTGTCATCTGCAAACTTGCTGAGGGTGCACTCCCTTCCTCTGTCCATATCAGGAAGCACTCTAACTCACATGTACCACATACAGCCTCCTTTCACTGCTAAACCATGATAAAGTGAATTAGCTTACACTTTTTTTCATTCAAATTTGAGCTAGTACATTTTATTTTACATTTGTCATAATCTAGAATTATATCTACTTACTGCAATCTGGCCTTCAGTAAGCACACCATGGTAACTCAGCAGTTATTCGGAAATGAATGGCAACAACATTTTACACATACACCATTTTCATTATGTAAGGATTTCACTCACAAGAAAGCACTGACTCATAATGAATTTCTCACCATTAAAATTCCACAAATGTAATGAAAGCAACTTCTAGATCTCACCTCCGCATTCTGACTGGCTGGTAAGCGTCACATCATCAAGTCCACTTAAATCCTTCCGAACTGAAAAGGACAAGAATGACAAAAATGTTTCTGATATCCTTTTATACAACTGATTAGATGTTCACTGGCCATAAAAAAAAAAAAGTGCACAACCCTACTACAGGTGAGAGCACAGAATAGTGCATCAGGAAGAGTGTGGCCAGCAGGAGCAGGGAGTTCATTCTCCCCCTGGACTCTGTACTGCTTAGGCCACACCTTGAGTCCTGTGTCCAGTTCTGGGCCCCTCTACTGAAGAAAGACATTGAGGTGCTTGAACGTGTCCAGAGAAGGGCAACGAGGTTGGGGAGAGACCTCGAGCACAGCCCTATGGAGAGAGGTTGAGGGAGCTGGGATTGGTTAGCCTGGAGAAGAGGAGGCTCAGGGGAGACCTTCTTGCTGTCTCCAGCTACCTGAAGGGTGGTTGTAGCCAGGAGGAGGTTGCTTTCTTCTCTCAGGCAAGCAGCACCAGAACAAGGGGACACAGTCTCAAGCTGTGCCAGGGGAAGTTTAGGCTGGAGGTGAGGAGAAAGTTGTTGACTGAGAGAGTCATTGACTGCTGGAATGGGCTGCCCAGGGAGGTGGTGGAGTCACTGTCCCTGGAGGTGTTCAAGGCAGGCTTGGATGTGGCACTTGGTGCCATGGTCTGGTCTTGAGATCTGTGGTAACAGTTTGGACTCGATGAGCTTTGAGGTCTCTTCCAACCTTGGTGGTACTGTGAGACTGTGAATATGAAACTGTTTTTAACCGCCTCTCTAAGATACAGATTTGAATTGTGACAGTAGTATTAGGTCTGCCATTTTTCAGTGCCTCTGAGGTTAAAAAACAAACATGAGTGCTGACTTCAGAGAGGCTACACCAAACCTCAGCATTCCAACTCACCTAATTTCAATAGCAGTAGCACTTGAATCCCTGTCTCTCACTGCTCTGATAGTTTATGGGAAAGGAGACTTAAAAGGGGGGTTCTTTCAAAGTTTGGAAACTACACACCAAGAGAATAAATAAATAAAAAGCAGTCAGCTCTCAGCTTTAAAAATGTCTTTCCAGAACAGTACCCTACATGAGACATATGGAGCAAGCCACTAATTTGGCAGTGTCACCTGGATATCAAGTAGCAGCTTGTTTTATCACCTTGGTACATGTACTCACTGAGGCAATAAAACAGGCAACAAGGTCAAGACAGTAGTTTGTACACACAGAGAAAGTAAATTCTGAGCTAACCCCTGGTGTCTGTTCTGTGTTATCATGAGAGTGAAGAGTTTATCCCCACTACCAGGTAAAGTGTTCTGACTTCAAACAGTATATAGCAGTAGCAAGGAGCTGAATCAAAGGCAACTAACTCAAACTGTAGTTTTGATTTTGCGACTGGATTTGGCTGGAGTTTACAGTCAATGGAAGAGGAGTAAGGAGGTACTGCAGAAATGTTACTTTTCTAAAAGCAACCAGTTCCTTCAATGCAAGCAAAAGGGAAAAAAGACATGAAAGAACAGATTGCTGCCACCCTTTGAAAAGCAAGGGATGGTGATACCTAGTGAGATGAGCTAAGTGGGTGCGGGCCACCCAGACTAGATGAAGAAGAGTACTTCCATATAGCAGATTTCAGACTAATGCAAGTCCCCCTCCTTACAGCCCAAACAAAACCACATTTGCTCTCCTCTTGCAGCCAACCCAATTAGAAGCTTTATGACAAACACAGCCAGCACAGTTCAGAGTCTGAGCTAATAAACTGTGCTTCAGGTGAGATTTAGAGTTCAGGTCTGGCACCACACAACCACATTCAATGGAGCTGCAGTCAGTCTAACAGACAGAAAAAATCTGAACCACATATAGAGAATCATAGAATAGTAAGGTTGGAAGGGACCTCAAGGATCAGCTAGTTCCAACCCCCTGCCATAGGCAGGGACACCTCCCACTAGCACAGGGCACTCAAGGCCTGATCCAACCTGGTCTTCAACACCTCCAGGCAGGGAGCAGCCACAACCTCCCCGGGCAACCTGTGCCAGTGTCTCACCACCCTCACCACAAACAACTTCCTCCTAACATCCACTTCCAATCTCCCCTCTGCCAGTTCAAACCCACTTTCCCTTGTCCTGTCATTACAAGACCTTGTAAATACTCCCTTCCCAGTCTTCCTGTAGGCCCCTTCAGATACTGGAAGGCTACTCTAAGGTCTATACTAAAAGGTACTACAGAGTACTTGAGGTACTCTTGAGTGTGTCCAGAGAAGGGCACCGAGGCTGGGGAGAGGCCTGGAGCACAGCCCTATGGAGAGAGGTTGAGGGAGCTGGGATTGGTTAGCCTGGAGAAGAGGAGGCTCAGGGGGGACCTTCTTGCTGTCTACAACTACCTGAAGGGTGGTTGTGGCCAGGAGGAGGTTGCTTTCTTCTCTCAGGCAACCAGAACAAGAGGACACAGTCTGAAGCTGTGCCAGGGGAAGTTTAGGCTGGAGGTGAGGAGAAAGTTGTTGCCTGAGAGAGTCATTGACTGCTGGAATGGGCTGCCCAGGGAGGTGGTGGAGTCAGCGTGCCTGGAGGTGTTCAAGGCAGGTTTGGACGTGGCACTTGGTGCCATGGTCTGGTCTTGAGGTCTGTGGTGATGGGTTGGACCTGATCAGCTTTGAGGTCTCTTCCAACCCTGGTGATACTGTGGTAATGCCTATTTCTGGTAAGATAATGTGAACATGGTAGAACAGATGGGGAAGGGGGGGGTTAAAACAAATGAAAAACTAAGATGAGGTTCCCAGTAAACTTCACTAAAGAATTTAGCAACTGATATAGAAATACTTTCAGAAAGAGAGTTGGACATTTGAACACTATCCCATGTATCCAGAGAGGAAGACAGAATGCCTGTCAGGAATATTAGATGTGTATAATCATGCTGAAATTGAGTAGAAATTCTTGTACTTTTCTCTGCTTTGTGTCATTTCATTGGGTAGATGAGGACTAAATGCAATTTTTTCAACTTGCTGGAAAGCCTCCATAACCTGGCCTATGGAAAAGCAGGTTCCTGTGAAAGCATGAACTGCCAAACTGCTTTTACAGGCAAGATATTTATGACTTATTTTGGTACAAACACATTTCTCATACCATCAGCGTGAATCTTCTACCGCTACCATGCACACCTTCTGCAAAATGAGCTTTGAAAAGAACTTTGAAAAGTGTGAAAACACAACACATCCTTAGAAGCTGTGCTGGTTTGAGGCTAATTGGAATATTTTGATAGAGAAAATTATATTATAGGCTGTGAAAGGAAACCAGTGGTGATGTCTACTTCACTCATAGGCTTGCTGAGATGTTTAAGGACAAGTACTCAAAACATGGATGTCAGTCTCTGGGGCACAGCATCTCAGTCTAGCAGCTTCTGGGGTTTTTTTCTCCTCTCTGCTGAATAATCTCACTAACTGCTTTTCTCCTAATGCCCCCAGCTGATCCTCCATGCTCACCTTGTGCTTAAGGCAAACCTTGGGCTAAGGTACAGGGGTGTGGAGAAGGTGGAAGGGTGGTTGGGAGCCCCTCCTGGGGACTCTGATTTCTGGGAGGAGTGTTGTGTTTCTGTAATACCTTTAACTTGTCTATGTCTGTAACTATTCCTGTCTACAGTGTCTATCTCTGCTTGTATATTGTGCTGAGCTGTAAACAGAGCTTCAGTCCTTAACTTCCAGCCAGTTGAATTCTAGTCTGGGTCATTTCACAAAGTGTGGGGGGTGGGTAACTCCCAAACCTTCACAGAAGCAAACACCAGCAGCTATTAAGGAATGGACCTGATACTTGTCACTACAAAAGCGTGAAGGAGCAATGCTCACGTGGAGACCCTTGGATGCACAGAAAAACCAGCACAGCGAGCTAACCATCCTTAACCACTGCAACTAGGACTGAGAAAAATTAGACTCAGGCAGGACGCCCTGAGGAGAAGCAGGGAGAGAATTCAGAGCCGAGTACTACCACTGCCATCTAGAGGCCTTAAAGACAGATGTTTCCTCCTGTTCCTAGTCTCCCCGTGCCCAAAATTTGGTTTCAAACCTAAGAAAACAAGAGCTGGTAGACACACCGAGATTCAGAAAGCGTAACTCTACAGAAGTCAGATGCAGAATCTGGAAATCCTGTGCTCACAGTTCTGACAAGTATTTCCTAGAGGTACTCCAGCCAATATAGAAGAAGGGTATCAAAGAATCTTCCTCTTCTCTTTTCACTTCTCAATATTTTATCTCATGTAAAGGAAGTGGTTTTTTACTTCTAAAAACCAGGCACTAGTGAATAAAGAATAGAAACCACATTGCACTGTGCTTCTAAAATGCTTAATGTGAGTGCACTGTCAGGATCTAGAATGTTGCATTTCACAGAAATAGTGCCCTTTTAAAAATTAACTATCAGTATTTATCATAACTCCCCTCTGCAGTTAAAAAGCTCTATACCTTTGCCTTCACAGAACAAAATACTGTGGAACATTAGTTTAATATAGAAGACACTACAAAATAAAATGCAGAACTCAGTGCCAACGTGGAATGTATTGTACTAAGCACAAAGTTATAGACACAGAGGGGTCCCAGTGGTTGTCAGACAACCTCAAGCAAAAAAAAAAAAAAACCAAACCAGCCAGCCACTCACTACTAAGAAAACACAAGCACTTCTTGTTATTCATGAAGAGTTTTATCAAGTTTTATGCCCAGAAAGACCAAAGTAAATTACATATTTTAGAAAATAAAGAGGTACTCCCAAATAAGCTTAAAGTGTGTTTGTATAATGTTGTGTATAATTTATACACAAGTGTAAAACACTTCCACAGGAACATTCCAAAGACTGGAAAATAAACTCTTAAGAGTCACAAGGACCTCAGCATAACTCAAAAATACATAAATACCTAAAAGATTGCATGGTACTTGGCATGGTGCTTCAGCCAGCTCAGCTTCCAGAGGCAGGCAGGCAGGCTAGAAGTCCCAGCACAGTATTTATTCAAGCTGACAGACCCTACCATACAGGTATATGATTACTTAGTGCAAGTGAAGTGCCACTACAATTAATTAACATGTGTTAACCAAGCCAACATGGACATCTTTACCCTGTTGTAAGATGATGTAATCACAATAAAAATCACATACCCTCCACTGGCACAGCACAACCAGGAACCATCAGCAAGGTCTTGCAATGACAGGACAAGGGGCAATGGGTTTGAAGTGTCAGAGGGGAGATTTAGACTGGATGTTAGGAGGAAGTTGTTTGCAGTGAGGGTGGTGAGACACTGGCACAGGTTGCCCAGGGAGGTTGTGGCTGCTCCCTCCCTGGAGGTGTTCAAGGCCATATTGGAGGAGGCCTTAAGTGAGTTGTACTAGTGGGAGGTGTCCCTGCCTATGGCAAGGGGTTGGAACTAGATGACCCTTGAGGTCCCTTCCAACCTTACCATTCTATGATTCCAAGTTAAAAGAAGGGATTTCCAGTTTCCAGTTGAACAAAGCATACACTGGTTCTAACACAACCACTAAAACCTTCAAGAATAGGGAGTTCATTTCAGCACTTCCTTCTTAAGAGAATTTTAAAAGTGGCTTATCAACCTGAGCCTCACAGTAGGCTGTAACATTCACCACTACCAGATGCTCAGTCCAGAAGACACAAACTTTTTAAATGCAATACCAACTCTCTTCTGGCTATTACTGTGATGATACCCAGAGCATGAACAGCTGACTGAGAATCCCCTGAAATGAATGAGGCAGCTAAACCTTAAGGCTTTTTTTTATGCTCCAGGCAAATCCAGACATTCATTTTTGGATCTGTAGATCAACCTCAAAATAGTTTTTAAGTCCTCCATAGATTTTAACATCTTGAGACTCGAGTCACAATGAGCAGTGAACACTGTTTGCCCAGCCTTTTGGAAGCAAGCAGGATTATGCATTATTTAAACCACAGGGTTCAGTTCAGCTAGCACTAAAAGCAGTTCTTTTTGAGCAACAGAGCACTAGGACTTCTAGAATGGATAAGTTCCCAGAAAACCTCCTGTTGGAAATAATTTTCCAGCAGTGTAGACCATTGCTCTGCTGAGCTCAACTTCTCTTTTGTTAATCCCAGCCTCAGTATTTCTGTAATACCAAGCAAACAGCAACTGGATGACAATGCTCCTATAAATGGCCATTTACGTGCTGTTGAAAACCAGATCATGCTGTATGATGACAGGAGAAAAGAAAGCAAACCTTCAGAGCTGCAGTCAGACAGGTTGTCAGTCAGAGAGTCAGACAGAGGCTCAACAGGACCAATCAGTTCAGACCCATCATGCACCTCTCCACCCTGCAGAGAAAGAAGAAAAGGAATTATTCAGCTGCTCTGCTCTATGGAAAATCTTGTTATACAGAAGTGATAGTCAAAAAAATCAATATTTCCTAACTAGTAAATGCTCCATTACTTTAGTGTTAAGGCATTTAATTAACCTGAATAATCAAACATGTCTTCTGATTAGGCCATGTTTGGTTGCCACAGACTGTCCAGGTATCTAGACAGTTAGCCTGCTGCAGTCTCAGAGTCCTGAACCACACAGGCTGCAGCAGGTTTGCCTGCAAACCCCAGAGTTAAACAGGGAGAGAACAGCAATGCTCCTGCTCTCTTGTAGCACATGCGATTTGTGTTCTTCTGTGGTGTTTCCAAACTCAGCAGGTCCCTCATACAGGAGTGTTTGTCATCAGACTCATGTCCCATCCATAACCTGCTATCTTCAGCTCTGTCATACTCAAGACTGGACAAACAGAAAAGATAAGGTCATCCCACCATAAGAGGAGAACATTATTCCTTCCAAAGCCTGAAAGGAATCAAAGGTAAATGAACTAACAGTAACAAATAACTGCACTAAAAAACACCTAAATACCTGTTGGATTTTTCTACTTTACATCAGGTGTACATTTTCCATGCAAGTTAATAGAAACTGCACCATCTTCAAAGCAGTGTTAGAAACAGGCATTGCTAATCTGTCTTGCATTTTCACACTGGCCAGCCTTGTTTTTCTGGAGTCTATAGTACACATACAGTGTATATATACTATACCTACAGTATTCCCTCCAGTTGTTCCTAAGACTTTATTCTTCAAGTCTATCTCTCCATGGCTATTTGCACAAAAATGTGAAAAGGAACAAAAACTACCCATGAGCAGAGCTGGTGACTGATCAAAATGTAAGGCTCTCTTACAGGGAAAACATGACACAACATCAGCTAATAAATAAGCTTAAATCATAGAATTGTCAGGGTCGGAAAGGAACCTCAAAAATCATCCAGTTTGAATCCCCCTGCCATGGGCAGGGACACCTCACACTAGACCAGGTTGCTCTTTATATTTGCATAACTCCTTTTGTAGATGCCCCTATAAAAATTAATTTCCTTCTAGTTTTATTTATTCCTTTGCAAAGGCAGAAGAGGTCCACTGGAAGGCTAAAACTAACACTTTTGCTAAGCAAAGAAGGGAGCTCTGAACAAATACCCTAACCAGAGGCATTTCTGAAAATTTGAAAACATGGCAATGCAAACAAACTGAAAAGTAAAACATTTTGTCTCCTACTTGCTGTTGCCACTAAAGCTTGAAAGGAAGTTATTTTAAATATTTAAAGAGAATTCTGCAATAGCTGGATCATGAAGAGATTTGTTAAGCTTCATTTGTAACTGTGCTTCTGCATACAGAGCATTCAGAGGCAGGCAGACGCGCGCGGAGCATTCAGAGGCAGGCAGACGCGCGCGGAGCATTCAGAGGCAGGCAGGCGCGCGCGGAGCATTCAGAGGCAGGCAGACGCGCGCGGAGCATTCAGAGGCAGGCAGACGCGCGCGGAGCATTCAGAGGCAGGCAGACGCGCGCGGAGCATTCAAAGGCAGGCAGACGCGCGCGGAGCATTTAGAGGCAGGCAGACGCGCGCGGAGCATTTAGAGGCAGGCAGACGCGCGCAGAGCATTTAAAGGCAGGCAGACGCACGCAGAGCATTTAAAGGCAGGCAGATGCATTTCCTTAAGTCCTGAGAGTTACTATCACGTTTACATGTAAATTTATGCCTATGTGATTGCAGAACATTGGACTAAGCTACTGAAAATAAAGAGGTTTGAAGGAGGAACCACTGAAAATTAACTGCTTCAGGTATATCAAAGAGAAAGTCTGGATCAATGTATTGTCCTAAAACGTGTTTTGGAGAGTGGTTTTCACAACATTGTACAAGCAGCACAACTGACCAGTTAAATGCCAAATACTTGTAGTAACTGACCTCAATCCACAACAGGCCATAAGAAAACAGTCTGGACAGCCTTCCTGCCTTTGAAACTATAAACATCTACCTAAAATACCAAAAGGGTGACAACATTTTTCTTACTTTCCCAGAGAACACCTGGATTTAACATCACCTTTTTTTTTTCCCATCACTCAATAAACAAAAGCTCCAAATGCCTTCACCTGAAGTTCTTGTACAACTTTCCACCTGGCAGATGTGTGGCAGGTTTGGGCTTTTTAAAAGCCAGATTTCTGGAGTGAATGGAGATGTCCCAGTCCCTTTACAAAGCACATTAGCTGATCTGGAGTGAATGAAGAAGTCCCAGCCCCTTTACAAAGCACAGTTAGCTGATCTGGAGTGAATGGAGATGTCCCAGTCCCTTTACAAAGCACATTAGCTGATCTGGAGTGAATGAAGAAGTCCCAGCCCCTTTACAAAGCACAGTTAGCTGATCTGGAGTGAATGGAGATGTCCCAGTCCCTTTACAAAGCACATTAGCTGATCTGGAGTGAATGAAGAAGTCCCAGCCCCTTTACAAAGCACAGTTAGCTGATCTGGAGTGAATGGAGATGTCCCAGTCCCTTTACAAAGCACATTAGCTGATCTGGAGTGAATGAAGAAGTCCCAGCCCCTTTACAAAGCACAGTTAGCTGATCTGGAGTGAATGGAGATGTCCCAGTCCCTTTACAAAGCAAGTTAGCAGAGCACACTGTCACTCCACGGTTTACAAAGCAAAGCAGAATCAGCACTACTATTTTACTCACAGTAGCAAGAAGCAAACATTTCTGCAAATACTAACCAACCTTAAAAAACTCTTCAAGCTGTTTGCTGTTATAGAGAGCAGGGATATTGGCAGAAAACTGCAAGAGATCTTCAGCACATTGCCTTCTTTCTTCGATCACCGTTTCGTCGAATCGCCCTGGAGCAGACACAGAGAGATGGATTAAGTTTTAGGAAACAACCACAGATTTATTTTGCAGCGACGACTACCACACAAAAACCAAACAAAGCCAACAGGACCCAAGCGAACACAAAACAAGACAACAAAAGCAACCTTCTGCAGACGGCGCCCTGAGTCTACCAAGAGTCATTCACAACGCTTCAGGAGAACAGGGCAAATCTTCAAACCTCCTATTCTGAACTGCCCCTAGAGTCCTGTCTCCTGCGATCCACGCGAGTGATGAAAGCTGGCAGCTACGGGAAGAATCCTTCGCCCCCTCACCGTAAGAATATGTGAGGCAACACTCTTGATTAGCTAAGAGACGCTAACGGATGTCCAGTGTTATCTAACAACAAATGATAAGCGAGCAATTTGACAATATGCCAGTCAGTGTCAGCCTTGATTACGGCCCAAATCCTGTAAGGAGCTGAGCAATCTTCACACGTCCTCAAGAACCACGCACAATACGAGCGGATAGCAAGCGAAGAATTGCTAAAAGCCCCCCCAAACGGATCATCAATTCCAAGGTGCCATTTATGGAGGAGACAAAATGTAGGGGAGATGGTGAAGTCCTGCTACCAGGCACTGAAACTTTCCTCTGAAGTAGTTCCATGCAGACAGAGTCTCACCTCCTCCTGGATTCAAGAAGCAAGTAGAGCTGGGAAGCAGCTTGTTTACTGAAATGTATGATTCTTCCCTTTTCCCTACCCAGCACCCAAGACAGCCCAATTAGAAAAAAAAAAAACAAGCTTAAAAAACAATCCAACAGTTCACCAGAAGAGATTTGCTTCTCCAGAGAAAACCCTTGGATTGCTACCTTAAATTCACGTTCTTCACAATTGCACACAACTTGTTTTAGCTTTTCATATCAATATCACTTTGTTGTTGAAATAGTTACAAGTTTACAAAAGGAAAAGGGTAGAGGTTAACAGTAATAATTGGAGCAGAGCTGAACAGATATTGGAACAGCTATATAGAGAAGAAAAAAAAAAAAGACTGGGAAGATAAGTTCAAGAAACAGTATTGCTATAATAGCATGACCAGAAAAATAAGAACCACCTGTGACAGCTCTGTGGCATTAACCTTTGAAGAGGACAAAAGAAACATTGAACACAGAAGCAAAACTCATTTATACTCAGAGCAAGCAAAAAAAAAAAAAATAATCCCAGAAGAAAGTATCAAAGCCAAATTCTATCCAGAAATTCTTCAAGTAAATAGCTCCTGCCCATGTGGTACCAGAAAAAAAGAAAATAAAACTAGAAAGACACTCACATACTCACAAGATCACAAACAAAGCTTTTGTGGATTTTTTTCCATTAAAGGAAAGGAAAGACATTGTTTTCAGTTGGATCATTCTACGTGATTTGTTCACCCTTCCCTTTCAGCTACACAAAATTTAGCAGCCACACAAAAGAGCAAGCAACAAGCAAGCAGAAAGGAGGTAATTGCAATGCTACCATGTTGGGTGGCAAGACTGAAATCAGGCTCTATTAAACTGATCATCAAACTTCTTACATCTTCAGAGCAACACTGGGGGTGCATTAGGGCTTTTGCTTCAATCCACACAAAATAGGACATTATGGGAAAAAAAAAAAAAAAAAAGAAAAAAAACAACTTGCCTCAGCCAAACACAGCATAGGCCAGTTAAATGAGCTATAAAATAACACCAACACTGTCACAATGGAGCAGAAAAATCAATCACAAAGAAGTAAACACCTAACAAGGCCAGAAACAGGTAACCTTTGCAAGAAACTAATGCTATAACTATTTTAGCTTGTTCCTCGGAGACCTTTACCTCGGTTCATCAAACCAAATTAAACATAATTTTCCTCATCCACATCTTCTCAGTACTTCCACTGGGCACCAGGTTGGACACATCAGGACCAGCACCACCAGTGCTGGTGCACAGTGACCAGT
Organism: Eubucco bourcierii; assembly: GCA_013396675.1. Lineage (NCBI taxonomy): Eukaryota > Metazoa > Chordata > Aves > Piciformes > Ramphastidae > Eubucco > Eubucco bourcierii. The sequence goes on from VWZE01015208.1 coordinate 49,766, forward strand.
GCACGATCACAGTATCACAGTATCACGACGGTTGGAAGAGACCTCAAAGCTCATCGAGTCCAAACTGTTACCACAGCCCTCAAGACCAGACCATGGCACCAAGTGCCATGTCCAAACCCACCTTGAACACCTCCAGGCACGCTGACTCCACCACCTCCCTGGGCAGCCCATTCCAGCAGTCAATGACTCTCTCAGGCAACAACTTTCTCCTCACCTCCAGCCTAAACTTCCCCTGGCACAGCTTCACACTGTGGCCTCTTGTTCTGCTGCTGCTTGCCTGAGAGAAGAAAGCAACCTCCTCCTGGCTACAACCACCCTTCAGGTAGTTGCAGACCACAAGAAGGTCTCCCCTGAGCCTCCTCTTTTCCAGGCTAAACAATCCCAGCTCCCTCAGCCTCTCTCCATAGGGCTGTGCTCGAGGTCTCTCCCCAACCTCGTTGCCCTTCTCTGGACACGCTCAAGCACCTCAATGTCCTTCTTCAATGGAGGGACCCAGAACTGGACACAGGACTCAAGGTGTGGCCTAAGCAGTGCAGAGTCCAGGGGGAGAATGAGCTCCCTGCTCCTGCTGGCCACACTCTTGCTGATGCAGGCCAGGATGCCATTGGCCTTCTTGGCCACCTGGGCACACTGCTGGCTCAGGCAGTCACAAACTCATGGGTGAGAGTTGAGTCTGCCTAGCCAGCCCTTGATGGCACCACAGCACACACTCCTTTCTAACTCAGCTATTGTTTCACAGACTTTGCAGAAACATCATTACCTTTGCAACTGCCTTCCCTCTAAAATGTATGTGGTGTCAGCCACCTGAGTATAGAATCACAAGACGGTAAGATTGGAAGGGATCTCAAGGATCATTCAGTTCCAACCCCCTGCCATAGGCAGGGACACCTCCCACTAGTACAGGTCACTCAAGGCCTCCTCCAACCTGGCC
>VWZE01015208.1:51899-85282 GCA_013396675.1 Eubucco bourcierii
CCCTGCCATAGGCAGGGACACCTCCCACTAGTACAGGTCACTCAAGGCCTCCTCCAACCTGGCCTTGAACACCTCCAGGGAGGGAGCAGCCACAACCTCCCTGGGCAACCTGTGCCAGTGCCTCACCACCTTCACTGCAAACAACTTCCTCCTAACATCCAGTCTAAATCTTCCCTCTGCCACTTCAAACCCATTCCCCTTGTCCTGGCATTACAAGACCTTGTCAATAGTCCCTCCCCAGCCTTCCTGTAGCCCTCTTCAGATACTGGAAGGCTACTCTAAGGTCTCCTGGAAACCTTCTCTTCTCCAGGCTGCAGAGCCCCAACTCTCTCAGCCTGTCCTCACAGCAGAGCTGCTGCAGCCCTCTGAGCATTTTCGTGGCCTCCTCTGGACCCACTCCAACACTTCAATGCCCTTTGAGTAGAGCAAGAGGTTTGAATTTCTGACAGAACGATTACATAAGCCTGTTTTTTGGAGTTTTTTTAAGTTGAGCTACAAAAATGAAGAGAAATAAAAAGTTTGCACAGAGTTTGTATCAAGTGCCCCACCCAGTCTCCTTTCAAACACTTCCAGGGATGGGGACTCCACCAACTCCTCAGGTAGCCAATTCCAATGCCAATCACTTTTGCTGTGAAGAACTTCTTCCTAACATCCAGCCTAGACCTCCCCTGACACAGCTTGAGACTGCCCCCTCTTGTTCTGTCGCTGAGTGCCTGGTAGAAGAGCCCAACCCCACCTGGCTACGACTTCCTTTCAGGTAGCTGCAGAGAGCAATGAGCTCTGCCCTGAGCCTCCTCTTCTGCAGGCTGCACACCCCCAGCTCCCTCAGCCTCTCCTCACAGGGCTGTGCTCCAGGCCCCTCACCAGCCTTGCTGCCCTTCTCTGGACACCTTCCAGCACCTCAACATCTTTCTTGAATTGAGGAGCCCAGAACTGGACACAGCACTCAAGGTGTGGTCTTACCAGTGCTGAGTTCAGGGGCAGGACTTCCCTGGTCCTCCTGGCCACACTGTTCCTGAGCCAGGCCAGGATGCCATTGGCTCTCCTGCCCACCTGGGCACACTGCTGCCTCATCTTCAGCTACTCTCTACCAGCACCCCAGGTCCCTCTCTGCCTGGCTGCTCTCCAGCCACTCTGTCCCCAGCCTGTAGCACTGCCTGGGGTTGTTGTGGCCAAAGTCCAGAACCTGGCATTTGGATTTGTTAATCCTCATGGTGTTGGACTGTGCCCATCTGTCCAGCCTGTCCAGGTCTCTCTGCAGGGTCCTCCTGCCCCCTAACAGATTCACACATGCTCCCAACTTGGTGTCATCTGCAAACTCACTGGTGCTGGATTCAATGCCCTCATCCAGACCATCACTGAAGATGTTAAACAGGATTGGTCCCAGCACTGATCCCTGGGGCACACCACTGGGCACCATTCACCACCACTCTCTGGGCCCAGCCCTCCAGTCAGTTCTTAACCCAACACAGAGTGCCCTTTCCAAGCCATGGGCTACCAGCTTGGCCAGGAGTTTGCTATGGTAGACAGTGTCAAAGGCCTTGCTGAAGTCCAGGTAAACTACATCAACAGCCACGTCCACCAGGCAGCTCACCTGATCATAAAAAGACATCAATTCATTCTGTCAAGCAGATTTGAACAACAAATGACTCCTCAAAGTTTGTGTTATAATAGTTTCTCACAAGACCTCCAAATAGATATGCATCCTGGTTTGAAAGCCATGAGCCTTTCGAGACATGACACCCAGTTGTTAAATATGCTACTTCATTTGATGTTTTCAAATCCAACAATCATTTTTCTCTGGACTTCACAGTACAAATCATCTCTTAACTTACTGCTAGCAAGTTATCAATATCTGGGGGGTGGTGTTCCTGTTGAGGGGGACTAGACTACATTTCTACACTTAATAAACATGTTGAGCACAGATTTATCAGGGTTTCAGTGAAACACCATCTCTAGCCAGCATATGAAAACACTTAAGTGTCCAACAAAAAAAGGAGTTTGAAAATACTGAATAAATAGCCAGAATTTGGTATCATAATTGCTGCACAACAATTGAGAGGAATTTTAAGTTCAATCCATTAGGAGATTTTAGCTCGCCCTACTAAAAGTTCCCTGTGTTTTTTTCATTAGATGGGTGGAAAAGGTTCAAGTGAAGCACAAGGAAAAGCAAGATGATTTGTTTTTCCAACCCATAACAAGTTTCATGCTTTGATGTAGTCTGGAGAAGAGAAGACTGAGAGGAGATTTAATAAATGTTTATCAATATTTGAGGGCTGGGGGTCAGGAGGGGGTGGGACAGGCTCTGCTCACTTGCTCCCTGGGATAGGACAAGCAGCAATGGATGGAAACTGAAGCACAACAGGTTACAGCTCAACACAAAGGGGAACTTCTTTACTGTAAGGGTCACAGAGCACTGGAACAGACTGCCCAGAGAGGCTGTGCAGTCTCCTCTGGAGCCTTTCAAGGCCTGTCTGGATGTGTTCTTCCTGTGTGACCTGAGCTAGATTGTCTGGTCCTGCTCTGGCAGGAGGGTTGGCACTCGATGATCTCTTTGGGTCCTTTCCAACCCCTGCCATCCTGTGAGCCTGCGACATGAGCAGCTCTATTTTAACAGCACAAAAACACATCCACTTGCACATTGTAACTATCAAAAGCTGTGATGTAAAACATGCAGTGCAGTTCAGTTCTGCAGATGTGGCAAGTTCTTTAGTTGCATGAAATACAGAAGCATAGCAAGACCTACTTTTTATCTTAATATATCTCAGTTTTCTACACCATCTCTTGAAACTCTGAATCCTCAACTTGAGATTGTGCTCTGGTTCAACACTTTGTACTACAAGTTCAACTGTCAGAAGCATCAGTGCTTTTTTGTTTTGTTTTTTTTTTAAAAAAAAAAAAGAGCTCTCTGCAAAACCATACATATACATCATTTAAAACATACAGATATAAAGAAAAAAAAAACAAGTTGCCAGCAACTACTGACAAAGTGAATGAGCAACTACTTTTAAACCTGCCACTACTGCAGCTACTTTTAAACCTACCACATGAGGGTGGTGAGGCACTGGCACAGGTTGCCCAGGGAGGTTGTGGCTGCTCCCTCCCTGGAGGTGTTCAAGGCCAAGTTGGAGAAAGCCTTGAGTGACCTGTACTAGTGAGAGGTGTCCCTGCCTATGGCAGGGGGTTGAAACTAGATGGTTCTTGAGGTCCCTTCCAACCTTACCATTCTATAATTCTATGTGGAACATCACCAGAGGGAAGAAACACTGCAGAAATGCTCTATGGAAGCAAACTGAAAACAAAAGAACTTAACAGAGATAGACCTTGGAGCTTGCCTCTAACTGAAGGAAACTGAAAACAAGTTTGTCAAAAACTTAATCTACAAGATTACATTATTCCTCTAGTAACAAAAAATAATTTACTGGGTTGATCTGAAGGTAAACTGCTAAAATTCAGCACACAGTAGTTATGTGCAGAAAAATACAGAATTTTACACTTTTCTACATAAAGTAATTCTTAAGTGGAAGAAATGTCAGAAATTCCTGTTTCTTTCTACTCCATACCAACACTTTTGAATTCATTTTTACATTGTTTCCTCTTTCCTGTATTCTTCTGGGGCTCAATCTCATTTGACTGCAATGGGTTTCATAGAATCATAGAATGGTAAGGTTGGAAGAGACCTCAAGGATCATACAGTTCCAACATACATAAAGTCCATATAGAAAACACCAAACACAGGTTGAATGCTTGGGGCAGGAGGAAGCAAAACACCTCTAAAAACAACTTGTAAATGCCTTAGGAATCTCTAGAAGACTCCACAAACTGAAAAGTAGGCCCCAAAGACCTCACAAAGCAAAATACATGCCAAAGAAAGAAGCCAAACATGCTGAACACTAAATATTACATAAGGTCCATACAGAAAAAACCAAACACAGGTTGAATGCTTGGGGCAGGAAGAAGCAAAACACCTCTAAAAACAACTTGGGAACTCATGTAAATGCCTTAGGAATCCCTAGAAGACTCCACAAACTGAAAAGTAGGCCCCAAAGACCTCACAAAGCAAAATACATGCCAAAGAAAGAAGCCAAACATGCTGAACACTAAATATTACATAAGGTCCATACAGAAAAAACCAAACACAGGTTGAATGCTTGGGGCAGGAAGAAGCAAAACACCTCTAAAAACAACTTGGGAACTCATGTAAATGCCTTAGGAATCCCTAGAAGACTCCACAAACTGAAAAGTAGGCCCCAAAGACCTCACAAAGCAAAATGCATGCCAAAGAAAGAAGTCAAACATGATGAACACTAAATATTATATAAGGTCCATATAGAAAAAAACAAACACAGGCTGAATGTTTGGGGCAGGAGGAAGCAAAACACCTCTAAAAACAACTTGTAAATGCCTTAGGAATCTCTAGAAGACTCCACAAACTGAAAAGCAGGTTCCAAATACCTCAGAAAGCAAAATGCATGCCAAAAAAATTTAAAAAAAAAAAAAAAGCATATGGTAAGATTCATGCCCAAAAAATGCCACACACCTCACATTCAAAAACAAACAAAAAAAATCCACTAAAAGGTAGCACTAAGCCCATTCCTCACATTTAGCAATGCCTCAGAAACAGTCACAAAGCACATGGTAGAGATGCATGCCAAAAAAAAAAAAAAAAAGGCCAAGCATTGTAGACATATTAAAAACACACTGAAAAATGTTTTAAAAACCACTGAAAACAATGTGATAGATAAAGAAAGAAAAGCTACACCTAAGAAATGCCCTACAGGAGAAAAATGCAAACCAAAAGAATCAGCGCTACAGCAACCAAACACCCAGGTCAAGTAAAGCACAGAAGTCACATCAGAAACCTTGTCAAAAAAAACAAACATCCTGGCCTGCATCAGGAAGAGTGTGGCCAGCAGGAGCAGGGAGCTCATTCTCCCCCTGGACTCTGCACTGCTTAGGCCACACCTTGAGTCCTGGGTCCACTTCTGGGCCCCTCCATTGAAGAAGGACATTGAGGTGTTTGAGTGTGTCCAGAGAAGGGCAACGAGGCTGGGGAGAGGCCTGGAGCACAGCCCTATGGAGAGAGGCTGAGGGAGCTGGGATTGGTTAGCCTGGAGAAGAGGAGGCTCAGGGGAGACCTTATTGCTGTCTACAGCTACCTGAAGGGTGGTTGTAGCCAGGAGGAGGTTGCTTTCTTCTCTCAGGCAACCAGCACCAGAACAAGAGGCCACAGTCTCAAGCTGTGCCAGGGGAAGTTTAGGCTGGAGGTGAGGAGAAAGTTCTTGCCTGAGAGAGTCATTGACTGCTGGAATGGGCTGCCCAGGGAGGTGGTGGAGTCAGTGTCCCTGGAGGTGTTCAAGGCAGGTTTGGACCCTGGAGGTGTTCAAGGCAGGTTTGGACGTGGCACTTGGTGCCATGGTCTGGTCTTGAGGCCTGTGGTATCAGGTTGGACTTGATGTTCTTTGAGGTCTCTTCCAACCTTGGTGACACTGTGATATTTGCCAAAAAACACCACACATGCTCAAATCACATATTGTATATAGTGTTGGGGTTTTTTTAACCCCATCAGAGGTTGGGTGCTTAAAAAAGCAAGCCAAAACACACTCAAAACAAATTGTAAACACCTTAGTAACCCTAAAAAAACACATTAGAAGCTGAAAAGCCTGTCAAAAAAAACAGACACAAAAAGAGCACATGGTAGCTGCACATCAAAAAGCACCAAACACATTTTACACAGTCAGCAACTCCATAGAAATGCCTTAGAGACACTCAAAAAATAAGTGGTAGATGCACACCAAGAAAGGTTAGATATGTTGGACACTTAAAATGCTGCAGAAAATTGTGTGGTGTACACATGCAACCAAGAAAATAAAAAACACCACACCAAATCTATCCTGGACACAAAAACCAAAGCAGTATCTTAGCAACAAAAAAATCCACATTTTAAAAAGGCTCAAAATTAATAGTTAGAAACCTTGGTTCAGAAAAAAATTTAAATGCATACATGGGGGATGCACAGCAAAAAAATGTCAAACACTACAGCAGATGCACACCAGAAAGAAAAGCTAAAACACAGGCTGGATGCTTTAAAAAGGTAATACAGGAGAACAACTCATAAATGCTATGGAAGTGCTTTAGGAATGCCATAAGCACTTCAGAAACCAAAAAGTTCACCCAAAATAAAACAAAAAAAAAGAGTATGTGGTAGATCACCAACTATAGTCCAACTATAACTCAGCTAAACTGCATCTAAAAACACCACATAGAATCATAGAGTCAACCAGGTTGGAAGACAGCTCCAAGCTCACCCAGCCCAACCTATCACCCAGCCCTAGCCAACCAACCAGACCATGGCACTAAGTGCCCCATCCATCCAGGCTTTGCTTCAACACCTCCAGGTACGGTGACACCACCACCTCCCTGGGCAGCCCATTCCAATGCCAATCACTCTCTCTGCCAAGAACTTCTTCCTAACATCCAGCCTAGACCTCCCCTGGCACAGTTTGAGGCTGTGTCCCCTCCTTCTGTTGCTGGGTGCCTGGAAGAAGAGCCCAACCCCACCTGGCTACAACCTCCCTTCAGGTAGCTGCAGACAGCAATGAGGTCTCCCCTGAGTCTCCTATTCTGCAGGCTGCACACCCCCAGCTCCCTCAGCCTCTCCTCACAGGGCTGTGCTCCAGGCCCCTCGCCAACCTTGCTGCCCTTCTCTGGGCACCTTCCAGCACCTCAACATCTCTCTTGAACTGAGGGGCCCAGAACTGGCCACAGCACTCAAGGTGTGGTCTGACCAGTGGCGAGTACAGGTGCAGAATAACCTCCCTGCTTCTGCTGGCCACACTATTCCTGATCCAGGCCAGGACGCCACTGGCTCTCCTGCCCACCTGGGCACACTGCTGCCTCATCTTCAGCTACTCTCTACCAGCACCTCCGGGTCCCTCTGTGCCTGGTTGCTCTCAGCCACTCTGTCCCCAGCCTGTAGCACTGCTTGGGGTTGTTGTGGCCAAAGTGTAGAACCCTGCACTTAGCCTTGTTCAATCTCATCCCATTGGCCTCTGCCCACCCATCCAGGTTGTCCAGGTCCCTCTGCAGAGTCCTCCTGCCCTTCAACAGATCCACACCTGTTCCTAGGTTGGTGTCATCTGCAAACTTACTGATGCTGGACTCAGTCCCCATGTCCAGATCATCAATAAAGATAATGAACAAGACATCTACAGTTTCTTGAACCCCTCCAGGGATGGTGACTGCATCACATCACTTCCATGGGCAACCTGTTCCAAGGTCTCACCACTCCTTCAGTAAAAAAACTTTTCCTAATATCCAGTCTAAACCTCCTTGGCACAACTTAAGCTCATTTCCTCTCATCCCATCACTAGTTACTTTGGTGAACAGACTAACAGCAGCCTTACTACAATCTCCTTTCGGTAGTTTTAAAGAGCAGTAAGATCTCCTCTCAGCCTTCTTCTCTCCAGATTAAACAAGCCCAGCTCCCTCAGCTGCTTCTCATGCAACATGCCCTCCAAACTCCTCACCAGCCTCGTTGCTTCTTTCTGGACATGCTCCCAGACCTCAGTGTGTTTCTTATACTGTGACACTCAGAACTGAACACAGTACTCAAGCTGTGGCCTCACCAGGGCTGAGTACAGGAACACAATCACTCCCCTGCTCCTGATACAGGTCAGGATGGCATTGGTCACGGCACACTGCTGACTCATGTCCAGCCAGCTGTCCACCAGCATGTAAAAACTCAAGAGCCTAGTTGGATAAAAATTACAATTACAATCAAGTTCCCAAAACCAGAAATCATCCTCTGTAACAACCACTTTATTATAACCCATTTATTATAACTCATACTTTATTACAACTCATCACTAAAAATCAGACAGCTCATAGATGAACATCTTTGTTCAGTGTCCAGGTGCTCTTCACACAGCTAATATAGTCTTTACACTCCCACAAACAGGGAATGTATGTTGTAAAGATACAGAACATATTGGCTTAAATATTTATTGGTGCATACCTCTAACATGGAAGCAAGGACACAACTACCCTGTCATAAAGAAACATATGTACCAAACTATGACAGCAGCACACCTACAAGTAAGACACAACAACCCAAAACACTGAGTAACAAAAGCACAGGGAGAAGAGCAGCTACAAAACATATTCACCTAGAATTGAGTTATCTAAGAATTTCAGCAAGTCAGAAACAAATGATGCTTACCAAATACTATCGCTTTGGCAAAAGGTGGAAAGAGTTCTGTATGTCTGCAGAGGTTTTTATGGATTTGCCAGAGGTCTTTGTGCAATTTCTTAAAGTCACTGTACCTCTTCCAAACGATTATCTGAAGCAGAAAGAGGGGAGAGAAGTATTAAGGAGGTTCATTGTTCGTGCTGCATCACACCACAAGTACATTTTCTCAAGCAAATTAGACCACTACCTGCAAATACATTTAACAAAACAGCACAATCTTAACTGCCAACTCTAACAGCCATTAAAAAACCAGGATCATTATGTGTCCCCAGTCTCCATTTTTGCTAACAACACTGCAGTGCACAGAAAAAAAAAAAAAAAAAAGAAGTTAAAAGCTGAAAGAAGGAAACAGTGCAAAGGCAAAACCAGTTTCAGTCACGCTGAGATGCTGAGCTACACAGAGAAGTAGTCAGAGAGGAACAAATGCCGAAGAGCAGTGTTGCACCATCCAGTGCTCAATAGCATGCTGTGCTTGGCACAGCTGCAGGTGTGGGGAAGAGACACAACAACAAAACAGAACATCAGGGAAAAGAAATCAATCCAAGGAAGGGATTCTTAAGGACAACCCATTAAGCACTCAGCACTACAAACCAGCTTGGAATTTATGTAAAACGCTGATTGGATGTAAATGCAAGCCCCTGGTTTAAATGGTCTATTACTAATAACCCTGATCAGTAATTGAGCATGTTCTTTTTGTAATCTAGACAAAATCTCCCACTCCAGAAATGCAAAGACAGTATTGACTCATTAAACAAGCTTTTCCCAGCCCATAGTTTACAGAAAGCAGTAGTCATATCCCAGTCAGGTATCTACCTTAGCCTTCTTCCATTCCATTCCTTTTATTCTTTCCACTGAAGGAAGGAGGACAACCCAAGAGGAAAACCAGGCCAGGGAAAGAAATGAGCAACAAAATTTACACTTGATTGCTAACAGGTTTGCTATCAGGATGAAAAAATGAACATAAACATTTTATAACCCGACCTCATTTTTGGTCAGACTCACTAAGCCAATTTTTGGTCAGACTCACTAAGCCATCATCATAAACCTCAAAACTAATGCAAAGAGATTAAAGTAGAACAGGTTTTTAAAAAAAGGACTGCAGTGCTCCATCAGTCAAATGCCTCATTTAGCTTAATACAACCAACCACAATATAAAGGAATCCAAAGGTTTCTGACTATTTTCACAGGCTGCCTTCTCATGAGCAACCATATTTTTAAAAACTATTTTTTTTCAAGCAAACCAGGTTTAGAAATAACTAAAAGTTTAGATTGTAAAGGGGGAGAGGATGTTGCTGCTGTTTTCTTGAGAGTTTGGGGAGGATTTTTGTTTGGTTTTGGGTTGGTTTTTTTTCTTCTAAACACTAAGGTCAGAGCCCCTCTAAATTTCAGCAGGTCCAAGTCCTACCTATAGAACAATGTAAATATCACATAACAGGCTACTAACAGTGGATATGAAAAGCTTTAATATGGCAACAATCTACAAACCTAGCTACACTGAAACTAACAGTTCTGATAGCAAAATGATGGTTGAGTCTTCCTGAGAGATTCTCATTTTTCTTCCCTTGTCTATTGGGCTCCATCAAATATTAGTTGCAATGGACTCCTGAAATTGTGTGCACAGTAGTTGAGGCTGAATCATAGAATCATAGAACCATTCTATGATTCATGACTCTTGAAACTGTGTGCACAGTAGTTGAGGTTGAATCACAGAATCATAGAACCATTCTATGATTCATGACTCTTGAAACTGTGTGCACAGTAGTTGAGGTTGAATCACAGAACCACTGCACCACTCCATGGTTCTCTGAATCACAGAACCACAGAACCATTCTATGGTTCTATGATTCAGCCTCAACTACTGTGCAAACAATTTCAAGAGTCCATTGCAACTAATATTTGATGGAGCTCAATAGACAAAGGGAGAAAAATGAGAATCTCTCAGGAAGGCTCAACCATCATTTTACTATCAGAAGAAATTTTTCAATGGTCTATTTCCATCTAATCCAATATCCAGAAATTAGATAATTAGCAGTGTGTCTATAGAAGATAAAATTGATTAAGATAGTGACATCTTGAAGCAGTTTGTTACTGTATTGTCAGACAATGTGGAAAGCTGCCAGAAAATCAGAACATGAGGTTCTGTTCTAACAGTTCTGTATTTTAAAAATATCTTTTTTCACTTGTGCAAATGATTTCCCAATCACCAAGAGGGGGAAAAGAAGTTATCCATAAGCAGCTTACACAGCAAAAGCAGCCAGCCATCCTAAAACCTTTCAGGAGCCAATGCAAATCATGCCTTTGCAGAGTTAACAAACTTCCCACTCCAACATATCCATTAGAAATCAGATTTGGAGGAAGGATACATTCTCTGAGGCCCAATGAAGCACAGTGAGGATATCACAAAACATATGTTAGGCTTGTAATGCAATCAGGTGCTTGTCACAGCTAGAGCCAGCAGATCTCTGTTAACTCAGGCAACTCATCTGTTCCACAATGAACATTCGTTCATGGAGGAGAAAGGATTGAAGAAAAAAACCCACAAAGTTAGCATAGCTACAACTGCCTCACAAACCATGCTGCTGCATCAATACCTAGAAGCAAGGAAATTAAAGTTGCATCCACTGGTCTTTCTGTATCTATTAACTCCTCCACACACAAACTCACATTTTGGAGCCCCCAGCACAGGAAGGACATGGAAGTGTTGAGGCGGATCCAGAGGAGGCCACAAAGATGTTCAGAGGGCTGCAGCAGCTCTGCTACGAGGACAGGCTACAAGAGTTGGGGCTCCGCAGCCTGGAGAAGAGAAGGTTTCCAGGAGACCTTAGAGTAGCCTTCCAGGATCTGAAGGGGGCCTACAGGAAGGCTGGGGAGGGACTATTCACAAGGTCTTGTAATGACAGGACAAGGGGCAATGAGTTTGGACTGGCAGAGGGGAGACTGAAACTGGATGTTAGGAGGCAGTTGTTTGCAGTGAGGGTGGTGAGACATTGGCACAGGTTGCCCAGGGAGGTTGTGGCTGCTCCCTCCCTGGAGGTGTTCAAGGCCAGATTGGAGGAGGCCTTCAGTGACCTATTCTAGTGGAAGGTGTCCCTGCCTATGGCAGGGGGTTGGAACTGGATGATCTTTGAAGTCCCTTCCAACCTTACCATTCTATGATTCTACAATTAACTTCTTTCATCCTTTTGAGAAGAAAACCCTTCCTTCCTGTCCCAGCAACAGCAGTTGAGGTTACCTTGATTTGCAATCAGCTTCACTGGGAGAGATGTTGTATTAAAGTCCTAAATTCCAAAGGGCAGTTAAAAGAGATAGAAGAAAAATTGGCAAAGTAGAGTTGAGTTCACACTACACAGCGTTGTGTACAGTTGTATGTCTGTGATGTATGTACTAACATCCTGCACCTGGGTAGGCACAATCCCAAGCACAAATACAGGCTGGGTGGTGAATGGCTGGAGAGCAGCCCTGAGGAAAAGGACCTTGGAGTCTGGGTTGATGAAAAGCTCAACATGAGCCTGCAGTGTGCACATGCAGCCCAGACAGCCAACCAAGTCCTAGGCTGCATCAAGAGCAGTGTGGGCAGCAGGGCAAGGGAGGGGATTCTGCCACTTTACTCTGCTCTCATCAGACCCCACCTGGAGTCCTGTGTGCAGTTCTGGAGCCCTCAGCACAGGAAGGACATGGAAGTGTTGGAGCGGGTCCAGAGGAGGGCCACAAAGATGCTCAGAGGGCTGCAGCAGCTCTGCTATGAGGACAGGCTACAAGAGTTGAGGGTCTGCAGCCTGGAGAACATAAGGCTTCGAGGGGACCTGATAGTAGCCTTCCAGTATCTGAAGGGGGCCTACAGGAAGGCTGGGGAAGGATTATTTACAAGGGCCTGCAACGACAGGACCAGGGGCAATGGGTTTGAAGTGGCAGAGGGGAGATTTACACTGGATGTTAGGAGGAAGTTCTTTCCAGTGAGGGTGGTGAGGCACTGGCACAGGTTGCCCAGGGAGGTCGTGGCTGCTCCCTCCCTGGAGGTGTTCAAGGCCAGATTGGATGAGGCCTTGAGTAACCTGTACTAGTGGGAGGTGTCCCTGCCTATGGCAAGGGGTTGGAACTAGATGATCCTTGAGGTCCCTTCCAACCTTACCATTCTATGATTCTATATCCCAGCAGCAGCATTAAAAGGCACTTCTGAATGAGAAGGCAGGCACAGCTAAGTGTTCCTAAATGGGTGAAGGAATGGGGCTGCACAAGACAGATCATAAAGAAACAGAGAGGTTGGGTGAACAAAATTTTGTCTATTGAATTCCAAATTGCGCATTCCAGAAAACTGAAGTAAGTTTATTTTCAGTGGGAACAGGTTAGATGCTTATTCTTTTTGTTTCAAAGTCTGCCCACAAATCTTGTTCTGTCACAGAAAAGCAGGATAATAGAAAAGCTCCCAAAGTATGTGGTCTTCTGACTATGAGTCACCCTCGTGGCAACTATCACCTAGGCTAAATAACTAAGTACCTTAGGATGCCTGCTTATAACCACACCACAGCTCCTCCCTAGGGGTGTACAAAGCCAGGCTGGATGAGGCCTTGAGCAGCTGAGCCTAGTTGAGAGATGTCTCTGCCCATGGCAGCAAAGTTGGAGTAGATAATCTCTAAAATCCCTTCCAACCTAAACCATCCTATGATTCTAAAATGCTATCACATGCAAAATAACTAGTTTGATAAAATGAAGAGTGTGAAAGGGCAATCATCAACAAGTTCATTGCAAATGTGTTGTCCTGCAGACTGGAGTTTGTGGAGTCCTAAATAATTAACCTACAGCCACAAATCAAAGCAACAACCAAAGCAATGCCTAAAAAAAAAAAAAAAAGAGTTTGCTATTGTTTCAAAAATAGTTAACATATATTCATGCAATAGCCTAACTGAAAGACACAATACATTTCTCTGATGAATGGCTCATCAACAGCTACTAAAAAGTGGTTTACTTTAAACTTCATTGGTGGGAAATGGTAGAATGTGCTCATGAATAGGTTCAGTTCAGGAGTCTCCCTGGAAAAGGTGAACATCAAGCTACAAACTGCCATAATGCAATCTCAAACTAGACCCACACTCATCTCTGATACTGATGAGTTATTTTCATCTTCCTGAGATTTTTTTGAAAAGTGTTTGTCTGATTCTCAAGATTCCAAAGGATACAACAAAGGAGTGTGTTAGGTGTATTAGCCAATTCTCACCTCTGCCAAGCCACTAATCAGTAACTCATGTTTCACCACACAGAGATGCAATGAATTCATTTATGGGCTCTTCTTTCATCAACTATCCAGGTTCTCCTCAACTGTAGTAAGAGACTGCACCAGAAATTGAACACGTACACGTTACACAACGTCTGAAAAGCCACAAGCTTGTGCTTTTAAAGGAAGGTTTTGCATGTACATAGTATGGTACTATCACTGTCAAGTCATCAGTTCTGAAGAAATCAAGAGGGGGAAAGGATGGGTTTATCTGAAAAAAAAACCAAACCAAACCAAACAAACACCAACAAAAAACCCCCAAAAACCACAACAAACCAGCAAACCAATTCACAACCTGTGCACATGTGATGCATCTCTTTGAACTCCATACAGTGATTCCTGACAGGTTTTTTGAGGTATAGAGAGGCACAAGAATAAAACAGACTCTTAATCAGACCCTTTTTTGGAAAGGGCAAAGAGTAAGCGACTCTAAAGTTCTATTAAAGTCTGTCTGTAGAAAATATTTAATGACCCTCAGAGAGAAAGGCATAGTACCTGATCTGCAGTGTCAACCACTATACTCCTCCATCTCCTCTCCTCACTAATAGATAGTAATGATGTAGGCTTTTCAGTGATGTATTGGTTAAAGAGGAAAAGAGTACCTACAGCTGAGACCTAAGACTTGAATTGTGGAATGATCTCTAATTTTACCAGTAGGAGTTAAGTAACCACCAATTTGCCAATTCCAGCTAGAGAAAAGAGCTTGCAAAGTTATCAAAGCAGTTTTGTCATCAAAAGAGGTTTTACTCCCTTAGACTTTGTTTCAAGTCACCATTCATCACTGAGGGCAGGACTGCAACACGTTAGGCTAGCTACTCTTTTTCAACTATGAAAGCTAAAGACAAATGGAAACACAAAACCACAACAACAAAACAGAGAAATTCTAAATTACATTAAAGATGCTTCAAAAGTCATAGTGCGATACACAAAGACATTTGCACAAGTTAAAACTGTTACCTCCTGGACATCCTCTGGATTTTTTCTTGAAACAATCTGAAAAGCAAAACAAAACAAACAAAAAAAATATGTAAGTGCTTGAACCTCCTGTCTGGAATTTGAGGAGTAACATGAAATGATTTGTTGCTGAAAAGAAAAATCTGGAAAAAGGCAAACAGTTGCATGTTCCTCTGTACTCAGAAACGTTTTGATTTAGTTTTAGAGAAGTCTAACATCCACATAGCACACAGTGAGGTGTTTTAAGTCTCTGTGATTAGAAATAAAGATGTACATTCTAGGCAAAATGGCACAGAAGGCATCTCACAAAACAAAGCTACACAGAGCCCTTCCCTCCTCATCCTTCCAGTCTTTTTCCTATTAATTCATGTTAGGGCTACATTACCTTAAAATAAACAGAGCTAATTAAGGCTACCTGGTTTATTATAAGCTGCACAAAACCTCACTGTGAATGTGAGGCTTTACATTTACTAAGACAACATTTCCACTTACAGCCATCAACACGCACACACATCTGACTATCTTGGTGTATTTGTTTCTCCTTAAACACTCTTTGCCTAATTAATTATAAATTACTCTGTCCAGAGGAAAATTGGAGTGGAAACAAGGCTTGACTACACACCATCAAGAAGGCTATATTTTATTAGAGGGTTGTTTTCTTTTTTCTTTAAATAAATAATGATTGCAAAAGCCTTTGTAATCCAAGTTCTACACTGGGCTCATAAACAGCAGTAAGAACATATCCACACAAACAAACAAATCAAATAAAGAGAGCTTTAATTTACAACTGCAATTATCTTGTGCAAGTCAGTATACCCTCCATTATAACTCAGCCAAAGCTGTTTAACAAAATAATTAGCCTCTTGTTAGCCAAAGCAAAATAGGGTATTGTCAATCCAAATTGAGACCGTTCACACACTGATACACCCCAGAATAATTAATGAACAGGTGATGTTTACAGGCAAGCCCTAGGAGCCCACCCTGCCTGCACCCAAGACTAAAACACCACCCCACTTCAGCACAAATACCACAAAGACATAGCTGTAAACTGGAAGTCACTGAATTTACACTTGCCTCTTGTGAAGCAGTAACATAACCCTCATGCTCCCCACAAGCTAGCTCTCTTTCTCCTTTTCAGTTTTCAAGAACCCTTGCCAAAGCCTCCCAGATTTCATAGCATCAGCCCAGCCACTACAAAATCTCGTGCATTTTGGAGGAGACAAGACAGAGCAGAGAAGTGTTACCTTGTCTAGAAACCTCCCAAAAGACCTAAACCTCTTCCCTCACGAGTCTAAGTGCTTTCTCTCACCTTGCACATCAAAGTCCTCTTCTTCCATCGTAGTCTACATTGACAAAACCCTCCTCAACCTCTCCTCACTCTTGAGTAAGCTAACTCTTGAGTAATTTGGCAACTTTACCAAATTTTAACCTTGGCAGCTGGTTCTCCTTCATTCACTACCAGGCAGTTCATAAGTGCAATTGGCGAAATATTTCTAACCTTCTTTTCTAATAGCTGGTGTAGTTCATGTAAGGAGCCTGTAGAGCTGGGGGAAGAAGGTATCACAGGCATGGCTACACAGCACAAAACACCACCAAAGGGCACTGCTTTGCTTTGCAGTTCACCTTTAGTTAAAGCCTTGCAAGAGTTTTGGCAGATAGGTAAGTTACCAGATGGGCAGGAGGAAACCCAGAGAGATGAGTAATTACCCAGCCAGTTAGCATGAATCTGGATTAAAACCCAGAGGCCCTGTTTCACACTTTTTCTACTGTTACATTGCCTTCTCTATCTACCACCCTTGCCAACTTTAAGTCAGTACATAATAATTTATGTGTTGTCCTACTTCGTTCTTCAGATCCTTTTCTGAAGGTCAACCTCAGAAGAGGTCTGTCCCTTCAACCCAACCTACAATCAACCTAGAGACTTGGCAATGATAACCTACTCTCCTAAATATTCAGTGTACTTTTTTAATCCTCCCAGAAGGATCAATGCACTCAGTTCCTCCTGCAAAATTGTACTGCAAGCAATTTTAACCTTTTTTTTTTTTAATACCATTAGGATGCCCACTGATGAGTTAAGCAATGCATGATGACTGCATTAGCCTCTGAAAGCAGCTACTACAAGGATACTCACCATCAAATAAAGTCTTTCAGATTATGCTGTTCCTACTCTGACCCACAGGCATTCAATATAACTCAGTAGAAATTTCATTATCTTTAAGAACTGTAATCTCCTAAACTACCTGAACTTTTACTAGTGGTCTGTATTTTCAGGTATCATGAAAGAACACTCCTTGATTATATCCTTCTATCCTTAAGCCTTTGAAAATGGATATATAAAAAAGTAGATGCTCATTTACTCTTGTCTGCACTTAAAATTATTGCAGTGTACAAGAGTATAAAATATATATTCTTGGCTATACAATCAAAACCTTCCAAAAAAGCTGTAATAAGGACAGCACACCATAGCACCCAGAAGAGACTTGCAAGAGTAGTTGTGCCTTTGGGTGAGATGTTTAAGACATACTAAACAAGTGCTTTCTCATCCATGATTATTAATCTACAGAAAGCTCCCTTAACTAGGTTTCACAAAGGATTCATACATTCACTACTGAAAGGAACCCAAAAATCTCCATTAGCATGTACTGAGCACCCTAGATCTCAGCCAGAAAGGTATGCAACAGGGAGATCCATCTCCCTTTTTTTCCTGGAGGTCTCCTAAAGTTGCTGAGCATCAGATCAGCAAATACAGCTGCAGTGCTGTGATATCAACCATGGAGCCAGATCACTGCAAGAATAGGAGGGAGGAATAGGAAAGAAAAGGGGAGGGTAACAGATAGTTACATTGAACTATTTTTGCTTTATTTTTATTCAGCAGCTAACTCCTCAAATCCTCACTTCAGGTAAGAGATTATCAGATACAACCCCACTGAAACAAAAGTTACTTATATTCGTACATTTGAGAATCCAAAGCATCCTTTGCTGGTTTTCACTTTGAGGATTTCAGACAGCAAAAGACACTGAAGAACTAGTGATCTCTGGGTAGCTGAGTTAATATGGACAGCTTGCAGATTGATTAGCTCCTTGCTCTGTATTAAATCACATGCAGTCAACACACTGCCTGGCTTGGAAAAGCATCAGAGCATCCACAAGTTATGGACACAGAGGAAGGGTGACATTGGGCACCGGTTAGCCACAACTTGCTCATCAACAATTCTGCACAAAGTATCCCAGAGTATTTTAATTAGCTTTAGCCAATAAGAACAAACTCACCAGAGTACAGTAAGCAGAAACCTTGGATCATTCCTATTTCTTCCTATTGCACTGACTTTTAAGAAAAGATACATAGACTCAGCCCATCATAAGCTACTGCAGAAAGATGTGATGACACTCTCTTCCTCCTTCCACCTCATGAAAGGTTTTTCACATATAGGGAAAACAACTGTTTTTAAATTATTATCCCTCACACAATACAGTTTATTGGACTGAAAGTGGTCTTTTAAACATCTCCCACACTTGTATTCAGTGGAGTCGTATAAAGGTGTTTGACAAAAAAGGACTTAATTTTCTTTTCATTTCACAAGTCACACAAAGTGATCATAGTTGGACCGCAATAAACATACACAATCTTTGAATTACAGGAAGGATGCATACAAACATGCATTGCTCTCACAGGCAGAGCATCTCCAGCTGTTATAACCACAAGACTACCGGCCATTTGAACTCTGTACCTCTATGCCACTTGCTGATGCTCTCAGTATATCCCACCACACCTGTGATCTGAACTTCCTCTCCTCTTGCACCTATCTCTGTGTATTTCCTTACTTCCTTTCTGGCTAAATAGGAAATCAGGGAGAAAGCAAGAAATGCCTTCTCAGAAGGAGCTTGAAGCAAAACTAGCCTCAAGCCAGTTCTCCCAATAATACCCCAGTTACCTGCTTCAGCTTTCCTGCTTCTCCTACTCAGCCTCCTTTATTCACCTAGACTCCTCTGCCCAGATGGGGATGAGCCGTAAGCACACATAACCCTTAAGGAAAAGCTCCGTGCTTTCAGCATGGGCATGCTGTACTTAACACCCTCGTTTTTCTCCAGAGCTGATCGCACTGAGCTGGAGGGAAGACAGCAACTCCACTGTAAGCTACCCGAGAGATTTGGAGGAGAAAAAAAAAAAGGGGGGGGGGGGGGAAGAGTTGCTTGGTTTTAAGCTATTCTACTCCACCCTGCAACGAACAGGAAAGAAATTGATAGTTCGCTAAATCGCGTTTCAGATAGATAATCACAACCTGATGTGAAGCTGCAAGTTGGCAGGAGGCGACAGAGGCTACGCTCAGGAAACGCCACCGTATCCAAGCCTTCTCTCCCTCCCACCCGTGTCCCTGAAAGGGGTTTCCACGTCGCGATCGGCCTGATCCACGCAAAGCACACCAGGGACCCCCATCGGCAGCCCAGCCCCAGGCTCTCCAGCCCGCACACACCGGCGGCCTTAAAGACCAAGTAACAGGCAGGCGAGGTCCGGGGTACTGAAGAGGCGAAGGGTAGGGCGGCGGCAGCCGCAGCACCCCGGGCAGCCAGCACAGAAGAGGCCGGGGCCGAGGCCGGGACCCGGCCGGGCGCTGACTCACCCGCGCCGTGACCTTGTAGACGGTGTGCCCGCGGGGGTGCCGCCGCGGCTCCGTCACCGTGTAGAAGCGGGCCAGCTCCCCGCCGCGCTCCCGCGGGCTCAGCATGCTGCGCCCCACCACAACGCAGCCGACGCCACAAGCGCCGCGCCGCAGCCCGACCGAGGCGGAAGCAGCGGCCCGGAACGCTCCGCCCCACCCGGGTGGTGCCGCGGGCCTGGGCGGGGGGCGCGGCCGCCGTGAGGGGCAGGGCGGGTGGCGCTGTGGGTGTGCTTTAGCTGGCTGTAGCGGTTGGGCCGAGGCTAAGCCATCGCAGAGACCGCAGCTAGCATGGTGCTGCACGGCCTCCGGCCCAGCCGCGCCCTCTGCCTAGCAGGCCGCCTCCAGCTGCCGCCAGCTCCCAGGCTCCTAACAGGCAGCTGGCATGTGGCCGCCTTCTCTGGAGCCTCAAAGTCTGCGTGGCGTGGATGAGGTCTAGTTGTCATGGTCCAGCTATCCAGACACAGCCGTGCGGCAGCCCAGGCCTGTCCGAGGAATTCTGCAGGGTACGGCTGCGAGGGCACCGACCACAAAGCCCCTTTCAAATACAGGCACCTATGGCATTTACAAATCTAATAAGCCTTTCCACTGACACAGCTGGCACACCACTGGCAGGGCTGTATAAGGCATACTACCCTAAATGTAAAGGCTTGTAGAGAGAGAAACACTAACAGAAAGTTTACTGAATCCGTGGTTTGCATTTTGTGTCTTCTCCGCGTTCTTTAAGCTGTGCCTGGACTTCTCCCTGCAAACAGGCTCTGACGTGCACACAGCTCTGCAAAACACTCAGGTGTGAGGAAATGATCTCCAGATTCTATGAGCCATTGCTTCAGTTCAAAGGAGCCCAACCTTGCACCAAAAGATGGTCACCTTCCATGGATTCATAGGATTACAAGTACCTTCACTTACTTGGCTATAGTGGGGTCTGTACCAATGTAGGTCTATACAAATAGATCACACACCAGGCTATGTAAACTGTTGAGATTACTCTTTTTTATCACTGTGTTTTCTTTAATAGCAGATGCTAAATTAGCTTTTTTGTTAGGAGGTTATGAATATGTCTGATATCATGCAGGCCTTTGACATAAAGAAAAATAATTACTCGCACTGCCTTTTAAAATATGAGAGTCTTGTCCTGAAGCTCATAGTAAGCAAGTGTATCTATCTCCTTTGTGGATGACTGAACTGTATCATGAATCTTTACACCATTGCCAATTATTGCTATGCAAATGAAAGGCCATCTTCTATAATCTCAGTAATGTTCTGAGTTCCTGGTCAGATTTGCTGCTACTGATCTGGAAGCATCAGCTCACCATTGAGTCCTCCTAAGCTGTTTCAGCCTGACACTGTGGCAGTACTGCCAGAGTTTCACCTTGTCCTTATGTCAAGTGATTGCAGGATTACTGTTACTTTAAATTTGCACACTCCCCTCACTCAATTTATATCTTATTATAATGCATATTGAAGGTAATTTGACAATTCTGGAGACCCCAGCAAAATCAGGTCACAGAAGCTCCACACAGAGTGTTCCAGTATCCAGGTACAGCTGCTTCCATTAACAGTGCTATCCTAAAGAGAAAATGCTTTGTGAAGAACACAGTGACTATTCCTAACATGTCATAGCACAGAAACAGTCCAAATGTGAGTTTTATAGCACCCTGCCTCTCAATATTTTCATTTGTTTATTACTTTGACATTTTCAGGTATCAAGTTACTAGAAAAGGGTCTTTATCCTTCCTACCTCTTAAGAATTTCTTGATAGGCCTAGTCTATTTTGCATGGCAATCATTTTCTTAAGGAATGGAGAAGAGATAGGACACTGATTCTTCAAAGCTCTCACTTATCTTGTGAGAGGAAGAGTACCTTTTACATCTTTTGACAAAGTGTTGGTACACCTAACTTCATGGAAGTAAGTATCAAAAGGAGCACCTTAGAGATAATTTGGCCTTGATCACCATTCTTTCAAAATAAGTGTCTTAAGTCCCAAAGCTAAAAGATACACATCAGACTCCATTAGACAGTGACTGTTTTCTTACAGGAATGATGATACAGTTGAACTGAAAGTTATATATATATATATATATATATATATATTTAATCTTCTGTTTGGAGTAATTTTGATGTACAAATGAGGGAAACAGTTTTGTTCAGATCTGAAATTAAAGTTAGACAGAATGATCTCAGGGATACTTTTTTCTCATCTTTCAGATACAGGAAGCTTGCAGATACTTACATGTAGTGGCATCACATGCAAAAAAAAAAAAACCAAACAGCTGGATGAAAATACACCTGCTCAAGTAAACAAGAAACATTTTCTAGCATGGTATAATAATTATTTGATACATGATGCAGCTTACATAACTCTTCTGTGTAATAACATGATTAGACAAACAGTTCTGGTATAAATTTGCTGATGAACCACCACCTATTTGTAATGTCTCATAAGAAGTATTAGTTTTGAGGTTTTAATGGTATGAACAGAAATCAATGGGACTGAAGCCATCATTGACTTATTTTCGATGAGTTACATAATAGATCTCATTTGAATTTCAATAGCCAACTGATAACATTCTGAGAAAAAGAACATCCATCTTGAAATGCCATCCAACTGAAAAAAATAGCAATTTGGTGGGAGGAGGAAAGGAGAAGAAACAGCAGAACAAGACAGAGGAGAGTATAAAGCAGCTGTATAACTCTCTGAACAAAGAAGGACAATAAAAAGGTCAGATAGATGAAATAACTTTGTCAGGCAGAACAATGAAGAAGCCTGTGATTTTTTCAGCATGGAAAAGGGAATAACATGAGAGGGCAGTCCAAGAAATCATGAATGTCATGGAGAAACAGCTGACAATGTTCAATCTCTCTTAGTTCAAGAACCAGAGGCCAGTGAAGCCTCTTACGTGGTCATAAAAATAATAGAATGATTCTCCGCAAAACAAGTGTTAGGCCTGCAGGACTCTTGTCAAAAGATGTTGCTAATTCAGTACCTGGGGGAGGGAGTCACCAAGAGTAACCAAAGAGACAAAAGCACGAAGTTTAGGAAACTTAGTGAGATGAAAATAGCCAGGAATAGGGAGAATGTTCATTTTAAGCTTGCTCAACCCCTGCACATCTCTAGGCATCTGCTGCTAACTGCTTTTTGTAAGCAGGAAACTGAGCTCAGCGGGCCATTGAGCTGAACCACCATGGCTGTTCTTACGTGCAGTATAATTAATCAAAACATCCCTCAGTGAGTCAGTAGCCTGCATTCATTAGGGAGTTTCAAAAGCTCACATGACTCATAAAAGAATTTGGCATCTAGTTGCAAATCAGAATTTGGAGATACCTGGTTTTGAAGACCGTCTCTTAATGTGATATAGCCAACCTAGATGCACAAAATAACAATTAGATTAGAATAAAAAAAAACCAAACAAACAAACCACAATTAAGTGGTTAAGACTTTCCTAGGACAAAGCAAGAAATAATAGCAACACTGAGATGAGAAACAATTTGCATCACATTAACAGGTTAGTCTTTTCCTTATCTTCTGTTTTGCCTGTTACACAAATTATATATTGCATTTCATTAGGTCTTACATTAAAACCCCCTAAAGCTTCACCTCTTCCATTTTTCCAGCACCACTACTATGATTACTGCTATGTAAAAATCTTTGAAGTGACAGCAATTTGTGTGTCTTATGCAGGTTGAAATACAGAAAATAGCTGCATTCCATGGGAAGATTCCCTCTGCTCTTAAAAACAACAACTGTTGTTGTTGCTATAGCTATGACTTACTCACTTCTATCTTAGAAATACACTTAGTACATAAGAATATTTCAAAAATATAGAAAAGACCACATTACCAAAATTCTATATATATTCATTTTCATCATCTCATTATGATACCTGTCATTATCAGAGGGCTGGAGTAGCTCTCCTATGAGGACAGGCTGAGAGAGTTGGGGCTCTTCAGCCTGGAGAAGACTTCAAGGAGACCTTATAGTATCCTTCCAGTATCTGAAGGGGATCTACAGGAAGGCTGAGGAGGGGCTATTGGCGGGGTCTTGCAACGACAGGACAGGGGGCAGTGGGTTTGAACTGGCAGAGGGGAGATTTGGTCTGGATGTTAGGAGGAAGTTCTTTGCAGTGGGGGTGGTGGGGCACTGGCGCAGGTTGCCCGGGGAGGTTGTGGCTGCTCCCTCCCTGGTGGCGTGCAGGACCAGGTTGGAGGAGGCTTTGCTCTCCTACTTCGCTGTGAAAAAAAAAATCAAGAGAAAATGGATGGATATTTTTATCTTTTCCCAGTAACTCGTGTCTAAGCACTAGAAAACCCTAAGTGGCTTTGACATGTTGCCTAACTAACACAGTCTTAACATTATTGCAGTTCCAGTTTTTCCTGGCGCTCCTGGGAAATTTTTCTTCTTTTTTTAAAGTCACTTTTATGACACAACTAAAAGGAACGCAGAGAAACCGTATTTTACTTGATTACTGTTCGTGCACATCTGCACTATTCAGCACGATCGTATTTCACATGCTTTATCCTACGTTTCCTTACAGTAAACAGAGCCACCATCTGTCCTCAGAAGACCTCGGGAACGCGTTGTAACTGCTTATCCAAGCAGCACCAACAGAAAGAGAAGACTGTTTGTGCAGTTGGTAAGTAACGGTGGATCTATCCGTGGGATTTGCAGGGTGGGAAGGTCTCCCACTCGTCCTTCAGGCCAGGTCTCCTTGGTGTGCACAGGGGCAGTAGCTGCTTTGGGAGTCCATGGATTTTCCTGCACACAATAAACATGCTGCTGCTGCTGCTGCTGCTGAAACGGCACCTAGACACACGATGCGGTTCTTCCTTGAGACCTTTTGACATGGTAATCGCAGGGAGAAGACCGCATATAGAAACTGCTGCATTAGGAGAGTCTTACATTCGTTTAATAGAATGAAGAGTCTGGAATCAAGCAGTCTATAACCCTGTAACTAGTGTTGCCCCGGGACTGCTCCTTCCTGGAGGCCGAGGCACCCCGACAGGCTGCCTGATGCTCTGAGGGCTCCCCGCCCGTCAAACCGCCCTGCTCCAAAATTGGTGGCCTGGTTTCGGCGTCTGCTTCCCGAATCAAATATGGCTGCGGGGCGCGGCTCCAGCCTTTGGACTACAAGTCCCAGGAGCCAGCGGCCACGGTGTGCAGCGCCGTTCCCGCCCGCGCCGATTGCGCGTGGGGCCCGCGGCGAAGCGTCGGCGTGGAGAGGCTGGCGCTGCCCTGGGATGACCCCTTCTGGGGGTGCCGCGGCTTCTCGGAGCCGATAGCGGGGCTGCCCTGGGCCGGGCCCGCACCCGGGCCCGCCGGGAGGTAAACGGCGGTGCGGGGTTCGGGTGTGCGCTGGGCTTCGGCCGGGCGCGGCAGGCGGCGGGGCGGCGCGGAGCGCAAAGCCGCGGGGCAGCGCAAGGGGCTGCCGGCTCTCCTCCCGCCGCCAAGCCGGGCTGTGCGGGGCTCTCCGGCGGCTGCCCTGGCCCCGGCGGCTTGGGGCTGCCCGCTGTCCCGATGGGTGTCGGGGGAGGCCGACGAGCGGCCTGGCCGCGGAACAGAGTCCCGGCCCGGCGGGGTGAGAAGGTCTGGAGGTGACGGCCGAGTCACCCGTTTTAAATATCCGAGAGCAGAGCCGCGGCAAACACAATCGTAGCGCGGCTGGTAGGCTTTCCTGTGCCGGGTGTCGGTGGGAATCACGTTAACGAGGGAGAGTTTCCCTGCGCTTTTCCGTAACGGGTGTGTTTGAGGAGGTTGGGTGATTTTTGCGGAGGAGTGGAGCTGCTGCCTCGGAGCTCCGCCGTTAGTGCCGTGGTGCCCTGGGGTGTGCTTTGTTACAGTGTCTGATGGCGCTGTGCTGGAAAGTACTGTTCCGGGACAAATCTGTTTTGATCGAAGTTGTATACAGGCTCATTCTTTAGGCCGAGTGGCAGCCAGGAGGTTCTTGCTTTTTAGTTCAGCTTCAGACGTATTGAGCTTTGCTATCTTTTGGCGGAAAGCTCTTTGTTATCTAAACAGTGAGAAATCTGAGCGAGAGTGATATCACTCAGCCTTCTTTCTTGTGCTTTTATTGAGACACAGCTTTTGTTCTGGATTAAAAAAAAAAAAAAAAAAAAAAGCAGCACACCTAATTTTTATGGCTGTAATAACTACTACCTTGTGGGGTTTATACTTGGAAAAGAAACAGAAATACAAATGTTGTCTATAAACCAGTGCCAGAGACACCGTGAGAGTTAGTACCTCTTTCCCAGTCTTGTTGGCATTGTGGCTTGAGCCAAATTAATGGCTTTTTAAACACATTTCTGACAACTAGATGGAAAGTGTTCACGTAGCTTTGTGATAATGCAGCATACAAACACAACCTTTTGTAAGGTCATTTGGCTAAGGACTTGAAAGATCTGATAGCAGAATTTATTTTCTGCATCCTTGAATTCGAAACTTACTCACATGGATCAAGCTTGGAGATTAAATTACATTTATAAACCTGAAGGGGGCAAAAAGATAGAAGGCTGCTTTTTGAAGTTCTACTTTGCACATAATTTTGATGAAAGTTTAAACGTCTTGGATGCATCTAAAAACCTTTGAATATCTTGTCATGACCAGGGTGGCTTGCACCTACAACCTTCTACAGGCAGATGTGATTGTGATTAATGAAACCTGTCCTTTCTGTGGCAGACACTCCATGCTGCCCCGTCAAGTGCAGAGACTGGGCAGAGACTGGATTGCCCACTGGAATGGTTCTCAGATACTCACCTTGAACAGCCCAGTTTCCAGCTGTATGAGATGGGCCGGGCACTACCCCTGGGCCTCGTTTCCACTTCCTGTTCCAGTTGATTTCTCAGCAAACTGGAGACTTCCTCCATTTTTTGGACCTTGGAGACAATTTCAGAACTCTAATTGGCAGCTTGATAACATCATGCAAAGTTCTTGCTTCCACCTACCTAACCCCAGTATGAAATCTGAGAGAGAAGAACCATGGACAAAGAGGAGAAGGCTCGTTGGCCAGTGCGATACTTCAGCTCCTGAAGAACAAATAAACTTCCCTGATCAGGAGACATTGTGTCAACCTGTAGCACAGAATGAAGGAAAATGTAGCAGCAAGGAAGGTAAAAGATGCCCTTTGCTCATTTCTGTTGTTCTAATGCTAAGCACACCTAACAGGTTATAAGCAATACTGTCCCCACCTTTTGAGTTACTGTTTTTCTTGGCACTTCTCTCAAGAAAACATCTGTCTTTAAAATGTTACACTTTTGTGATGCTGTTTAGTCTGTAAACTTGTATTTTGTGCTGTCAAACGGCCTGCCAGAACTAGTTTCACTGCACTTCACAGTAGAATGCAGTCAGTTATGCAAGTGATTGCTCATCTGGGGAGTCCTGAGCTTGGTTCAGACAACTCTTTCTCAGGTGTCACCAGATCATGTCTGTTAATTTGGGAGCTCTTTTGAAGCTTTTGCTGACTTGCTGTAGGGCTGACATAGCCTGGCAATTGTATAGCTGCATTCCTCGTACCTGAGCTCTTAAGCCCTGTTGAACCTGACCTGGCTTCTTTCTGAGCCAGTTGAGTTATCTGTGACCTAGATAACTGAAAATTGACAGACTGAGATTTAAGGGTGTTTGCTTGCAGTGTGGTAGTGTGCTGTTGTTCTTAAAACTGTATTCAAACCACTTACGTGTTAGCAAGTTTTATGTCAGGTCGTGTCTGGAAGAGCAAACAGCAAACACCCTTACTCAGATAAACACAGTTAAGAGGTACAGGGATGACTATCCAACTTGGTTACAGCCTTTGCATGTGTTATGTGGGTATTAAGTTTTGTCTACTGTGAAACTACAGGAAAAGTACTAAAGCCTTGCTGTATTTATTGCAAGGACTAGAGAAAGTCCCGAATAATGTAAGCACAGTGATGAAATTTACTACTCCGGACAGGACAGATGCTAGGAGCTATAGCTGCAGTCTGCCTCTGACTTATAGCACAGAAAACTGCGTCTTGTGTGCTCTCAGATGAGTTCAGACTTAAAGGCATCTTTGGACACCTTGTGTAAGTGGAGAAATGCATGTCTGAATAATAATGTACACAGTATCACACAGTATCACCAGGGTTGGAAGAGACCTCAAAGCTCATCAAGTCCAACCCATCACCACAGCCCTCAAGACCAGACCATGGCACCAAGTGCCACATCCAAACCCGCCTTGAACACCCCGAGGGACGCTGACTCCACCACCTCCCTGGGCAGCCCATTCCAGCAGTCAATGACTCTCTCAGGCAACAACTTTCTCCTCACCTCCAGCCTAAACTTCCCCTGGCACAGCTTCACACTGTGTCCTCTTGTTCTGGTGCTGCTTGCCTGAGAGAAGAAAGCAACCTCCCCCTGGCTACAACCACCCTTCAGGTAGCTGTAGACAGCAAGAAGGTCTCCCCTGAGCCTCCTCTACTCCAGGCTAACCAATCCCAGCTCCCTCAGCCTCTCTTCATAGGGCTGTGCTCCAGGCCTCTCCCCAGCCTCGTTGCCCTTCTCTGGACACACTAAAGCACCTCAATGTCCTTCTTCAATTGAGGGGCCCAGAAGTGGACACAGGACTCAAGGTGTGGCCTAAGCAGTGCAGAGTCCAAGGGGAGAATGAGCTCCCTGCTCCTGCTGGCCACACTCTTCCTGATGCAATACAGATGCATTCTTCCAAAGTTTTGTATAATGGTGCTAATAGTAAGTATGAAACTAGGAATAGCAGAAAAGGATAGTTAGCCTTTTCAAAACTTCTTGCTGATTTTAAGGCTTATTAATTTATTTTAATTTCTGGACCTCACTGAGGGAAGTGGTTCATTATCTGTTTTGGGACTGCTATAATAGATCCTGCTGCAGCTTATGGCTGAGTTTTTCAGACTAGTACATAGGCTAGAGGTGAACTGCTTGTTTGATTTCTAACCCTTCATTAATCATTGGTGGAGAAATCACAGAATCACAGAACCTTAGAGGCTGGAAGGGATCTGCAGAGATCAATGAATCCAACTCCCTTACCAAAGCAGGATCACCTAGGGTCGTTTGCACAGGAATGCATCCAGGCAGGTTTTGAAAGTCTCAAGAGACTCTCTGAGCAGCTTGTTCCAGTGCTCTGTCACCCTCACTGTAAAGAAGGGCAATGAAGCTTGTGAAGGTCCTGAACACATAACCTACAAGGAGAGTCTGAAGGAGCTGGGGCTGGTCAGTCTGGAGAAGAGGTGGCTGAGTGGAGCCTCAGCACTCTCTGCAATTACCTGAAGGGAGGTTGGAGCAAGGAGGGGGCCAGCCTCTTCTCCTTGGTGTCAACTGACAGGGCTAGAGGAAATGGTTTCAAGCTGTGCCATGGGAGGTTTAGGCTGGATGTTCAGAAATACTTCTTCACTGAAAAGCTTATCAAACATTGGAATGATCTCCCCAGGGCAGTGGTGGAGTTACTGTCCCTGGGGGTGTTTAAGCAGTGTGTGGACCTGGCATTTAGAGACATGGTTTAGTGCTGGGTCAAGGACTGGTCTGAACTGGATGATCTTCGAGTTCTCTTCCAACTGGATGATATTACATAACTTTTTCTGCTTCATCTGTTTCTAACAGGAACCATCAAAAGACACTGGGAATATTTCTGTCAGCACAGTAGAACAATGAAAATGAAGGACTTTGAAAATAAAGAAAGTGACCAAAGCCATACAGAAAGTGAAGCAAAATTCGATTTTACAGTCATGTCTTACAATATCCTCTCACAGAATTTGTTAGAAGATAACTCCCACCTGTACAAACACTGCAGGCAACGACTCTTAATCTGGACTTACAGATTTCCCAACATTCTACAAGAAATCAAACAGCTGGATGCAGATGTGAGTAGAAAATCAGCATGTAGTTACTTCTTAAGAACTGATGAACTGGAGCAGCAAATTCTTGCTGTTATTTGTTTTGATAGGTTGGCTGCCTGGTGAATCCAGCTGAGCTTTTTTTTTCTGTCATGCTTAACAGTAGTTTCAGTTTATGCTCATGCAATTAGTGCATTCTGTGAACTTGCAGCAAAGGCAAACTCTGCAGTACATAACCACTCATATTTGCCTTTTTTTGTCTATACCCTCCTGGAATGGTCTTTTTGACATGGCTCTGATGTTCTGCTGATACACTGCAGATTTTTTTTTTTTTACAGTTCCAAAATGAAAATCTTTCTCAGTTTGTGCCCAGAGCATACCGAGTCAGGTGCTGTAAAACACATTGAACATGGGAATGGCTATGGTTGCACAGACCAAAGGTCCACCCAGTCTGGTGTTGTTTTTGTAACAGGAGCTAATGATAGATGCTTAGAATAGGAGATCAGGGCACTTTTCTCCAGAATAGTCTCTGTTTCTGCAACTGTATGGTCTAGGAAGCTCTGGAGCTGGAGGTTCACTCTAACCATGCCATAAGTAATACAGTGCAAAAGGGATGCAAGATTGAATAGGTGGTCATTATGGATGGCTGAGAGCAGCCCTGAGGAAAAGGCCCTGGGGGTCTGGGGTGATGAAAAGCTCAAGGTGAGGCTGCAGTGTGAGTGCAGCCCAGACAGCAACTGTGCTGGGCTGCAGCAAGAGCAGTGTGGGCAGCAGGGCAAGGGAGGGGATTCTGCCCCTTTGCTCTGCTCTCCTCAGACCCCACCTGGAGTCCTGTGTGCAGTTCTGGAGTCCCCAGCACAGGAAGGACATGGAAGTGTTGGAGTGGGTCCAGAGGAGGCCACGAAGATGCTGAGAGGGCTGCAGCAGCTCTACTGTGAGGACAGGCTGAGAGAGTTGGGGCTCTGCAGCCTGGAGAAGAGAAGGCTTCCAGGAGACCTTAGAGTAGTCTTAAAGGATCTGAAGGAGGCTACAGCAAGGCAGGGGAGGGACTATTGACAAGGTTTTGCAATGACAGGACAAGGGGCAATGGGTTTGAAGTGGCAGAGGGGAGATTTAGACTGGATGTTAGGAGGAAGTTGTTTGCAGTGAGGGTGGTGAGACACTGGCACAGGTTGCCCAGGGAGGTTGTGGCTACTCCCTCCCTGGAGGTGTTCAAGGCCAAGTTGGAGGAAGCCTTGAGTGCCCTGTGCTAGTGGGAGGTGTCCCTGCTTATGGCAGGGGGTTGGAACTAGATGTCCTTGAGGTCCCTTCCAACCTATGAATGTATGATTTGCAAACACTTTGGGCATTTGTAGGCTGTGCATGCATACAAGAGACTCACCTTAAGGCCATCTCTAGGACTGACATTTTCTAATGTCCAGGTGTGTGGCTTTGACTTCACATTTGTTTAAGCACTAGTTACATCAAGTGTCTGTATACTCAGTAAATCATATGTCCCTTTCTTCTGCCTGGCTGCTAATCCTTCAGAACCATTTGTTATACCAGGCTATGGAGAACTTATAAATGTATTTGAATCCTTTAGCTTGGAAGGCAGACTCAAATGCGTTAGGTTTTTGGTTTTATAAGGGCTGTAGTGATGAGACTGCTATGTGAAACTCCAGTATCTTGGGATCAGTGTTCAAGGCTGGAAGATGCAGTTGTCAGTAGCATTTATGTGAGGCTGATCCAAAAGCATTCCTCTCAAGTGTTCATTTCTTTCTTTGCCTGATATTCTGCACCATTTGACTTGTGAACAGACTAGCTTTTCTCTCCTGAGACAACTGAACTTCTGCTGCTATTAGGGTCTGAAAAAATACCATGTTCTTGGTTGGTTGTGGGCTTTTTGGTTGCTTTTGAGAACACATATCACTCACTGTTAATCAGGAAATCAAATCAGTAATCTTTTTGCTTGAGATGTTGTTCAGGCCCATAAAAAATTTGTGATAGAATCCAACCTGTTTGTGTCATAAAACAGTACTGAAATAAATCACAGTAGTTGTATTGGGGAAGCCACAGAAAAGCTGCTGTCTGTCATTTCAGAGATGCAGTTTTATTAGTATCTAGCCAGGAAGATAGAGATTAAAATGCTTTCCAAGCTGTTCCTTCCTTCCTAATAAGTGTATACATACTGTGTGTGTGTGTTTACATTGAGATACAGTAGTGGCCTTTCTGCAGGGAGCATTGGGCAGAGGAGCTCTGGTGAGGATAAGCCTGGTGCTATTAGTGGTAATAGACAGTTTGCCAAGATGGAAGGGTTGGAGCCAAAGCCAGCCTCTAGCAAAGAGCAATTTGTGTCAGGGTACTTGGCCAACCTCTGCACAACAAAGCACCAGGGTAAAGAGGTAATGCCTTGTATTGCATGCATTGAGTCATGGCAGGAAGCTGCTCACACATCCAAGTAGGTGCAGGTGCCTTTGTGCAGGGGAATTCCTTGCTAAAGGATGTGGACTTTTAACTGACTCATTGTTTTGAACTGTAACCTTAAAATGAAACAGAGAGGTCAGAGTATTGCTTGAGATTTGGGTCTCCTTTGAGACCTTGAATGAGCTGGAATCTGTTGCTGCAGTTCAGCAAGCAGTGGTGTGGTTACCCTTCAGGAACTCAATCCTTCATCAGAGTCATAGAATAGTAAGGTTGGAAGGGACCTCAAGGATCATCTAGTTCCAACCTCCTGCCATAGGCAGGGACACCTCCCACTAGCACAGGTCACTCAAGGCCTCCTCCAACCTGGCCTTGAACACCTCCAGGGAGGGAGCAGCCACAACCTCCCTGGGCAACCTGTGCCAGTGTCTCACCACCCTCACTGTAAACAACTTCCTCCTAACGTCCACTTTCAATCTCCCCTCTGCCAGTTCAAACCCATTGCCCCTTGTCCTGTCATTGCAAGACCTTGTCAATAGTCCCTCCCCAGCCTTCCTGTAGGCCCCCTTCAGATACTGGAAGGCTACTATCAGGTCCCCTGGAAGCCTTCTCTTCTCCAGGCTGCAGAGCCCCAACTCTCTCAGCCTGTCCTCATAGCAGAGCTGCTCCAGCCCTCTCCCACCCTGAGTCCTGAGGTGGCTGCAAATCTTTGTATTACTGCAGTGTGCAGAGCAAAGGCTCCAGGATGCTCAGAACTCTCTTAAGGTAGTATTTTAAGACTGAGCTTTGTTTCAGCTCCATGGAAGCATGTTGTCTACTCTGTAGCTAATGAGAAGTGTGCCCTGGGCTTGTTCATCTCACTGCTCTGGCAGCTAGCCCCCCATTAAACTGCTGAGACTACATGAGCAGGGCACTATTGTGATTACATTTGATCTTACATCTGAAAATGCATGCCTGTCTGAGAAAGGGGGGCAGGAATTGGGGCCCCCTTCAGCCTTAATGAACATTTTCCATAGGAGAGTGAATCCTTTTATGGGATTGTAGAAACAAAAAACGAACTAAAAAGTCATTTAGTTCATTTATAACTCTGCAGACTGCCAATGGAGATAGAGCACAGTAACATTTTTATGTACTCACAACTGGCTTTTAACTGTGAACTTCTTTTACTTTAGGTACTCTGTTTACAAGAAGTCCAAGAAGACCACTACAGAACAGAGATCAAGTCGAGTTTGGAATCTCTGGGTATGATGAAACTCCAATCATTACATTGTTTTCTACCCACCCCAGCACCTGTTTCCCCCCAAAAAAACCTCTCCTAAGAATCAAGTCTCCTGCCATTACATGTACCAGTGTTGCACACCTTCTTTTATAAATTATCAAGTGCTGTCTTGAAACTACCTTAGTGTTTTCTACCAGTATTCCTGTGGGATAGCTTCTCTAGATTTATTTTTTTCCTGGCTTGAAATCTTCCAAATATCAACAGTAGGTTTTATCTCTACTCAGTATATTTTCATTAGTTTTTATGCTAGTGCTCTTAGTCAGCTTAAATAGCACAGTTTTGTCACTCTCCTGTATGAATTTATGCAAGGAGCATGCTGCTAGGGGTCTGATTCTATGGTGTTTAAACTGATCTACATCTTTTATGCCTTGCATCTCCTTCCAACACCAAGCCCCTCCCTCTGTACCTGGCACTGGGGTTGAAACTGTACGATCCTTGAGGTCCCTTCCAACCTTAACATTCTATGGTTCTATGATCATCTGGTTCCAACCCCCTGCCCATCTGGCAAAAAATCTCATTGCCTGTTTAAAGAGGAAAGGGCTGAAAGAACAGCCACAGACTTGACCTGGGAATGATGAGTGAGTCTGTATGCTCTTGCAGGAACTTGCAGATATTAGTTGAGCATGCAGAGCCAAGGTGTCAGTGCCACTTACAGGGTACTTCCCCTTTTGCTTATTAGAATCAGAGAATGGTAAGGTTGGAAGGGACCTCAAGGATCATCCAGTTCCAACCCCCT
This sequence comes from Eubucco bourcierii, assembly GCA_013396675.1. Lineage (NCBI taxonomy): Eukaryota > Metazoa > Chordata > Aves > Piciformes > Ramphastidae > Eubucco > Eubucco bourcierii. The sequence continues at coordinate 85,257 of VWZE01015208.1, forward strand.
GCCATAGGCAGGGACACCTCCCACTA
>VWZE01015208.1:87085-103087 GCA_013396675.1 Eubucco bourcierii
CCTTGCCCTGCTGCCCACACTGCTCTTGCTGCAGCCCAGCACACAGTTGCTGTCAGGGCTGCACTCACACTGCAGGCTCATGTTGAGCTTTTCATCAACCCAGACCCCAAGGTCCTTTTCCTCAGGGCTGCTCTCAGCCATTCCCCACCAAGCCTGGAGTTGTGCTTGGGATTGTGCCTACCCAGGTGCAGGACCTTACACTTGGCCTTGTTGAATGTCATCAGGTTGGCCTGGGCACAGCTCTGCAGCCTGTGCAGGTCCCTCTGGATGGATCCCTGCCCTCTAGCAAGTCGACTGTGCCACACAGCTTGGTGCCATCTGCACACTTGCTGAGGCTGCACTGATTCCTCTGTCCATGGCACTGACAAAGATTTTAAACAGCACTGGTGCCAGCACTGACCCCTGAAGGACACCACTTGGCACTGGTCTCCATGTGGAAAAAATAAGCTTGCATGTATTAACTGTACCTTACAGAATGTTGTACCTGCTTCTGGCATTCTGAAATTGAAAACCTGCCAATACACTTCATTGTTCTCAAAATGCAGTTACCCATAGGATGATTGTGTCACTGTTAAAGTGTCCTGGTCTTTAAGCAGGATAAAATAACTAATCAGATACCTACTGTATACCCCATGAAAGGATGATTCCTACTCTAGATACACTTTGAATTACAGTGGCTACAGTAACTGTGAAAGTGAAAATTAAGTGAGGTGCTCAACCTAAACTGTTTCAGGTGGGGTGATTCTTGTTGCAAATTGTTTTGTGTAGCCTTTGGATGTGTTCTACTACAATAGAAAGTAACTGGAGTATATATAATGAGGAAATATGGAAAAAAATAGCCCCACTGGTGTTTGTTACAAGTGGTTAGTTGTTTCAAGCCCCAGAATGACCTGATGTATGCCCAGAAGAATAAGCAAGCATCTTGGAGCTGAGATGTCTGCTAGGGAGCTGTATATATCCTCAGTCCTGCTGTGTGGCTCCAAGTGGACTGAGTAGTCTCTTACCTTTAGTAAGCATCCTGGAGCTCAGATGTCTGCTAGGGAGCTGTAGATATCCTCAGTCCTGTTGTGTGGCTCCAAGTGGGCTGAGTAATCTCTTACCTTTAGTAAGCATCCTGGAGCTCAGATGTCTGCTAGGGAGCTGTAGATATCCTCAGTCCTGTTGTGTGGCTCCAAGTGGGCTGAGTAGTCTCTTACCTTTAGTGTGACAAGAACTATCTTGAAAACTTGGGTAGGCGCCAAAACCTTACTAAGGGGGTGTACATAAGGAGTGTCATTATTTTTTTTCAAAGGTTTGTCACTTGACCTTATAAAATATTTAAGGGGCTGAAGCTTTTCTTTGCTTAAAACTTGAAACTGGACCCAAAAAAAAATGTCCACTCATTTCAGCTTTTGGTTGTTTAGGTTTTTGGGTTCTTTTTGTAAATCAGATTCCTGTCTGAATAGAAGCTCATGTTGTCTTTCTTAGGTCTCTGGCCAAGAACAGTTTCCAAGAGGACAAAGGATCTTACCCATTCCAATTTGGCCCAAAAAACTGGGTATTTCACAAAACTGTGTATATGAAATGAAACAGCAACAACAAGAAGAAAATGCAGGTAGGTTTCTGGGTTGGCATATTTTTTTTTTTTTGGTGATCCTTTGAAAATACCATTCAGGGAGCAGTGTAAAAACAGATGTCCTGTTCTGGTGAGGGGGTAAACAGTGACACTTGAGCTTACAAAACTTCCTTGTTGGGGCTTGCTTATATGAACAAATAAGCATTTGCAAATCTGAATCTTTAGAAGACAGTAGTTAGAAATTGCCAATAGGAGATGTGTGTTAACTACATCATGGAAGCCAGTTGTGCTGTGACTGGGAAAAGAGAGATGGAGGAAAGCAACACATATCCATAGCATGAACCTGTGTTCTGCTTCAGTGTTTGTGCTATAGTGCAGGCACTTTATGGAACAAGTGGGAAAAGGGATTCCTTTCATCTACCTTTTATATTTCTGGACAGAGGAAAAAAAATAGATGAATGGGACATAATTTAAGAATTTAATCCATCTTTGTGAATTGTGTCTTGCCTGCTGAAAAAAAAAATTAGGCATATTTAAAGCTATTTTTTGGGGAGTTTTTCAGCAGTGGTCTCCCCTGCATCCTATTTTTAAATGTAAATTGAATGTGTTTTTATTTTGCAGAAGAAAAACTGGAAGCAGCCAAACAGGACAACACTCAGGAGGTTGTAACAGCATCTGAGAAGTAGGTTGTGGGGAACAAAAATGGAAGCCTTGACTGGTTCTTAGTTTTGGGGGTTTCTTTTGGTTTTAGACCAAATGTGTCTGGAATCAGATGCATGTGTGCAAGATGCTCACACAACACAATCTGCCCATCTGGCAAAAAATCTCATTGCCTGTTTAAAGAGGAAAGGGCTGAAAGAACAGCCACAGACTTGACCTGGGAATGATGAGTGAGTCTGTATGCTCTTGCAGGAACTTGCAGATATTAGTTGAGCATGCAGAGCCAAGGTGTCAGTGCCACTTACAGGGTACTTCCCCTCTTGCTTATTAGAATCAGACAATCATAGAATTGGAAGGTTGGAAGGGACCTCAAGGATCATCCAGTTCCAACCCCCTGCCATAGGCAGGGACACCTCCCACTAGTACAGCTATCTCAAGGCCTCATCCAACTTGGCCTTGAACACCTCCAGGGAGGGAGCAGCCACAACCTCCCTGGGCAACCTGTGCCAGTGTCTCACCACCCTCACTGCAAACAACTTCCTCCTAACATCCACTTTCAATCTCCCCTCTGCCAGTTCAAACCCATTGCCCTTGTCCTGGCATTCCCAGACCTTGTCAATAGTCCCTCCCCAGCCTTCCTGGAGCCCCCTTCAGATACTGGAAGGCTACTCTCAGGTCTCCTGGAAGCCTTCTCTGCTCCAGGCTGCAGAGCCCCAACTCTCTCAGTCTGTCCTCATAGCAGAGCTGCTGCAGCCCTCTCAGCATCCTCATGGCATCCTCTGGATCAGCTCCAACACTTCCATGTCCTTCCTGTGCTTAGGGCTCCAGAACTGCACACAGGACTCCAGGTGGGGTCTGACAAGAGAGAAGCAAAGGGGCAGAATCCCCTCCCTTGCCCTGCTGCCCACACTGCTCTTGCTGCAGCCCAGCACACAGTTGCTGTCTGGGCTGCATGTGCACACTGCAGGCTCATGTTGAGCTTTTCATCAACCCAGACTCCAAGGTCTTGTTCCTCATGGCTGCTCTCAGCCATTCCCCACCCAGCCTGGAGTTGTGCTTGGCATTGTGCCTACCCAGGTGCAGGACCTTACACTTGGCCTTGTTGAATGTCAGGAGGTTGGCCTGGGCACAGCTCTGCAGCCTGTCCAGGTCCCTCTGGATGGATCCCTGCCATCCAAGCATTAGAAGAACGCTTTTGACTTTTTTTTTGTCACTTCTTGACATAAACAGGACATTGTGCTCAGTAATGACAGTGCAGGAAAGCAGTGAACTTCAGTGCAGTTGCAGAAACTCTGTTTTTAAGAGGAGGGGAAAAAAAGATCAGCAAAAATCCCAGTGTTGTCAGGCTGCCTAAGTGTTGACACTTTTTTTCTCTTTTTACTGTATTCAAGATATTGGTTTATGGGTGCTAATGAAATCCTATACTGTAAAATTGTAAATGATCCCATAATGTAAAATGGGGATGAAGGAGGGAAAGGAACTGTAAAGGTGATAAAATCTTCCTTGTCAGGAGTTCTTCAGGAGAATTTAAGTTCTTTGAGGCTCAGAAATTTGGACTGTTGTTGTGTATTTGGTAACACAACTGCTACTGGCATCAAAACACTTGCTGGTGAAACTGAAGGAGGGAGCCATCACTGGGCTGCTGAGGAGGAAAATGGGGCTGCTTTTAGAGAGGAAGAATATACTTGCATTTATCAAACTGGTAAAAACATATAAAGTAAGGTATGGGAGAAGGAAATTACCCTAAACTTTATATGTGTCATGTGAAGGTCCAAGTCAGCCTTTTCTTACCCAGAAATGACATCTTGGTATCACTGCTGGTAGCTGTATTAAAATTCTTCATGATTATTGGTAATCAAAAAGCTTAAGTAGTGGCATTTCTGAGAGAAGAAGTAGATAACAATGTGAGTGTGACAGAGCACTGGAACCAGTTGCCCAGGGAGGTTATGGAGTCTCCCTCTCTGGAGGTATTCAAAAACCAACTGTATGCACTCCAGTGGTGATCTGCTCTGGGTGAGTCTGCTGTGGCAGGGGGGCTGGTCCAGATAAGCTTTTGAGGTCCCTTCCAGCCCCTGACATTCTATGAAAGACCAAAAAAACCCCAACAAACAAAAACAAAACCAACCAAACAAACAAACAAAAGACAGGAAGCCCCATTCTGTGTCACAGGAAGGACATGGAAGTGTTGGAGCGGGTCCAGAGGGGACCACAAAGATGCTGAGAGGGCTGCAGCAGCTCTGCTGTGAAGACAGGCTGAGAGAGTTGGAGCTCTGCAGCCTGCAGAAGAGAAGGCTTCCAGGAGACCTGAGAGTAGCCTTCCAGGATCTGAAGGGGGCTACAGGAAGGCTGGGGAGGGACTATTGACAAGGTCTTGCAACAACAGGACAAGGGGCAATGGGTTTGAACTGGCAGAGGGGAGATTTAGACTGGATGTTAGGAGGAAGTTGTTTGCAGTGAGGGTGGTGAGACACTGGCACAGGTTGCTCAGGGAGGTTGTGGCTGCTCCCTCCCTGGAGGTGTTCAAGGCCAGGTTGGAGGAGGCCTTGAGTGCCCTGTGCTAGTGGGAGGTGTCCCTGCCTATGGCAGGGGGTTGGAACTAGCTGATCCTTGAAGTCCCTTCCAGCCTTACCATTCTATGATTCTACAGCATGCCATGTGTTGAACACTGCTTGCAGGAGTTCTGCTTCATGTCATATAACAAGAGCAGAAATGACTCCTCTTCTGTGTTGCACCAAATGGTTTGATTGTCTCTTGTGTAAATCAAGCAGGTGACATGCTGATACATGTAACTAGATACTTTTAGCATTTGTTTCTTAACCAGGACACACTGCAGTTCAGGTTTAAAATGCAGCTGTGTAAGATGAGGCAGTTATAGCTAAGGGGTGACTTGCAGAGCTGCTAGGAGCAAATAGGTAGGAAGGAGAGAAGAGTTGTTTTGCCAGAAGGTGCAGTTTTGCAGTGTGCTTTCAAGCTTGGAAAAAAAACAAAACCAGTTGATACAAGATGGACAGAATGACAGATGATGGGGAGGGACAAAAGGGAAGCCTGAGTAGATGAAAAAAGATCAAGTGGAGCCTAACTTGAAAGCAATTCATATAACTTTAGTTAAAGGGAGAAAGAAACAACTAAAATAAAATCTTATTTTCTCTCTGTACTGGAGGACCTGCTTTGATGAGTTCATTGTTGCTTTCATGTAAGCTGCTATCATAGACACTTCTACCCACCTGTTAGGGAGGGACTACTGAATGAAGACATGTGAAATCTTACCAAGTGTAGATGGAGGTGAAAGTTAATCAGATATAAAGTGTCAGTTAAGCCAGGCTCTTGGATATCTGCCTGGTACTTGGAAAAGCTGCCTGCATTTTGCCATCAGGGTTTTATACTACTAACACAAAAGGCTACTGCACTAACTCACAGTCTCACAGTATCACCAAGGTTGGAAGAGACCTCAAAGCTCATCAAGTCCAACCCAATACCACAGCCCTCAAGACCAAAGCATGGCACCAAGTGCCACGTCCAAACCTGCCTTGAACACCTCCAGGGTCGCTGACTCCACCACCTCCCTGGGCAGCCCATTCCAGCAGTCAATGACTCTCTCAGGCAACAACTTTCTCCTCACCTCCAGCCTAAACTTCCCCTGGCACAGCTTCACACTGTGGCCTCTTGTTCTGGTGCTGCTTGCCTGAGAGAAGAAAGCAACCTCCTCCTGGCTACAACCACCCTTCAGGTAGCTGTAGACAGCAAGAAGGTCTCCCCTGAGCCTCCTCTTCTCCAGGCTAACCAATCCCAGCTCCCTCAGCCTCTCTCCATAGGGCTGTGCTCCAGGCCTCTCCCCAGCCTCGTTGCCCTTCTCTGGACACACTCAAGCACCTCAATGTCCTTCTTCAATGGAGGGGCCCAGAACTGGACACAGGACTCAAGGTGTGGCCTAAGCAGTGCAGAGTCCAGGGGGAGAATGAGCTCCCTGCTCCTGCTGGCCACACTCTTGCTGATGCAGGCCAGGATGCCATTGGCCTTCTTGGCCACCTGGGCACACTGCTGGCTCATGTTCAGGTGGGTGTCAATCAGCACCCCCAGATCCCTTTCTGTTTGGCTGCTCTCCAGCCACTCCCACCCCAGCCTGTAGCTCTGCATGGGGTTGTTGTGGCCAAAGTGCAGCACCTGGCACTTGGATTTGTTGAGCTCCATCCCCTTGGACTCTGCCCATCTGTGCAGGCGGTCGAGGTCCTGCTGCAGAGCCCTTCTGCCCTCCAACCCAGCAACATCAGCCCCCAGCTTGGTGTCAGCTGCAAATTTGCTGGTGCCTGACTCGATGCCCTCGTCCAGATCATCACTGAAGATGTTCCAGAGGATGGGGCCCAGCACTGATCCCTGGGGCACACCGCTAGTGCCAGGCCTCCAGCTGCATGTGGCACCATTCACCACCACTCTCTGGGCTCGGCCCTCCAGCCAGTTCCTAACCCAGCACAGAGTGTTGGCATCCAAGCCACGAGCTGACAGCTTAGTCAGCAGTTTGCTGTGGGGGACAGTGTCAAAGGCCCTGCTGAAGTCCAGGCAGACCACATCCACAGGCCTCCCCACATCCACCAGGCGGCTCACCTGATCATAGAACTCCTTGAGAGAAACACAAGTTTGTGTGTCCAGATAACTCCCTTTGTAACCGGCAACTACTGAGTATTCCTTTAGTGATTATTTTTTTTTTCTCTAGGGAAAAACCATAAAATTAGTTTCTTTGATTCCTGTTTAGGTCATCTTCCAAATTACAGCACCATTTTAAACTGTCTTCAGTCTATTCTCATTATTTTCCTGAAACTGGGATACCAGAAGTAACAACTTGTCATTCCCGAAGCGCTGTCACGGTGGATTACATTTTCTATTCTGCAGCAAAGGATGACACTGATGCCCAGGCAGGTAAGGAAACCAACTTTTCCATTGCTTTTCACAAATGCTAAATGACAATATTTGGGTGCTGTTCAGTGATCATTTTATTCATGTGCAGTACCTCAGAATGTTAGCTCTTACCTGAGAAAGGTGCCAGGCCTTGTTGGATCTGTACTGTCAGGCAGGGCAAACTTTCTTACCTCTCTGACTGTTCCTGTTGTTGCCATCTCAGCGTGGAGAAGAGCTGAGGCTAAAGAAAAGCAGCAGTGTCAGCAGCACCTGAGGCTAAAGAAAAGCAGCAGTGTCAGCAGCACCTGAGAAATATTGTTGTCAGTGAGGCAGGCCAGACCTACACAGAGAAGTATTTTCAATAATCAACCAGCAAAATGGTGAACAGCCATCTAGGATCTGCATTTAAAGTGACAAATAAACTGCTCTTTAGAAAGTTACTTATCAGATTGTCTTGATGTAATACAGGAAGGCTGGGGAGGGACTATTGACAAGGTCTTGTAATGCCAGGACAAGGGGCAATGGGTTTGAAGTGGCAGAGGGGAGACTGAAAGTGGATGTTAGGAGGAAGTTGTTTGCAGTGAGGGTGGTGAGACACTGGCACAGGTTGCCCAGGGAGGTTGTGGAGCACAGAAGCACCCAACGTGATCTTTGATCCAAGGCCAGGTTGGAGAAGGCCTTGAGTGCCCTGTACTAGTGGGAGGTGTCCCTGCCTATGGCAGGGGGCTGGAACTAGATGATCCTTAAGGTCCCTTCCAGCCTTACCATTCTATGATTCTATCAAGTAAAGGACCTCTGTGGCCCTTCAATACTGTGCCTAGTTCTAGAGTCCCCTTCATGAGAAGGACACAGTGATGCTGGAGCAAGTCCAGAGGAGGGCCACAAAGATGATCCAAGGCCTAGAACACCTCCTCTGGGCTCTTCTAGCAGCTGTGGTTGTTCAGCCTAGAGAAGACTCCCGGGGGACCTTTAGAGCTGCCTTCCAATACCCAAAGAAATCAGAATGGTAAGGTTGGAAGGGACCATCAAAGATCAAGAGTCTCACCACCCTCACTGCAAATAACTTCCTCCTAGCATCCACTTTCAATCTCCCCTCTGCCAGTTCAAACCCATTGCCCCTTGTCCTGGCATTACAAGACCTTGTCAATAGTCCCTCCCCAGCCTTCCTGTAGGCCCCCTTCAGATCCTGGAAGGCTACTCTAAGGTCTCCTGGAAGCCTTCTCTTCTCCAGGCTGCAGAACCCCAACTCTCTCAGCCTGTCCTCATAGCAGAGCTGCTGCAGCCCTCTTAGCATCTTTGTGGCCTCCTCTGGAGCCGCTCCAACACTTCCATGTCCTTCCTGTGCTGGGCTGGTGAGGGACTTTGCATAAGGGTGTCTAGCAGCAGGACAACAGGGAATGGTTTTAAGCTGAAGGAGAGTAGGTTTAGATTGGATCCTAGGAAGTTCTCCAGCATGAGGGTGGTGAGACTCTGAAATGGGTTCCTCAGGGATGCCTCCTTCCTGGGGGTGTTCAGGGTCAGATTGGATGAGGCCTTGTGCAGCCAAGTGTAGCTGAGAGGCTTCCCTGCCCATGGTAGGGAGGTTGGAGTAGGTGATCCCCAAGGTCCCTTGCAACCTGAGCCTTTCCATGATTTCTAAGAGCTGTCACTCACCAGCTGTCACTGTCTCGATTGCAGCTGCAGCTAAAGCTCACTAGGTGGTGCAAGACAGACATGGTCCTTCTGAGGGTGTATTTCTCGGTAGGTGACACGGTGCTGTCCTTACTGCACTTGTGCTCTCACTCCGATACTTCTGAGCAGTGCACTTTCTGTCTCACCATTACTTCTGGTTTATGCCATCCTTAAAGGTCATTGCTCAGTGCAGCGCTCTGCAGAACTCAGAACAAGGAAACCTGGATTCCACTCCTGCTCCTATTGTAGATGTCAGAAATTAATATTGTTTTCAGAATGTGCAATGAAAAATATCTTCATCCCCCATACTTTGAGCCCAGACTGTTAAAATTCCCTCAGTCACTGCATAAAAGTCTCATTTGTCATAATATGCACAGAAAATGTTGTCTTACTGTAAAACACCAAAAGCTTCACAATGCAGAAATGCTTTGATTGAAAACATAGGATATGAAAAGCATTTAAATGACTTCTGAATGCAGAGGGATTTCATAATGCATCCCTCTGCAGAATTGAATCTTAATTCATCTGCTTACATTTTGTTGCACCGTGGTTACCCCAGCAGACCTACAGCACTTCTGTTTCAAACAGATTCTTCACCCCACATCCAGGGGACCAGACTTTAGTTCTCCAACTAGTTTAAACTGGTGTCATTTTCACTCATTAGTTCTTAGAAACTAACTCATAGTCTGGAGTTTCATTTTTCTCATGGCCTGAGCCTTTACACTAAGAGTTATCAAAGTCTGAACAAATAAGTAGAAAATGTGGTCTAAGCTTGCTGGTTTTTAAGAGGGTTTTTTGGAAGGTTTTCATGCTTCAGCCTGTGTCATGCTTAGCCATGTGTTTGGTTTGGTATTCAGTATGTGTTATGAAAGCAGGGTTCAGTATTTCGGTCCTGGAGGCTGTTTTGCTGGTTAGAGTGCTCTGAGCTAACACTTCCACTGCATGCAGACCAAGCTCCCTGCAGCAACAAACTGCTGACTTGTGGATTAAGTTCTGCTGTGAGAGTAATGGTAAACAAGGAGAATTTCTGAACTACCTTGGTGGTGATTTTGCATGGAACCATAATGACTTCAGATTATTACTTCTGTCACACTCTTATGTGTAAGTTTTAGCTCATGCTGATGAACTTTTCTTTTTTTTTTTTTCTTCACTCAGGAGCAGAGGATTCTTTTCATGGAGGTCTGAAACTTCTTGGCAGGTTGGCACTTCTAACAGAGCAAGACCTTTGGACTGTTAATGGTCTTCCCAATGAAAACAACTCTTCTGACCACCTGCCACTGCTAGCAGAGTTCAGGCTTATAGAACGGTAACAGGCAAAAGACTTTTTGTGTAGGCAAAGTTACCTTCACCTCTCCTCTCTCTCTGATTGTTATTACTTTTTTAAAGGTTTATTCAAGCACTGCTGGTCCAGTTGAAGTAAATTTGCATGCATGATGGTGATGATGATTTGTTAGAGTCATGTACAGCAGACTTTTTAAAACAAAACCAACCCCACATTTAAATTACTCTGCTGAAGTCTTGGAGTCCAAAGGGAAAATACTTTACATGAGCTTTCTCTTTGATAACAGAAAACATCAGTGCCAGCCTCAGCCTGCCATTATTTTTCATGGTGATGCTGTAAATGGTTTTTTAATTGTATATCACAGTAAACCTGATTATTCTCTGAGAACTGTGTGCTTCTTTCAGTAAAGGGGAGAGAGTTGATTTGCATGCTGTGCTTTTTTATGTTTTACTGCAGAGCTGCTCTGTAGACACTTCAAACTAAGTACTTCTGCAAAGGAATTTCCTCACTTACCTAGAGTGCAGATGGTGCAGAAGCTGCAAGGTTGGACTTCCAAAGGAACATTGCTTCATTAACTTCTAAAATCTTAAATATAGGTAGCATTTACTGGCTTTTTTTTTTTTTTTTTTTTTTTTTTTTTTGTAGAGTAACTCAAGTAAAGTTAAGTTTAATGAGCATAAAAGCTTACAGAAACCTTAATTGAGCTGTTATAGGAAAATAAAAAAGCAGCTATGGACATTCATCTGTATTGAACAACTGGAGGAGTAGCCTTCCAGGATCTGAAGGGGCCCTACAGGGAGGCTGGGGATGGACTATTGACAAGGTCTTGCAATGACAGGACAAGGGAAAATGGGTTTGAACTGGCAGAGGGGAGATTGAAAGTAGATGTTAGGAGGAAGTTGTTTGCAGTGAGGGTGGTGAGACACTGGCACAGGTTGCCCAGGGAGGTGGTGGAGCACAGAAGCACCCAACGTGATCTTTGATCACGTTGGGTGCTTCTGTGCTCCACCACCTCCCTGGAGGTGTTCAAGGCCAGGCTGGATGAGACCTTGAGTGCCCTGTGCTAGTGGGAGGTGTCCCTGCCTATGGCAGGGGGTTGGAACTAGATGATCCTTGAGGTTCCCTTCCAACCTTACCATTCTATGATTCCAAGTTTGGTTTTTTTTCCCATTTACTTCCTAAAAATGTCAAGCTGTTTATTGAAATAACACATCCTGATCAAGATTTTATATTTACTTTCATAATGCACCTATAAACATTTGATTCAAAATAGGATTTACAAAATAAGGCTGCCTGATTGGGAAACTTGCATGGAGATAGAGTGGCTGGGAACAAGTCTTGTAATTTGCTCAGACTCCAATTGGACATGTGTGTAAAACTGACTTAAAAGCAATGCTTGGAGAAGTCTCTTTCAGTGCAGCGCTGGAAAACTGCACCAATGTTCCTAAAAATCACATTCAGATGCACTTGTCTCCCAGAAACACCTCTTTGTTCTTCTCTAACCTCAACTTTAGCATCTTCATCTGAGTTTCCTTTTCCTGAGTGCACAATTACAGCTGTGGTTACTTGGAGAACTTTGCAGTGAGTGGAGGTAATCACAAAACCAGTTGACTTCAGTGTTACATTACAACATCAGATGACCTACCCAACCATTCCCAGCTTAAACTGCTTGCACAGGGGCTGGTTTTCTTACAAGTAATTATGACTGAGGAATTTTTCTCTGCTTGTTAACAGCCAAGGTGAGGAGCTGTTCAATGCTGGGCCATATGCAGATACTTTAAAAGTCAGACATCCTCAAAGCTGGAGCTGCAGTGACTTCACTGCTCACATTTCTGGTAGATACCAGTTACAGCAGAAAACAGTACTCAGCTGTAACAGTGTTAAAAGCTGCAGTGACTTCACTGCTCACATTTCTGGTAGATACCAGTTACAGCAGAAAACAGTACTCAGCTGTAACAGTGTTAAAAGCTGCAGTGACTTCACTGCTCACATTTCTGGTAGATACCAGTTACAGCAAAAACAGTACTCAGCTGTAACAGTGTTAAAAGCTGCAGTGACTTCACTGCTCACATTTCTGGTAGATACCAGTTACAGCAAAAACAGTACTCAGCTGTAACAGTGTTAAAAGCTGCAGTGACTTCACTGCTCACATTTCTGGTAGATACCAGTTACAGCAGAAAACAGTACTCAGCTGTAACAGTGTTAAAAGCTGCAGTGACTTCACTGCTCACATTTCTGGTAGATACCAGTTACAGCAAAAACAGTACTCAGCTGTAACAGTGTTAAAAGCAAGGAGGTTTAGGAACCTGGAGGACTCCATTGTGTGGTCTACACTGCAGCTCTTAAGTGCTGCTCTCCAGCACTCAGGGCAAGGAGAGTGCTGGAACAGGGGAAAGTGGGTAATAGAGAAGTTTGGCTACTTACAAACAGACTTAGCTGGAGCATCAGTTTTCAGGCTTGTCTAAAGGCTCATGTCTGCCAAGGTAGAGGTTTCACATCAGTTTCATTCTTTTCTACAGAGCAGCAGGCACTAAGGTCAGGTCAAACACCACCAAGCCTATTTACACTGGTGGTTTGAATCTTCAGTTTTATGCTAATTGAAAAGAAAATGCTTTGGGCTTTTCCATATTTGGCTTGTAAATAGATACTATGTGTTGCTGTGGCATTGGTAATCAGATATTATGTGACACAGCAATCAGATACTATTGTGTTGCTGCTTCTCCCCCTCTTTTGCCCTGGTGAGGCCACATCTGGAATACTGTGCCCAGTTCTGGGCCTCTCGGTTCAAGAAAGACAGGGAAGTGCTTGAAAGGGTCCAGTGTAGAGCCCCACAAAGATGATGAAGGGAGTGGAACATCTTCCTTATGAGGAAGGGCTGAGGGAGCTGGGTCTTTTTAGCTGAGAGGTGATTCATTAGTTTCACAGTATCACCAAGGTTGGAAGAGACCTCAAAGCTCATCAAGTCCAAGCCATTACCACAGCCCTCCAGACCAGACCATGGCACCAAGTGCCACGTCCAAACCCACCTTGAACACCTCCAGGGACAGTGACTCCACCACCTCCCTGGGCAGCCCATTCCAGCAGTCAATGACTCTCTCAGGCAAGAACTTTCTCCTCACCTCCGGCCTAAACTTCCCCTGGCACAGCTTGAGACTGTGTCCTCTTGTTCTGCTGCTGCTTGCCTGAGAGAAGAAAGCAACCTCCTCCTGGCTACAACCACCCTTCAGGTAGCTGTAGACAGCAAGAAGGTCTCCCCTGAGCCTCCTCTTCTGCAGGCTAAACAATCCCAGCTTACAAGTATATGAAGGACAAGTGTCAGGAGGACAGAGCTAGGCTCTTCTCAGTGATGTCCAATTATAGGACAAGGGGCAACTGGTAAAAGTTGGAGCACAGGAGGAGCAAAAGCCTTTTCACTGTGAGTGTACTAAAAAAGATTGGAAGAGGCTGCCCAGAGAGGTTGTAATGTCTCCTTCTTTGGAGATAATCAGAACCCACCTGGACACGTTCCTGTGTGTCCTACTCTAGATGATCCTGCTCTGAAAGGATGTTTTGAGGTCCCTTCCAACCCCTAACAGTCTGTGATTCTGTGATTTTAAAAGGGCCAAATTCCTCAAGGTGGTAAAGATAGGCTGAAAAAAACCCAACAAACCAAAACTTACCTCACTTCCTAGAAAGCCACCTAAAACCATTAATGCAGTAAGATACACACTATTAGCACAAATATGTTGTTATTATTAATGGATTATAATCACTTGCTTTCCCTAACAAAAGAGAAAATTAATCATAGAAGAGTAAGGTTGGAAGGGACCTCAAGGATCATCAAGTTCCAATCCCCTGCCATAGGCAGGGACACCTCCCACTAGTACAGGTCACTCAAGGCCTCCTCCAACCTGGCCTTGAACACCTCCAGGAAAGTTGTGGAGCACAGAATCACCCAATGTGATCTTTGATCATGTTGGGTGATTCTGTGCTTCACAACCTCCCTGGGCAACCTGTGCCAGTGTCTCACCACCCTCACTGCAAACAACTTCCTCCTAACATCCACTTTCAATCTCCCCTCTGCCAGTTCAAACCCATTGCCCCTTGTCCTGGCATTCCCAGACCTTGTCAACAGTCCCTCCCCAGCCTTCCTGTAGCCCCCTTAAGATGCTGGAAGGCTACTCTAAGGTCTCCTGGAAACCTTCTCTTCTGCAGGCTGCACAGCCCCAACTCCCTCAGGCTGTCCTCATAGCACAGCTGCTGCAGCCCTCTCAGCATCTTTGTGGCCTCCTCTGGAGCCGCTCCAACAGTTCCATGTCCTTCCTGTGCTGGAGGCTCCAGAACTGCACCTATAACCCAACAAAACCAAATTTACCTTAATTCATTGATGTTTGTTCTGTCTTAACCTTTGAAATGACTTACATCTCCTTCTGGAATAAAAACCTAGAGAGTACAAAAAATAGCCCTAAGGCAGTTAAAGTAAAAAAAAAAAAGACCACTGTGATAGTTTATTAAGTTTCATGCTGTGCATAAAGGTACAAGTGATTTTAAAAAAGAAACCAGAAAGCCATGCATCATTTCTACACTATTTGACCACTTTGCAGTAAGGTAGGAGAACAGTCACTAGAACCACACTTAAGACAAATGCCATCATTAGGAAGTTTCAAGAGAATAATTTGGTTGAGTTTCAGAACAAGAACCAAAAAAAAGCAATTTATCACATACCTCTACAGCATTAAAAAAGTTATATGTCAGAGGTTAAAATGACTCAGATTGTGCTGGACAGTAGTAAAAACCATATACCAACCACCAGAGTTGAGCTGAAGTAAACCATGGTTTCATAGAAGAAAAACTTGCAACACATCAGTTAACCTTGTGCTATAGGATACAGCTGATCAAAGTTTTCACATCATTTTACCCAGGAGAAATCTACAGGATGCACACAAGAAAACTGTTTAGGTCACAAGACACTGAGCAGCCTAACATTTAAGACAAACTCTGCAGCTGATGTCAAACAAGAATTTCTACTGAAGGAGTTATTTCCCTCTCTTCAGTTGCACTCCTTAACCAAGCAAACCCTACTGCAAACAGGGGAGTGGAAAAGTTTGTAGAAACAGGGATGGGAAAAGGCCTCCCTCTGATAGGGTAATCTTGTACTAAGCAGCCTAATAACATTTGAAAAGTTTTCTTCCTAGAGCTTCTGCAGCCTAATTGGCAGAAAGCCTTTCACTGTTTGTAGAGGTTTGCTTGGTCTTGGTTGTGTCTTCCTGTCCTAGGCAGTGGAGATTCATTGACTTTTTTGAGCACTGAGGTCTGTGTACAAGCAATCATCTGTGTCCTCTCAGCTGCTGGCTGATACAAGTGTCCTAGGACCTTAAACCATTCGGTCTGTGTGACAATGTCCTATCTTCATCAAGATCCCAATAAAGTAATTGCCCAGGAGGGGAGGTACAAAAGGCCCATGGCAGTATCATCTGTAAGCACAGAACAAAGGGTAGAGGCTGGACTTGTACAATAATCCAGTTTTTATTTAGGCACCTAATGAAATATTTTCAGGAATGCAGCACTCGAATGCTTAACGCAACTGGTGGACCTCAAAGGAAGTCTTAGTGCGCCCTTAGCAACGCTGCCATCCGTCACAGCTCCTTAGCTAATGCTTGGCACAGGAGGACTGAGGAGGGAGGAAGCAAAGCAGCTTAGTTTTTTTGGCTGCTTCAGACATACAATTTAACTTATTGTTGAAGTTTTTTTTTTTCAATACAAGCTCCCATGTTCAGCTGTTGTTACTACGACACAGAGGGAAAACTCCCTACAGCAGCGTGGTGGAAGGTTAACCACCCTGTGATGTCTGATCTTAATATAAGATGTCAGGGCATCACCAACTGAGACTGCTCAGCCTTTCAAAGACAAGGTTCAAAGTTACACACAAATACTGAAAGAAACTGACTTCTTTCCCCCCCCCCCC
>VWZE01015208.1:103098-131849 GCA_013396675.1 Eubucco bourcierii
TCTTCCCCCCCCCCCCCTCCATTAATCCAGGAACACATACAAGAAAAACTGACTAGGAGGTGAACGCTTGTCTCTACAAAACAACAATCTCTACATTTTGTGCTTCAGCAGTGTAGTCTGGAGAGACTAAAAGCTTGCAACAAGGTATAGAAAAAAAAAATTTATTATTAAAGTTTAAAAATTAATTATTCATAGTTGGGTTTTTTAAAAAAAAAAAAAAAAAAACAAAAAAACCAACCATGACCTCATGTTTTGCCTAATGAGATGTCAGTAATTAAGAATACCCTTGCATATTTGGAACAGGCTGCCCAGGGAAGTTGTGGCTGCTCCCTCCCTGGAGGTGTTCAAGGCCAGGTTGGACAAGGCCTTGAGTAACCTGTACTAGTGGGAGGTGTCCCGCCCTATGGCAGGGGGTTGGAACTAGAAGATCCTTGAGGTCCCTTCCAACCTTACCATTCTATGATTCTGTATTTACCATTACTTAACATGGTTCAGCAACATGCACAAATAATAATACAGGTGGCAGTAAAAAGTCCAGTGCTGGTTTAATGCTACCAGAAATGCTGGGAAAGAGTACAAATGACTTACAAAAACAACAATGCTGACAGGTTTGCATATCTGTTAAGTTCAGTGAGGTAATGTCCATACTTTTAAAAACTCATGCCACTTCTGCCACTGCTTGTTTTTTATTGCTGAATCAAATACTAACAGTGAATATGGTTTTGGTTTTGTTTCTTTTTCAAACTGTGCTGCACCCCAGCCAACTATTAACACTAAGAAAATGATTTCTTAGTTTTCCCAATGCTACTACCCACCACAATGCCCAGACTCAATTAGTATCTGTACAGAGAAATTATCAAGTCTCACACCACTGAAGTCACCTGCTGCCTGATGGAGGTAGGGCAGGGAAAAAAAAATTAATCTCATATCCTGGCAAACAATTTTCAGTTTTCTTTGCTGATGCCTTTTGTAGACATTAAAAAAACAAAAACCAACCAAACCAAAAATACTGCCACCAAACCAAATTCCCTCTTGTTCTGTTCTCCATGTAAAACTTGCATTTTAAGAGTCCACAAGATAATAAATAGCCCCATTCCTATTTTCCTTCCAATGGAGTGCAGGTAAAGTGCAGTGGGAAGCACCAGGGAAGCCCTCTGTCCGGCGTATGGCTTTGCTAGATGCGGAGCTGGTAGCCTACCTCGTTGAGTGTTGCCAGGTCTCCTTTCTTGTCCACCACAGCAGGCCTGCAAGCAGAGGAGGGAAAAGGACACTACTCACCACACTGCCATGCAGCAGTGATGAGTGCAGCTGTCAAACTGGGAATGGTTTACTTCAAAAGAGGACTGACTAGATCTGATTTTCTCTTCGGCAATCCTGCTGAATTTGTCACAGACCTCCACGACTGAGTGACTCGTGTGGGTTGCCTCTCTAGCCAAACACCAGTGAAGAACAAGTTCTGGACACAGTACTCAAGGTGTGGCCTAACCAGTGCAGAGTACAAGGAGAGAATGACCTCCCTGTTCCTGCTGGATTTGCTTTAAAATAAGGAAATATAATGTCCTAATTCCCACTGTTCTTTGTGGTTTTAAATCATTATGTCTTGAGAGCAGCCAAGCCATGCTCTTTTGTAAGCACATTGGTGCTGTGGCAACTGACCAGCAAATGTACACCAGTGGGCAATTGTGAGCTTTACAGGTCCTCAGCTGTGAGATATGGCAGAGCAAGTACCACTGAACTTGAATGTGCTATTTTTCAAATACCACTAAATTCAAATTTGCTCATCCAGTATCTGAAGGGAGCCTACAGGAAGGCTGGGGAGGGACTATTGACAAGGTCTTGCAATGCCAGGACAAGGGGAATGGGTTTGAAGTGGCAGAGGGGAGATTTAGACTGGATGTTAGGAGGAAGTTGTTTGCAGTGAGGGTGGTGAGACACTGGCACAGGTTGCCCAGGGAGGTTGTGGAGCACAGAAGCACCCAACGTGATCTTTGATCACGTTGGGTGCTTCTGTGCTCCACAACCTCCCTGAAGGTGTTCAAGGCCAGGTTGGAGGAGGCCTTGAGTGCCCTGTGCTAGTGGGAGGTGTCCCTGCCTATGTCAGGGGGTTGGAACTAGCTGATCCTTGAGGTCCCTTCCAGCCTCACCATTCTATGAAGTTGGCCCATCCTAGGGTCTGCCACCTGAGCCTGGGAGCAAATCTTTCCCTTCAACTCAACAGAGGGCCTAAATGAGTAGCTGGGACTAGGCACACCCCACCCCTGCTTTACTCCAGAGCAAAGAGTCCAGTTTTTAGAACAAAGTGGAAACAGCTGAGAGCAAACAGGCATGGCCTTCCACATGGCACAGCAATTTGCTCCCCCAAACCTGCTCTCTCCTCCTGCCTAGGTCTCTGCAAAGGGCTAGAGCACACCAAACAGAAAATAGAAGATGAACTCCCCTCAGTCTCTAGGCACCTTATATTCTGATCCTGTCCAGGTGGCATTCACCTCAGTCACCACACACACAACTGCTGTTAGGTCATTGAAGTACATCCACAACCTGAACCAAATGAAGCCTTGAGATTGAGCAGCCTGTCTCTCCCTACACAGCAAGCAATGGAAGAGCTCCTTGCAGCAAAGCTGTCAAACTGAAAACAGTTCTGGTGATTTACAGCCTATGGAAATATTGAATCATAGACTCACAGGGTCACAGAATGGACCTCCAAAGCTCATCCAGTCCAACCTCCCTGCCAGAGCAGGATCTTCTATACCAGGTCACTCAGGAACACATCCAGGTGGGTTTTGAATATCTCCAGGGAGGGAGATTCCACAACCCACCCTGGGCAGCCTGTTCCAGGGTTCTGTCACCCTCACAGTGAAAAAAATCCTCCTGATGTTTACATGAAACTTCCTATGCCTCAGCTTCCACCCATTGCCCCTTGTCCTGTCACCGGGCATCACCCAGCAGAGCCTGGCTCCAGCCTCCTGGCACTCACCTTTACATCTTTATGACCATTGCTGAGGTCACCTCTCAGTCTCCTCCAAGCAGCACAGCCCCAGCTCCCTCAGGTTCTCCTTGTAACAGAGCTGTTCCATTCCCTTCAGCATCTTTGAGGCTCTGCACTGGACTCTCCCAAGCAGTTCTATGTCCCTCTTGAACTGAAAGGGCCCAGAACTGGACACAGTACAACAGATGTGCCCTCACCAGGGCAGAGCAGAGGGGCAGGAGAACCTCTCTTGACTTACTAGCCACAGCCCTTCTAATGCACCCCAGACTGGCATTGCCCCTCCTGGCCACCAGAGCACATTGCTGGTTCCTGGTCAACCTCCCATCCACCAGAACCCCCAAATCCTTTTCCCCTTCACTGCCTTCCAACAGGTCAGTCCCCAGCCTACACAGATCCCTGGGGTTGTTCTTTCCCAGGTGCCAGACTCTACACTTGCCCATGTTGACTTCCATTCCATTTCTCCCTGCCCAACTCTCCAACCTAAGCCTGGCTAATGCCAGCACAGCCTCTGCTGTGGCAGCCACTGCACCCAGTTTGGTGTCATCAGCAAACTTGCTGACAGTGCACTCTGTGCCCTCAGCCAGGTCACTGATGAGTATATTGAACAGAACTGGTCCCAGTACTGACCCCTGTGGGACTCCACTAGACACAGGCCTCCAACTGGACTCCATCCCACTGACCACAACTCTCTGGCTTCTTTCCTTCAAGCAGTTCCCAATCCACCTCACTCCCTGATCCTCCAGACCACATTGCCTCAGCTTAGCCAGAAGGATGCTGTGGGAGACAGTGTCAAATGCTTCACTGAAATCAAGATAAACCTCATCCAGTGCTCTGCCATCATTTATCCACCTGGTTATGTCCTCATCAAAGGCTGTCAGGCTGGCCAAACATGACTGGCCCTTGGTAAAGCCATGTTGACTGTTCCTAATTACCCTCTTTCCTTGGTATACCTAAGGACAGTGCCAAGAATAAGCTGCTCCATTACCTTTCTGGGGATGGAGGTGAGGCTGGCAGGTCTATAGTTGCCTGGGTTCTCTTTCTCAGCCCTTTTGAAGATTTCAGTGATGTTTGCCTCCCTCCGGTCCCCAGGAACCTCTCCTGTCTGCCATGACTTCCTGAAGATGGTGCAGAGTGGTCTGGCAATGACCTGTGCCAGCTCCCTCAGTGCCTGCATGTGCATCCCATCAGGACCCATGGACTTACAGATGTGCAGATTACTCACCTGTTCCTTAACCCAGCCCTCATCAACCAGAAAACTTTTGTCATGCTTTCCTCTGGGGCCTCTGGTGTCAGGGGCTCCTGAGGAGAGTCTCCAGCAGTACAGATGGAGACAAGGAAGGCATTTAGTAACTCTGCCTTCTTTGTATCCTCTGTCACCAAGGCACCCACCTCACTCAGCAGAGGGCCTGCATTGCCTCCAGTGTCAGTTTTTACTGCAGTATATTTGAAGAAACCCTTTCTGTTGCCTTTGCCCTCCCCTGCAAGGTTGAGTTCCAAGGAGGCCTTAGCCTTCTGGGTTGCCTCCCTACATCCTCTGACAACAGCCTTATACTCCTCCCAAGTGGCCAGCACCTCCTTCCATGAGCTGTAGACTCTCTTCTTCCACTGAAGTTTGCTTAGCAGTTCCTTAACCATGCAAGTCTCCTGGCTCCCTTTCTTGATTTCCTATTCTCTGGGTTGCCCTGATCATGAGCTTGGAAGAAGTTGACCAACTATGATGGGCCCCTTTGCCTGCTAGTACCCTGTCCATGAGAATTCACCCAGCAGTTGCTTGAAAACGCCAAAGTTGGCCCTTCTGAAATCCAGGGTTGTAGTCCTGCTTGATATCCTGTTCCTCCCAGACAAGATCCTGAAATCCACCATCTCATGATCACTAAAGCCAAGGCTGCCCTCATCCTTCACTGCTTCAACCAGACCCTCCTTGTTGGTGAGGATAAGATCCAGCAGTGCTCCCCTCCTAGTTGGTTCCTCCACTATTTGCATCAAGAAGTTGTCATCGATGCACTGCAGGAATATCCTGGACTGTGGCTGGCTGAGAAGCCCTTCCAGCAAATACCTGGATAGGTAAAAACCCCCATCAGAACCAGGGCCTCTGATTGTGAGGCTGCTGTCAGCTGCCTGTAGAAAGCTTCATCAACTTCCTCATCCTGGAGCAGGAACAGCCACAGGAGCATGCACCAACCCAAGAGCCACATACTGCTGCAGTCATGAGAGCTGGGGATGGATGACTTGAGTAGAGACACAGACCAAGCAGAGCCTCAGAAACGTTTCTGAGCTGTTTGATTCAAGATGTGGATTTTTTCATTATTCTTTAAGAGCAGAGCTGCTGGATCTTCAGCCTGGAGAAGAGAAGGCTTCCAGGAGACCTTAGAGTAGCCTTCCAGTATCTGAAGGGGGCTACAGGAAGGCTGGGGAAGGATTTTTGACAAGGTCTTGCAATGCCAGGACAAGGGGTAATGGGTTTGAAGTGGCAGAGGGGAGATTGAAACTGGATGTTAGGAAGAAGTTGTTTGCAGCGAGGGTGGTGAGACACTGGCACAGGTTGCCCAGGGAGGTTGTGGAGCACAGAAGCACCCAACGTGATCATGTTGGGTGGTTCTGTGCTCCACAACCTCCCTGGAGGTGTTCAAGGCCAGGTTGGATGAGGCCTTGAGTGCCCTGTACTAGTGGGAGGTGTCCCTGCCTATGGCAGGGGATTGCAACTAGATGATCCTTGAGGTCCCTTCCAACCTTACCATTCTATGATATGCCCTTTATTCATTCTGTCTGTTGGCCACCCTTAGCAGGATGACACCAGCTATGTGCTAAGAGCACACAGGCTGCTGCAATCACTCAGTTAATGAGCTGCAATTTGACTACACACCTGCAATGTACCTTATCTGCCTTGTAGCTCTATTTCCAGGCTAAAATGCTGTTGTGGACTTGCTAGTGGCCACCACCTGCATTTACTTAACTAGTAAGGAACCAGGATGAGGAGTTAGAGAGTTGAGGTTGTAAAATCCACTTCTGTCCTTAAGCACCAGTTCAGACTTTGTCCTGTTACTGTTAAACCAGGACAGTCACAGTCTCACAGTATCACCAAGGTTGGAAGAGACCTCAAAGCTCATCAAGTCCAACCCATTCCCACTGACCTCCAGACCAGACCATGGCACCAAGTGCCACGTCCAAACCTGCCTTGAACACCTCCAGGGACGGTGACTCCACCACCTCCCTGGGCAGCCCATTCCAGCAGTCAATGACTCTCTCAGGCAACAACTTTCTCCTCACCTCCAGCCTAAACTTCCCCTGGCACAGCTTCACACTGTGGCCTCTTCTTCTGGTGCTGCTTGCCTGAGAGAAGAAAGCAACCTCCCCCTGGCTACAAGCACCCTTCAGGTAGTTGTAGACAGCAAGAAGGTCTCCCCTGAGCCTCCTCTTCTCCAGGCTAACCAATCCCAGCTCCCTCAGCCTCTCTCCATAGGGCTGTGCTCCAGGCCTCTCCCCAGCCTCGTTGCCCTTCTCCGGACACGCTCAAGCACCTCAATGTCCTTCTTCAATTGAGGGGCCCAGTCCTCCAGGAACAAGCTAGAGACATTTCTGTTCACCACTCCAGTTCACGTATTTTTCACTGGAAGTTTTCTTCCAGAGGGCCTGTATAATTTTATTGATGACAGAAACCAGGCTGTAATAACAGCTTGTCATCAGCAGGTGAAGCCTCTCAAACAAGTGTGTTATCCAGCCCCTGCCAGCTCATGCTAAAGCAATACACTTCTCACCCTCTCCAGTGCAAGCTCTCAAAGCTGCATTTACAGCACTGAGGAAGAGACCCACAAAGAAAGAAAAGACAATGTTGATGAGCACAGCCATTCTTTGGCCTGGATTTCAGCCTAAAAGCTTTCCTCTTCTGTGCCTAAAGCCTCTCTACCTGTGGTTCTCAGAGATCCACCCATGTGCAGAAGAAAATAACCCAATTTTCTCTCTGGTATTTCTTGCCTTCCACTGTACCTGCTGGTATGTCACTCAGCTCATCCCTGATGGGGAAATGCTATTCCCCCTTCAGATCTTTGGAGACCTCCTGTTGCAGAAATCAGCAGTTTTCAATTTTGGAAATGAAAGGGTTTTATCATCAGAAGGGAACTCCCTACAGCTGCACCCTCTCCTGTGGGATTACTCCCAGTCAGCCTTCAAGCCACCAGTGCCACTGCTCAGAAGCACTATTTTAACATCACCAACCAGTATGCTCATTTCTCCTCCCTAGTATTCCTTTCCTAACAGAGAGCAGCCTCGTGGGTCTGTTCAAGGGCTCTGGACCTGCCAAAAGCTCCTTCCTTCTCCTTTTCCATCCAATCATACTGACCAGACTTGTGAAGAGGCTGTGTAGGACCCACGAGGCTGTCAAGCAGACACAAAACACATGCTGCAAGAGCTCCAACCTGTTCCAAGATCCTTCAGTGCCTTCTACCACAGCAGAGATAAAGGTCTCGAGTCTGCTCTGTCTCCCACACTCCACATCATGCTATAGCTTGGTCCTGTATCTTGTACCAGTGTGAGCCAAGGTTTACTTTAGAATAACATATAATTCACTCTAGATACAGAACAATACAGCAGAACCACCCAGCAGGTAACAAGTGTTGAAGCCATTGCAAGGCAGCCAATACTTGTCTTCCTGCCCTAGAAAATGAAAACTGCCAAGGAGGAATCCACAAGCCACATAACCAACAGGTCTCTTAGGAATCCAATCCAGCTGGCAAGTCTCCAAACCCAGCAAGACTCACTTTCCTCTCCAGACATATATGAACCACTCCAACAACTGCAGAAGCAGTATCAGAAACTCAAAGACTAAACCAACCCTCAAAACATATCCTGGAGGTGAAGAAGCCTAGAGCAGCTGAGCCCATGACAACTATAATCCACACACTAAACAGAGAGCACTTGGCTGACGAAGCCCAAAGTGGACTGAGTGTGAATTTCCACACAAAAATAAAAGCCTGCTGTGAAATCATCTGCTGCTCAAGTATTCTGAAGTTATCTTTAGAAGGTTAGTGTAATGTCTTTGTTAGCTGTGTTAAATAAGTGCTGAGACGGTCTGGGAGCCTATTTAAAAAGCAGGGACCATAAATATGTGACTAATCTGGGTTACATATAGGCTTTCACAGTTGTCAGCTTCCTGGCATGAAGCAGCAGAGCTAAAACTCAACTCTTCTACATCTAAGGAATGTGAGTCTGAACGGCCAGTGGCTGTAAAAAGCCTGTGAATAGGAAGCTCAGTTTTATCTCTTTAGAGGTACTGCATAAAGTTAGTCCATCCTTCCCTGGGCAGTTACAGAAAAACTAAGACACAAGGGACATGGTCTGTGTTTTTTCAAGCTGATTAAACTCAAAGAACACAATGTAAGTGATGTTTCCACTTTGGCAAGATGAGAAAAGGTTTCTTTTTCACCATCCCTGTAAGTTGGGTAGTCCTCAGTATAAGCTCATCACAAAGACTCATAGAATGGTAAGGCTGGAAGGGACCTCAAGGATCATCCAGTTCCAACCCCCTGCCATAGGCAGGGACACCTCCCACTAGTACAGGTCACTCAAGGCCTCCTCCAACCTGGCCTTGAACACCTCCAGGGAGGGAGCAGCCACAACCTCCCTGGGCAACCTGTGCCAGTGTCTCACCACCCTCACTGCAAACAACTTCCTCCTAACATCCACTTTCAATCTCCCCTCTGCCAGTTCAAACCCATTGCCCCTTGTCCTGGCATTACAGGACCTTGTCAATAGTCCCTCCCCAACCTTCGTGGAGCTCCCTTCAGATACTGGAAGGCTACTCTAAGGTCTTCTGGAAGCCTTCTCTTCTCCAGGCTGTAGAGCCCCAACTCTCTCAGCCTGTCCTCACAGCAGAGCTGCTGCAGCCCTCTTAGCATCTTGGTGGCCTCCTCTGGACCCACTCCAACACTTCCATGTCCTTCCTGTGCTGAGGGCTACAGAACTGCACACAGTACTCCAGGTGGGCTCTGAGGAGAGCAGAGCAAAGGGGCAGAATCCCCTCCCTTACCCTGCTGCCCACACTGCTCTTGCTGCAGCCCAGGACTCAGTTGCTGTCTGGGCTGCACTCACACTGCAGCCTCATGTTAAGCTTTTCATCACCCCAGACTCCAAGGTCCTATTTGACTCCTATTTGTCCCAGTGACCATGAGAGCAAAGCACCCCTGCTGCCAACAGCAGATATTATCCTGTTTTTAATACCTATGTCTGAACACCCTTAAATGTGAGCAAGCTGCTTTCCCTCTCGTACAGGTCTCCTGTGTGCCAGGCTAGGTTCATTTCTCCAGAAAGCAGAAAAGGGGAAAGCCACCCTTACACTTTCCATCCAGTGTCCCATAGGGCTGAACCAAGCAAAGGCCATTGGGCCTTCCAAGGACACTGCACAGAGGAGCCATCAGTCAGCAGTAAGCACAGTAATGCCAGGACACTGTCAAGCTGAAAGAGCTGGGACTGTTTCACCTTGGAGAAGGATCTGGGAAGACCTTTCAATATCTGAAGGGGACCTACAAGACAGCTGGGGAAGAACTGTTTAGAAGGACTTGCAGTGATAGGACAAGGGGCAATGGTTTTAAACTGGAGCAGGGTAGATTTTAGTTAGACATAAGTAAGAAGTTCACAGTCAAAGTGGCTAAAATACTGCAACAGGTTGGCAAGCCAACCGAGTCCTAGGCTGCATCAAGAGCAGTGTGGGCAGCAGGGCAAGGGAGGGGATTCTGCCCCTTGGCTCTGCTCTTGTCAGACCCCACCTGGAGTACTGTGTGCAGTTCTGGAGCC
Source organism: Eubucco bourcierii (assembly GCA_013396675.1). Taxonomy (NCBI): domain Eukaryota; kingdom Metazoa; phylum Chordata; class Aves; order Piciformes; family Ramphastidae; genus Eubucco; species Eubucco bourcierii. Next base: position 112,871 of record VWZE01015208.1, read on the forward strand.
CTCAGCACAGGAAGGACATGGAAGTGTTGGAGCAGGTCCAGAGGAGGCCACAAAGATGCTGAGAGGGCTGCAGCAGCTCTGCTGTGAGGACAGGCTGAGAGAGTTGGGGCTGTGCAGCCTGGAGAAGAGAAGGCTTCGAGGGGACCTGATAGTAGCCTTCCAGGATCTGAAGTGGGCTACAGGAAGGCTGGGGAGGGATTATTTACAAGGTCCTGCAACGACAGGACAAGGGGCAATGGGTTTGAACTGGCAGAGGGGAGATTTAGACTGGATGTTAGGAGGAAGTTCTTTCCAGTGAGGGTGGTAAGGCACTGGAACAGGTTGCCCAGGGAGGTTGTGGCTGCTCCCTCCCTGGAGGTGTTCAAGACCAGGTTGGATGAGGCCTTGAGTGACCTGTACTGGTGGGAGGTGTCCCTGCCTATGGCAGGGGTTTGGAACTAGATGATCCTTGAGGTCCCTTCCAACCTTACCATTCTATGATTCTATGACACGGTTGAGGCCCCTGCCCCTGGAGATATGCAAGATCTGACTTGCTGTGGCCCTCAGCAGCCTGATCTAGTTGGAGGTGTCCCTGCTCACTGCAGGGGAGTTGAACAAGACGACCTTGGAAGGTCCTTTCCAACCCGATGCAATCTGTGAATCTACAACATCAGCAGAACCAGCAACTTCTGGAGGCTCTCAGGCGACCAAGACACTCGGTGCAGTTTGCCTATGTATGCCAGTGCCCACGTCTAAGTTTTATGCAGCAAAAGAAATCATCTCCCTCAGCCTCTGACCCCTCAGCAACGGCAGCAGCAATACTCACGACTTGTCTCTCTTGCATGCTCGTCTCTGAGGGCTGGCTTGCCTGCGGCGAGGGGACAACGACTTACCCCGGGATCGCTCTTTCATTGGAGAATGGGCACTTGAGGGTTTCAGAATCTGCAAGAGATGGGGGAGGGAAGGAAAAGGCATCCGATAAAGGCAATGATTCACTGAAAATAAATAAAAATAAAGGGCCTCACGCAGTAGTGGAGACAGCACACAAAGAGCCTTCAGTCCCTTGGGGCTTATGCAAACCCTGCCCAGGTTAAGACAAGCCCAGAGATGTTATCATGTGATAGCTGTTCAGGGGACTTCTGCAGAAATTAGTTGATCTCACTAAGTCAATTCCCAGCTAAATACTGAAAGAAAGGTCTCATCCACAGCTTTCTTCAGAGCTGGCAACAGCAAAGGATAAGAAAAACAGCTTTGAGCTTCAGCTGAAGGAAACTCACACACCCAAACTGCCCTCTCCAGCTTTTCCCTTCACAAAAAGAGGTGATCACCTCCCAGGCTGGCAGCTGAACTCCCTGTGACAGTGGGACTAATTCAGTGAGTCTCCTGCATCCCCCAAGCCCCCCAACCTCAGAAGGCCATCAGCACAACACTCACATCCAGTCTATTTTTAAGACCATACCCCTCCAAAGTTAGCCCACTCACAATGGAAGCTCTCTGAATCAAGGAGCTCAAATTCTGAATTAACTCAAGGTGGGAGTCAGATGTAGGGTCTTCAGCTTTCAAGGGGTCAGGGCTCTGGGTCCTGGCCTTGGGGCACTTACAAGCACTGGACCCAATACTACAGTTCAGCACACATATTGAGTTGGCCTCTCAAGTTCAGAAAGTCATCCACCTATATGGACTTCTTCAATTAGAGCCTGCTTCAACTGTTTGTTCTCTAAATGGCACTAAAACTTAATGATAAAGTGGGAAAAAAAAAAACAAACCAACAAACTTCATTACATCTGTAGTAAAATGCAATTCCTTAAAATGACAACATGGTACAAGTTTGCCCTCAAAACTCCATGACAGGGCAAAAAAAGTGGCACCAGAATGTAGCCAGTATGACGCCACTGGAACACTCATCCCAGGGTCAGAGGGAGGAGGCAGGTGCCTGAGCCAAAAGGGCACGTGGCTGCTACGTAGGAGTCATTCCACAGCAGGGCAGAGGACAGGAACCCAGAATAACTTGGATGCAATGCCACATGCCCCTCCACAAGAGCCAGCCCCATACTTAGCAATACACCTGCTCTGCTCCCACTGCCAGCAGCAGGCTGGAAAAGCACCAAATCCCTTGCCACCGTGACCACAACCAGCTCCTCGCACGTGCCAGCCCCAGAAACATGGCCAGGGACACCCCTCAACGCCAATGGCAGCCAAACCCTCCAGCCCCCTAGCAGCGTGCCCTGTCTCACTGTTGTTTCTTTCCAGGCTCTTCAGTCCAACCAGCCAGCAGGGAAGCACCAGCCTGCCAAGCATGTGATTTCCTCACCTGCCCCATATAACCTACTTTGTGATTCAGCCTGAGGTGGTAAGCAGCAGTTAGCACAGGGCAAGCTCTCTGGTGTGTCCTGCAAGGAGAAGCAGCCACCAACATGGCTGTCTCACGGCACCTCTTGCATTTCACAGGCAAAAAGCAGAGATCCCAACCTGTAACCATACCACCTACCCCATCAGCAACACCCCCAGCCTTGCTTGAGAGACCTTCCTCTATAGCTGGTGAGAAAATCTGGGCATGGGTGAGTTCAGGGCCTCCCCAGGCTGAGGGAAACTACGGACTTGAAAACACACCAAGCCCTGTGGGAGAACCACTGAGACAGTTGTAAGCACGTCCCCAGCCTATTTGATACCTTAATGTCAGGCCAGATTCAGCCTGCCAACATGGAGCAAGACCAACCTCTGCAGGCCAGGAGGAGGCACACTTACTTCTGAGCCTGCTGCCCACGCACATGTACCTACCTTCATCCTCATATCCCTGGCAAACTTCTCCAGCTCCTTCCTGACTTCTGTGCGCATCATTTTGGATACATTGAGGACCAGCTGTTTCCACTCGATGGGCTGAAAGCTGTGCGGCTCGTGTGGGACATACAATCCTATTTTGACTTTTTTGACTGAATGCAAGTACTTTTTATAGGAGTCTTCGAATTCAAAGATGAGGTCGCTCAGAGTTCGGTAGGCGAGAGGTTTGTCCATCAGGTCTGATCGGCGGCTCATGCCCAGCGAGCCGTACCGGCCGTTGCAGTAAATCCCGAGCACCACGTGGTGGAAATAGTTCCCTGAGAAGTGGGTTTTAAAGCTGATGGGGAATCGTTCCACGGAGGGCTGTCCGTTCGTTAAGTATCTGGTGTGCACCGGGTCAAGGCAACAGCGGGGCTGGCAGGGGAGCAGGCACTGTGACTCCTGTAACGTATCTTGAGCGGGGTTTATTTGTTTTCACTGGGTGGGCGTGATCCCAAGCACAACTCCAGGCTGGGTGGGGAATGGCTGAGAGCAGCCCTGAGGAAAAGGCCCTGGGAGTCTGGGGTGATGAAAAGCTCCAGATGAGGCTGCAGTGTGAGTGCAGCCCAGACAGCAACTGTGTGCTGGGCTGCAGCAAGAGCAGTGTGGGCAGCAGGGCAAGGCAGGGGATTGTGCCCCTTGGCTCTGCTCTCCTCAGACCCCACCTGCAGTCCTGTGTGCAGTTCTGGAGCCCCAAGCACAGGAAGGACATGGACCTGTTGGAGTAGGTCCAAAGGAGGCCACCAAGATGCTGAGAGGGCTGCAGCAGCTCTGCTGTGAGGACAGGCTGAGAGAGTTGGGGCTCTGCAGCCTGGAGAAGAGAAGGCTTCCAGGAGACCTTAGAGTAGCCTTCCAGGATCTGAAGGAGGCTACAGGAGGGCTGGGAAGGGACTATTGACAAGGTCTTGTAATGACAGGACAAGGGGCAATGGGTTTGAACTGGCAGAGGGGAGATTGAAAGTGGATGTTAGGAGGAAGTTGTTTGCAGTGAGGGTGGTGAGACACTGGCACAGGTTACCCAGGGAGGTTGTGGTTGCTCCCTCCCTGGAAGTGTTCAAAGCCAGGTTGGAGGAGGCCTTGAGTGACCTGTGCTAGTGGGAGGTGTCCCTGCCTATGGCAGAGGGGTTGGAACTAAATGATCTTTGAGGTCCCTTCCAACCTAAACCATTCTATGATTCCAACTGCCAAATGATTTCTCACAAACAGAAATTTATTCTCACTGTGCCCCAGAAACAATCAGTGCTGCCAAAGTCTGTTTCACTGCCTGGAGGACAAGATGCAGTGGTTCAAGCAGGGAAGGGTCTAACTCTTAACCACATTTCAGAGTGAAGGGAAAAAAAACACAACAGTGTCTGTGTAAGCATGCCAGAAGAGAAACCACTCTCCCCAGATCTGTGGGAACTCCCTCATTTGATACCAACACCGAACTCCCACCCTTCTAAAAGGGAACGGAGTTTTTCTCCATTTCATGATGGAGCTTCATATGACTCAGGTCATCCTCATTTTCCCACATCTATTAACAAAATGGGGGGGGGGNNNCACACCAAGGGGGGGGGGGGGGGGGCGGGAAATCTGAATGTCATCTCTTCAGGGTGACAGCCTGCCTTTCCATCTGTAAACTGGCCCTCACCACGGCCATTCATCCCACCAGTGTGTTTGTGTATGTTATCTTTGTAATGCGCTGCTGACACAAAGCAAAGCTCCCAGGCGGGTAGTTAATTAGTTAAGCACACAGGCAGGAACAAACAATTTTAAGAAGCAAAACCTGTCCTCTGAATCACTGGCTGGCCATGTCAAATGCACACTGAGAGTGTAGTAGATGATTTCAGAGGGGAACTATGCGTGGGTCCTGGGTCATCTACTCAGGAGGCTGCTGGCCTGTGCCAGGAGGAGGAGATACTGAGATTCTCTCACACGAGCAGGTTTGCGTCAGTGCCTACGTAGCATATGGCTCCCTGCTGCTGATCCCTGGACAGCTGAAATCCACCCTGGCTCCACATGCTGACACTTGGTCCCTGGGATAGCAGGTGCCCTTCCCCTCTACAGCTGAGATCCCCACCTACAGCTCAGGAATGAAGGAGGGATGACCAGAAAAGGCCACAGCAATACACTGCAGCCTGGGGTTTCTCCAGCCAGAGGCACCTGCTGTAACTCCAGAGCCAACTGGAGAGTCAGACGTGGTCAAGGCAGTCAGTTGGGGTTGTACCACTATAAAACACACTGGCCCAAGGAGTAGCACTGCCAGGATAGCCTCAGGGCAGCCTGAAGAATGGAGGAGCAGGGTCAGCTACCATTGGAGTTGCAGGAACCAGCTCAGACCAGGGCCCTGCTCTAATGATTTTCAGCATCCCATCTTCCCTCTGCCCACACTGAAAAAGGAGGTCTTCAACAGCAGTTGAAATCGGAGCCACTGCACAGCTGAGATGCCCTGGGATGTTACTGTGGCCAGCATCCCTCCCTGCCTGCATAGCACAGGTGTCCAACAGCAGCTGGGAAACTGAGAACACAAAAAGCCTTTGTACCAATACTGTAAATCACATTCCAACTCAGTTCTGGTGCTGCCCAGCCTGACAGGCCATCTCACCATCAACACAACTCTCCAGGATCCTGACCCCTGCTCACACCCTGCATTTCACCTCTTCTGTCTATAGGGATGCAGGAAAAGCATCCAGTGACTCTCAGTCTGCTTCTAAAGCATTTTCTCAAGGGGATATTTCACCCACCTGACACTTGCTGAATTTCATGTATTCAAACACTTGCCCTTCAAGTGAACACAGAAACCAACTAGTAAGAAGAGAACTGACCAGAATCTAAGGTCAAAAGCAAGGAGTTAGATCTCTGTGCAAGAATTTAAAAAAAAAAAAAAAAAAAAAAAAAAAAATTAAAAGACAGTGGAAACACATTGGCAAAATCTTTCAGAACAGCCACAGGGTGGTTTTTTGGTTGAATATCGAAGTATATTTAGTTGTGTTCAACACTTTAGCAGTCTGAAGAAAGCATTATCAGAGGGCATAGGACTGGACAACACCATGGGTCCAGCTGCTGGTGCTGGTGCAGGACAGCAAGTCTGGACAAGTGTGCAAAGTGCAAGCCTCCCTACCACACACACAATGCCCCAAGCAGCCAAGGCCTTGTGCACTCACCTCTACCCATCTGCTGCCCAAGCTCTATCAAACACAAACACCCTGCAATCAGCTACACTGACACAGAACAGAAATAGCTCTGTTGCCTGCAGTGCTCTGGCTGGGTTACTGTTGCACCTCCAAGAAAAAACCCACACCATTGGTAGAATCACAGATTTTTAAGCACACTGCAAGACCCAGCACCATTACAGCAACTGGAAAGTGCAGCCCACAGTCAACTCATTTAAAAGGTCACCTTGCTCTAGGCCTTAAAAGGAACATCCTGTATATATCAAAGTCATGTTACAATAATTTGTGTCCTACAGACAGGTTCTTGCAGAAGCCTATTGTATTTATCATTCTGTGTAACTGAAAAAGCAGTATCTTTTATTAACACACACGAAGCTTTCAAACATCACCACTATTTTTCCCTCTCATTATGAAAGGCTTTCCTCTCTGCTCCCTGAGAGCTGTTCTATTAAGGCCACACAAAGCTTTGGTGGCCACCTGCCATACATACACACTTCTGCCACAAGGTCTCAGAGAAGTTGCAATTTAATCTCATTAAATACTAGGTAGGAGTAAAAGAATCTTTTCAGGATGTAAATTACCCACCATCAAATAACCCAGCAACAACCGCTGTGGAAATTAACCTTTTAGGTACAGGTTGCCACTGCTGAGTGACTAGTTAATGAAAGTGCCCACCCGAGATGAAATACACAGCAAACGGGATGGAAAGGCAGCTCAGATCTTTGCTGCCATCCATGCAGCATTATTATTTCTTTTCCACTCTGCTGTACCCAAGGAGAGCTGTATTGAGGCAAACAAAAGGCAACGACACAGTGTTGCCACAGTTGTAACCACACTTTTGAGCTGGGACTGTAACCGCAGGATGGAGAGTCAGGGAGTAAATTATGTGCCACAATAGAGAAGCAGTGAAGAGAAGGAGAGGGCAAAAGCAGTTGTAACTAAAGCTCAGTGGCTTCCTGATCCTGGGTCTCCATGTAAATCACAGCAGCAGAAAAACAGCAAGCTCCTTGCAGATCACACAAGAGAGCCAGGCCACCTCTTGCATGAATATCCCTCCTCTTCCCCAACGCTCCAGAAATGCACAATATTTGAATCTCCACAAGGGTCTCACCTCCCCATCCCTCAAAGATTCCCAAACCCTGCCCATCATGACTCTCAGTTCTTCTGTAGCCTCCTACCCTCAACCTCAAAGCCCTCAACCTCAGTTTCTTCCACCCAGCAAAGACACTGATGCCTGCTGTCCATGACTGCATGTATTAGGCAACTGATGGATTCTACTCTTACTGAAAGTTGACTTTGAAAGAAACAGATTTGGGTTAAAGAAGCATTAGAAGCACTGGGCCCAAAGCATACAACACATTTTGGGGGTGACAGGTCAGTGGGGTAAATCAGTATGGCTCTTATCAAGTAGGCTCTCTTGAGCAGACCAACAGAATCACAGAATGTTAGGGATTTGAAAGGACCTTGACAGCTGATCCAGTCCAACCTCCCTGCCAGAGCAGGATCACTTAGAGCAGATCACACAGGAACGAATCCAGGTAGGTTTGGAATATCTGCAGAGAGGGAGACTCCACAACCCCCTTGGGCAGCCTGTTCCAGGGTTCTGTCAGCCTCATAGTGAAGATATTTCTCCTCAAGTTTCCATGGAACTTCCTGTGCCTCAACTTCCACCCACTGTCCCTTGTCCTGTCATTGGGCATCACCCTGATGATGGAGCCTGGCTCCCAGCCTCCTGGCACTCACCCTTTATGTATTTATAAACATGAAGTCACCCTTTAGTCTCCTTTCTCCAAACTAAAGAGCGCCAACTCCATCAGTCTCTCCTCATAAGGAAGATATTCGAGTCCCTTAATTTTTGGGGCTCTGCAACGGACTTTTTCAAGTGGTCCCCTGTCCTTCTTGAACTGGGGGACCCAGAACTGGACACAGTACTTCAGATGCAGCCTCATCAGGGTAGAGTAGCAAGGGAGGAAAACCTTTCTCGACCTACTAACCACAGCCCTTAATGCACCCCAGAATGGCATTGGCCTTCACGGCTACAAGAGCACATTGCTGGTTCATGGTCAACCTCCCATCCACTAGGACCCACAGGTCCTTTTCCCCTCCACTGCTCTTCAACGGGTCAGTCCTCAACCTATACTGATCCCTGGGGTTGTTCTTTCTCAGGTGTAAGACTCTACACTTGCCCCTGTTGACTTTCATTCAATTTCTCCCTGCCCAGTTCTCCAGCCTGTCTGAGCCTCTCCTGTCTGAGTTTCCAACATAAGTCACTCTTTCCAGTAGACAGAGTCAATCTTTTTTGAGTGGTCCACAGCAATAAGACAAAGAACAACAGGTACAAACCAGAACATAGAAGGCTTTGCCTCAACATGAGGAGAAAGTTATTTACAGTGAGGGTGACAGAGCACTGGAACAGGCTGCCCAGAGAGGTTGTGGAATCTCCTCTGGAGACTTTCAAAACCTGTCTGAATGCATTCCTGTGTGGACTACCCCAGGCAACCCTGCTTGGAAGGGGGGTTGGACTCCATGATCTCTGGAGGTGCCTTCCAACCTCTAGGGTTCTGTGATTCTGTGAATGCCAGCACAGCCTTCTGCTGTGGCAGCCACTCCACCCAGTTTGGTGTCATCAGCAAACTTGCTGACAGTGCACTTTGTGCCCTCAGCCAGGTTGTTGATGAATATATTGGATAGTACTGGGCCCACTCTGTTCTTGTCAGACCCCACCTGGAGTACTGTGTGCAGTTCTGGAGCCCTCAGCACAGGAAGGACATGGAAGTGTTGGAGTGGGTCCAGAGGAGGGCCACAAAGATGCTGAGAGGGTTGCAGCAGCTCTGCTGTGAGGACAGACAGAGAGTTGGGGTTCTGCAGCCTGGAAAAGAGAAGGCTTCCAGGAGACCTTAGAGTAGCCTTCCAGGATCTGAAGGGGCCTACAGGAAGGTTGGGGAGGGACTATTGACAAGGTCCTGCAATGCCAGGACAAGGGGCAATGGGTTTGAACTGGCAGAGGGGAGATTTAGACTGGATGTTAGGAGGAAGTTCTTTACAGTGAGGGTGGTGAGACACTGGCACAGGTTGCCCAGGGAGGTCGTGGATGTTCCCTCCCTGGAGGTGTTCACGGCCAGATTGGATGAGGCCTTGAGTAACCTGTACTAGTGGGAGGTGTCCCTGCCTATGGCAGGGGGTTGGAACTAGATGATCCTTGAGGTCCCTTCCAACCTTACCATTCTATGATTCACTACTGATCCCTGAGAGACTCCACTAGATACAGGCCCCCAGCTACACTGCGTCTCACTGCCTACAACTCTCTTCTTTCCTTCAACCAGTTCAGTACTACTACCTGCAGAGAGGATGCCAACATATAGCCTCTACAGATCTGCAAATCAACAGGAGCACCACCCTCTGAGCCACAGATTTTTGTGCTTCCCATAGTCCTATTGCCTTCACCACTGCAATGGTTTGAATCAGAACAAAACAGGTCAAACTGAAACAGAGGGTTAACTTGTCCAGTTCTCCAACACAGAAGTGAGGGAAAAGTAACACACAAAAACTTGGACTTGAGACCAGAAAAAGGGAGAATAGAGCTTACTAATGAGATAAGCATAGTATACAATGCACAATTACCTTAGCCTGTTAGGAGAAAAAGCACAGTGCAAAGCAGCAGCAAGGTGAAATACGCGAGCCAAAAGCCCAAGCCAGAAAACTACTCCTCTATCCCTCCTTGTCCCACCACCAACCCAGCAAAAAAGACAACACCCAAAAACCCAGAAGCAACAACCAGAACAGGAAGCCTCCCATGTTACAATCTGAACTTCAAGCCCCACAGTACTTTGCTCCAGCCAGTACTTTCCTTTTTTTGAAGCTGGTATGATTAACAGCAGCAGATACAACTCAACCCATGACAACCACCAAGGCACACATGCAACCTAGTTTGGATACTTGGGAGACACTCAGATTCCTGAACAAGCAGATTTGGAACACAAAAGATGCACCCTGGCCACTAACCTAGATTTTCCTGTGCAATGAGGCAAATAAGGAGTAGCATCTTCAGCCAGTTCAAAAGAAAAGGGTAGAGTTAGTTAAGGTGTTAGCTCAGTTAAACAGAGAAAAGGACCTTGAAAGCTCATCCAGCCCAATCCAGATCCGAGAGCAAGACTTAAAACTCTGGAGCAAAAAGCATCTGGATGGGTTTTCTTTAAACCTGCACACTCACACAATCAATCAATCACTCAGCCAACACCCTTCTGTGGTTTGGTTTTTGGTTGTTGCATTTTTTTTTCCCTCTACCTCTTGAGTGAATTCCAATATGAAAAATGTCCCACAAAAGTCCAGGCATCTTCCCTCTCAGTAAAGACCCTTCCCTACATAGGTGCCCCCAGAGAAGAGACTTGGAACCCTTCTACCTTGTTTATTTGGCAGCAGCAGCTTTTAGAACAAAAAAAAAACACAACAAAAAAAACCAAACCAACAACTCCCTTTTTTTTTTTTCTTTTTATTAATAAATAATCAGAGCATGATATTTGCATATGTCAGCACAATGATTCTAGGCTTCAAACGTTTTGGGAAGTAGGTCTTAGCTTCTGACAGCACTCACTGGACAGTAGCTGTCTCCCTGTGGCTAGGTGAGCTCTGGTAACTTGCTGCCAGTCATTTTCACACAACCACTGGGAAGTGCAGCACAGGAGGTGAGGGGACACACTACAAGGACATCAGCCCACCTGCACCTAAGCCAGTTTCAACAGGAACTTATCTGGGGGAGAAGAAACCTGCTGCCTTTTCCAAGCTGACAGCAACTGTGCAAGGGGTATGCCAGCAGCAGGTGAGCAGCAAGTGCCATCCCTGCACTGTGTCCCCTCTTGCAGCACCAACAGGGACCCAGACCTGCAGAGGGTGTGGAGAGACCATCCTCCTCAGAGCCTCAAGGTGAAAAGCCCTGAAGAGCTCACAGCAGCTTGAAACAAACCAGTGCACACTCAGGTTTCAGATAAAGAGAGCCAGCGTGCTTCAAAACCATCAGATAAGGCTTCAGTGAAAACAGAAAGTTCCTTTCCCCAGCACCCAAGCAACTGCTCACAATGTCAGAGGGCCTCTGACTAACAGCAGTGAACGCTTGGAGAAGTTTCCAACCACAGTCTGGAGTCAGACAGTATCCCCCACAGCCTCCAGGCAAGTTGAAATGCCAGGTTTGGGATTGATTACTGTGAGGCAAAGTGCTACTGATCTCACATCTGGATGTCATTTGCACAGAGCTCAGATTCTCTCCAGCAGCTCCAGTGCCCATGAAGGAATGGTCTGAGCAGCTGGCTCAGCCTCCCAAAGCAAGACTGCCAAGCCAGCATCCCTTGTTTTGAGGCTTCTGTTCTCCAGTGCTTGGAGCAGTCTGAGATGACTATTTTAGAATTAGACTATGACAATGGAAACAATTAAAAGCTCTGCCCCATCTTCTCCCAGCTACCAGCAGAACCCTCCTTGCCCATACTTTAGTCAGTAAGTGGACAAGCACAGAGGAGGCCAAAGAGGGCACTGCAGGGACATCAATACCCTACAATGAGAAGTTCCACGTCCAGCCTAGGGATGTGCCTGCTAGGCAGGAGAAGCAGGATAGGCTCAGGCGTCCAGCAGTCATAAACATCAGTCACTGAGTGAATGTGCAGGAGGTATAGTGCAGAAGCTATTAAACAACTTCTACCACCTGAGTCCTGACACATCCTGAGTCATTTCTGCTCTCCTCTTTCTCATTTAATATCATTGGACAGGGAGAGATCTAATATACTGCACTGATTTAGACCATTACCTTGCATGAACTGAGAGCGCCACGCTGAAGGCAATGGGAGCGAGTTATGTTCACCCAGCACAGACAGGCTCTGTGACATACCCTGAGGATGGATGCACTGTTCTGCAGCCCTCTCCCCCATCTGACACTTTGCTCTCTCCATTTCAAGAAAGTGAATACAGCAAGGATAAATTTTTTTGGCACTTTTTGGTTTCCTATCCCCTTCACTGAGCACGAGTCCTTTTGATTCTTGCTCAGAAAGAATGGGCTGAGTTCACCATTACTCAGCTGATCTACAACTGAACTGAGAAGTGCCCTGGGGAAGACAGCAGCAAGAATGCCTCTGGTTAGGCAGTGACAAGGACACTGTGAGCAGAGAGATACAAATTCAGTTCAGACAGCTACAATAAGAAGAGTTGTGCAGCTCAATGCAAAATACTGTCAGAAGATCTGTAGGAGCCTTCAGTCGTCTCACAAGCAGCTGTTCCCTTAGTACACGCAGGCAAGCTACTACACTATTTCAACTCACTGCCCTATAAAAATGCTTCAAGCTCTAGTTTGGAGGCAATTATACAAAACTTAATCCTGCACCAAGAGGGTTTACAGAAGCATTTTATAAGAAGTCACATAGTAAAAGGCAACTGCACAAGTCAGCAAGCAGCTCAATTAAAAGGACATCTTGCTAAGCTGCTCGGTGCGAGTCAGCCTTTGAATGAAGGCTCACACCAAGGGTCCTCTGCAGAGGGCTGCACTCTACTTGGTATCCAAGCAACACAGCAAAGCCTGCCAGCACAGAGATTACAAGCAATAGTTTATTTCCAGAGACAGAGAAGGGAACTAGAGATTAGCATACACAGAGGGATGCTCATCTTAGGCATATGTGAAGATACTGGGAGACATTGGTTTGACAGTCCAGAAAGGGTGAGTGAGTCTTTTATCTGGTTACTGCCTGGCTTTAGAAATCAAGTCACAGCTGTTGGCCTCACCATATCTGCATCCAGAGGGCAATGCTGAGGATCAGAATCTCATGGCTGAGAAATACCAGCAAACATCCCCGTGTCTGAGACTGTATTTGAGTCCTGTGTGCAGTTCTGGAGCCCTCAGCACAGGAAAGACATGGAAGTGTTGGAGCAGGTCCAGAGGAGGCCGTGAGGATGCTGAGAGGGCTGCAGCAGCTCTGCTGTGAGGACAGGTTGAGAGAGTTGGGGCTGTGCAGCCTGGAAAAGAGAAGGCTTCCAGGAGACCTTAGAGTAGCCTTCCAGGATCTGAAGGGGGCTACAGGAAGGCTGGGGAGGGACTATTGACAAGGTCTTGCAATGACAGGACAAGGGGCAATGGGTTTAAACTGGCAGAGGGGAGATTTAGACTGGATGTTAGGAGGAAGTTGTTTGCAGTGAGGGTGGTGAGACACTGGCACAGGTTGCCCAGGGAGGTTGTGGCTGCTCCCTCCTTGGAGGTGTTCGAGGCCAGGTTGGAGGAGGCCTTGAGTGCCCTGTACTAGTGGGAGGTGTCCCTGCCTATGGCAGGGGGTTGGAACTAGATGATCCTTGAGGCCCCTTCCAACCTTACCAGTCTATGATTCTGTGATTCTATGTGCTGTTAAGAGATTTTTCCCAGAAACTCACACAGTGCACATGCAGTTCTGTACCATGAGGTTCTGTGCAGACACAGGCTTTGTGCTTGGCACTTTCACAGTACAAATATCCTATAGCCCATTCATTCCCCACTGCTACACTCTGTGTACCCACACCTCAATTAAAACACTTTGTTTTGTATTGCATGGTTCTTTCAAACTTTAACACATCTGCTACTCGACCACTGCTCCAGCACATAGCCCCTGTTCTCACACAGCAGATTTCCAAGACAGCAAGTATAAGTCACAGAAGATAGGTTGGTCCCATCCCCTCCCTAAGCCTTCCCACAGGATGTGATGGTTTGGGAGTTCCCTGCTCCCCCACACTATGAAAATCCCCCAGACTAGACTCAGCCAGCTGGAAGTTAAGGACTGAAGCTCTATTTACAGCTCAGCACAATGTACAAGCAGAGATAGACACAACAGACAGGAAGAGTTACAGACATAGACAAGTTAAAGGGAATACAGAAACACAATTCCTCTCCCAGAAATCAGAGTCCCCAGCAGGGGCTCCCAACCACCCTTCCACCTTCTTTCCACCCCTCTACCTTACCCCAGGGTCTGCCTTATGTGCAAGGTGAGTTTGGAGGATGGGTAAGGAGGGGTTAGAAGCAGACTGGTTAGTTAGGTTACTCAGCAGAGAGGAGAAGACACAGCAGCTCCCAGAGAGACCAAAAGACTCTGTGTTATCTATGTTTGTGTCCTTGTGCTTATACATCTCAGCAAGGCTATGAGTGAAATAGACACCACCATTATTTTCTTTTCACAGTCTATAATACAATTTTCTCCATTAAAATATTCCAATTAGCCTCAAACCAGCACACAAGGTAAGCTCAACCAGGGGAATTAAAAAAAAACCCAACAAACAAAAAGAAAACAAAAAAAAAAACATAACTTTTTTTTTTCCTTTAAATGATATTTTAAGACAGGAGGATCCATCCAAATCTTAACAGTCCAAAGAAACTTCAGATGATACCAAATATTGTAAACCACTGCTTTCAACTATTTTGCTTCTGCCTACACACAAAAAGAAAGGAGGCAGAAAAATCCCCTCTCTTTAAAGGAAAAGAAAACAGTCACAATTTTCACATCAGCAGGAATGCTTTTAGGTGATCACTGTCATCTGTTCACTCCTAACATGTTTTCCCTCTCTTCCTGTGGTATACAGAATAATTGGTTCCACGTGAAAAATACAGCACTGGAAGCCACACTGACACTGCAGAGCAGCATTAGCTCCACAGGAAGATTATTTTCCACACTCCTTTCATCCTCAGTTTGGGATACCACCCTGAAACTAAAAGCAAGCACAACAAATCCACTGAAACAATTCCTGCTTCTGGAAGGGTATTGGTTTTGAGTCTCTTGTTGACATCAAAACCCCCAGACTCCTATCCTTACCTCTAGCTGCACGCAGACCCTGCCAGCATATGCAGAGGAAGACTTACCACAACCAGAGCCACTTTTCAGACCTGGACCTGCAGCCCATCCCTGGTACAGGGAGAGCAAATTGCGGCATTCAGTGCACACTACAGGCTGGGACCTCATCCAGCAACGAGTCTCACACACTACATGCTTGGCTCAGCTCATGTCCCCATCTAACCCCACAACAGCTACCTCTTCTCAGAAGGCTACACCAGGCACTACCTGTCAGGCTCTGCCAGCTCCTTGTCTCACGAGAGGGGGCAGCAGCTGCAAGCAAACCACTGCAGAGACATGCCATAAGAGGGTTTGCTTCAGGATTTGCTGCGTGGCCAGCAGGGCAAGGGAGGGGATCCTGCCCCTTTCCTCTGCTCTCATCAGACCCCACCTGCAGTCCTGTGTGCAGTTCTGGAGCCCCCAGCACAGGAAGGACATGGAAGTGTTGGAGCAGGTCCAGAGGAGGCCACCAAGATGCTCAGAGGGCTGCAGCAGCTCTGCTGTGAGGACAGGCTGAGAGAGTTGGGGCTCTGCAGCCTGTAGAAGAGAAGGCTACCAGGGGACCTTAGAGTAGCCTTCCAGGATCTGAAGGGGGCCTACAGGAAGGCTGGGGAGAGACTGTTTACAAGGTCTTGTAATGACAGGACAAGGGGAATGGGTTTGAACTGGCAGAGGGGAGATTTAGACTGGATGTTAGGAGGAAGTTGTTTGCAGTGAGGGTGGTGAGACACTGGCACAGGCTGCCCAGGGAGGTTGTGGATGCTCCCTGCCTGGAGGTGTTCAAGGCCAGGTTGGAGGAGGCCTTGAGTGACCTGTACTAGTGGGAGGTGTCCCTGTCTATGGTAGAGGGGTTGGAACTGGATGATCCTTGAGGTCCCTTCCAACCTTACCATGCTATGATTCGATGATTTATTTTGGGTTGGGGTTAGGTTTGGCCTACATCAAACTTCATCAGTTGTGATAAAACATATCCAGTATACAATTATTTTTTTAATCCAGACATGCCTTCCTCTAGTGTTTTAGGATTGATTTATCAATGACAACACCAATGGGTGAAGCAGCAAGTCTCTAAATGAAAGCATTCTTAGTTTTTTTTCTGAAAGTACACAGGAAGGAAGCATTATGTTAGGGTAAAGCTTAAATATTTAACTACAAATACATGTTCCTGCACAAAGCACAGCTGTGGGCTGAAAGATGAACATTAACATGATGTTGCCATGTAAACATTAGACAAATAGAGGACAGAAGCTGCATGCCTTAAAGGTTACCAAGCTATGACAATAACTAGCAGAGAAATACTAATGCAGAAAGCAGGGACAGTGTAGACAGATACTTACCTGGCCATCTTTGGCCAGATCCTGATATTATGCAGATTACCAGGGCAGAAGGCAAAGTCAGCACAGCCAGAGCATGACACTTGTGCCACACAGCACCCAAGCTCCTCATGACAAGCCCAGGCAATTCAGCAACTTGGTGGTCAAGACCACAGCAGTTCCCCAAGCTGTTGGCACTCACCAGCAGCTGTGACCATCTCAAATGGCACCAAGGAAGGGCAACAAAGCAGTGCTGCAGTGGAAAAAGTTACATGTGAAAGGATACATCCCCAGGATAACTGCTTCAAGGCATTTGATAGGTAAGGACTCTCTGGTCATTTCTTTTGCTGTCTCCATTAACCTGGAACAGAAACACAAACAAGCTTTCAGTCCTTTCAGTTGGAGCAGTTGACAGGCACCAAAAGGGTCTCTTGCATGCAGAGAGTCAGGCATCTCAGGTTCTTATTTCAGCAAGTACTGCTGATCCTGCTTCTCTTTTTCAGCAACTTGCCAGAGCTCTGTTGACTTCTGGAGGGTGATTGGTAAATAAACAAATAATAACTCAGTAGATAAATAACTAGTGGGTGTCTGGCATCCCAATGCCTTCTAGCCCGCAAAGATGGGTTGGAAAAACACAATTCTCTGCCTTTCCCAGCAGTTCCACTTCAGACTGTAACATAAAATCCTGCTGAGCTGCAAAAGCTAGCAGTCATGCAAACTCCCACAGCAGGATCAAGTTTAGCTTCTTTTCAAAATAATTCCAGCTCTTCTCTGGATAAAAAAGCCACCACCAACAACACACAACAAAAAAAAAAACCAGAGGAGAGAGGATGGTTACATGACAACTCCCTGAAAGATACAAATGACTCCATAAGCCTAAAGCTGTAAGGAGGGGTGGGGGTGGGGGAATAAATGCCTTTTTTATCAAAGCCTGCTCTGCAGAAAACTCTACCAGCAGAGACACATCACTCCAAGCTAAGCTATCATCTTTCTGCTGCTCCCTAACTGGACTGAGACAGTGGTAAAGCCAAAGGATTTCCTGCAGGAGCATAGGAAATTGGATACACAGGATCCTGAAAGCTCACCAAGTCTAGTTACAATCTGGAGCCTATCTGTGGAGTGTAGTTATCTGACAGGGATAACACTGTGATGAGAAACAAGCAAGCTTTCCTCACACTCAACTGAGAAAGCTGTTGCATCACCATCAACCAACTAGGAATCCTATCTCCCTTCCACAAACAGACCATGAAATTCCAGAGATGAAAAAAAAAGCAAACAAAAAACATGCATACATATGCACACAGGCACAGAGGGAAGAGATTACAATAAAGGTCAGAAAAACTATTCAATGACAATTGAAGGTGAAGGGCCTGGAGAATAAATCTTATGAGGAGTAACTGAGGAAGCTGGGGATGGTTAGTGTGAAACAGAGGAGGCTGAGGGGAGACCTCATTGCTGCCTACAGCTACCTGAAGGGACATTGTGGAGAGGCTGCTGCTGGGCTCTGCTCACAGTTAATTGGAGACAGAACAAGGGGGAATGGCCTCAAGCTGAGGTTGGGGAGGTTTAGATTGGATATTAGGGAAAAGTTTTTCAGGGAGAGAGTGGTCAGGGACTGGAATGAGCTGCCCAAGGTGGGGTCACCCACCCTGGGTGTGTTTAAGGGTGGTTTGGATGTACTGCTTAGGTATATGGTTTAAGGTGAATCTTTTAGAGCAGGGTTATAGGTTGGACTTGGTGATCCTGAGGGGCTTTGCCAACCTGCATGTGTCTGTGATATTAAAACAACCAAGCAAACACAAAAAAACCCACCACAGCTAAACACTAAACCAAAGGATTACTCCCTTTTTAAAGACTTCTGTATTCATACCCCTTCCCTGAAAAGAGCTTTGTAAATAGATATCTCCTCTAAGGAAACTCAACATTAAACAATTCTAATATCTTTATTAGAGAAGGTTAAAAAAAAAAAACAAAACCAATAAAAAATCCATCTGAAACTATTAGAATCTGTTTTTCCCACAAACTCAGCCTCCCTGTGCATTTCCAAACCTTGTACTGAGCGTGAATGGCAATACAGCTTTCACTGCTGCTGCACCCTGTCACAGCCATTCCACATCCCATTTATCCAAGTCAGAAATTATCTTTTCATCTGTAAACAACTGCCCTTTACACTCTGCCTGCCATACAGAAGACAAATTAGTTTGCCTGCCTGTTACATGCTCACAACCAGGCACAGAAACCCCACTGCTGGAAGCACGGAGCAGCGCCGGGGAGGGCGGACAATGGGGGTTCTTTATGCCCCACAGTGGCTCCTCAGTGCTGGTGGCAGCAGTAGCTGCTGCAAAGCTCTGCCTTCATCCAGGGAAGTATTACATGAAAGCAATGCATGAGAGCTATCCATGTACAAGGTGATGGATTGAAGTTTACTCTGCTCTCCTCAGACCCCACCTGCAGTCCTGTGTGCAGTTCTGGAGCCCTCGGCACAGGAAGGACATGGAAGTGTTGGAGTGGGTCCAGAGGAGGCCACAAAGATGCTGAGAGGGCTGCAGCAGCTCTGCTGAGAGGACAGGCTGAGAGAGTTGGGGCTCTGCAGCCTGGAGAAGGCTTTCAGGAAACCTTAGAGTAGCCTTTCAGTATCTGAAGGGGGATACAGGAGGGTTGGGGAGGGACTGCTGACAAGGTCTTGCAATGACAGGACAAGGGGCAATGGGTTTGAACTGGCAGAGGAGAGACTGAAACTGGATGTTAGGAGGAAGTTGTTTGCAGTGAGGGTGGTGAGACACTGGCACAGGTTGCCCAGAGACGTTGTGGCTGTTCCCTCCCTGGAGGTGTTCAAGCCCAGTTTGGATGAGGCTTTGAGTGACCTGTGCTAGTGAGAGGTGTTCCTGCCTATGGCAGG